>MU224000.1:257686-316280 GCA_018584345.1 Thuja plicata
ATTTAAAATCTATAACTATATTTTAAATTTTTACAATTATAACTATATAAATGAAATTATAATATATATAAACATAATTTATTAAATATTATTTTTAAGCTTTTATACAAAGTTTCTTATTAAACTTAATTACGGCAAGTGCACGCCACTACGTGGCACTTGTTTTAGTAAAATGGTAATGAGATACTTTTTTTATGGGGGGATTTTATCAAAACTTGAATCTAGTTTTAGATGGTTTATCATTTAAGTGACTCTTCATTTTTCATGGAAGAATTTTATTTAAATTTTGAATCTATTTTTAGATGGTTTATTATTTAAGTGACTCTTCATTAACAAAATATAATGTTAATATAATTATCTAAATTATAGATAGTAAAGTATTTACATATCTATTTTAAGGTGTTATAACTAGGACCGTATCTCTAAGCATTCTTAGTAAAACCATATTAAACTTGAAAAGTTTTGTGTAAAAAATAATTTTAAAATTCAAAATAATTTCATATAAATTAAGATTAAAAAAAAATCTACTCAAATTTTTTTTATGAAAAATATGTTGATTTTTTAAATTATATGAGATATAACATTTTGTGTTTTAAAGTCTTTTGTTTGTGATATATATATATATTTGAAATAAGTTCTTGGATTAAATTGGATTTATTTATCTGATGTGCTCTAGATTCATTATGGTGAAGAAAAAAAAGAAAAATATGAGATGATAGATTAGAGATATAGTCGTGATCTATCATCTTAATAAAAAAGAGGTGATAGAGTCTTATATAGGTAGTGAGAGTTAAGAAAGTTGTTAAGGTGATAAATTAAGAAAGTTGTTGAGGTGATAAATTGGGATAATGTCTTATGTGAGTTGTGAGAGTTAAGGGAATGATTGCTTTGCAATGTTGTGTGCATATTTTCATTCTCTTAACTCTCACAACTTACATAAGACTCTTGCATAGTTTCATTCCCTTAATTCTCACATTTTAATCTAAATTATGTTTTCAATCATCATCGACTGTGAAAAACTCTACCTTATATGAAAATATTTCAAAGTTTGAGTGAGGTAAAAGTTAACAATAACAAAATTAAGTTTTCAAATATGAATAAATTATAGAGAGGAAATGGAATTTAAGTAAATGTTGGCTTTTGAATCCATCATCAAGATAGTAGGGAACTAAGAAGTAAAATGATATAAATTACTACAAGAATTTAAGTAGTCAAACAAAAAATTCAATAAATATTTTTCAACTTCATATGATATATAAAATTCAAATTAACTTTTGAAATGTATGATATATAGTCATATTTGTCTCAAACAAATCTATTTATTAATCTATTTACAAAACTTTTGATAAATATTATACTTTATAAATTGTTCATTATTAAACTCTTCATCGTATTCTTATCAAATCAAAAATATTTTTAACAATAAAATATAAAATATAATTTTAAATAGTAAATACTATATTAATTTTTCTAAATTAATACTTGAAATTATAGCCACCTTAATTATTAGTAATATAAATAATGTGATACAAAACAAACTTCAATTATTATTTTTTTAATTAAAATGTAATTTTCATGAGTAGATTTATGGCCCACTAGAGTAACCTAAAAAAAGTAGTACATGTATACTATTTTGCTTTAAATTAAAAAATAAAATCATGGGACCTCTTTAACATAGCCTACAATTTTGTTCTAGTTTTTATCAATTTTTACATCAGTATTAGAGGATGGTTACAAAGTTAAGCATGAATGTAGCTGTCAAATAATATTATATATAAATGACACTCATATCATTGGAAATTGGTTTTCTCCATGAATTACACCTTGCAATTTTAAGAATCCAGCTTTGCTTTATTGGTGGGGTGGGTCAGGCTTTGTAGTGAAGTTTGTTGGCTTTGTGATATGTGTCTCCTCCCTCCATAAGTTACAACTTTGCAAATATTTTAATCTAAAAGTTGGCTATTTTTTGTTTTTTTGGGTAGATGTTATTGATTCTCTTTTAGAACTCATGAATGAAGGTAGATGAGAACACTTATCATAAGTTTAATATAGGAATTAAAATTGTTTAATTTTAAGATTTATTTTATTTTAGTATAATGGTAATGAGATGTTTTTTATGGGAGAATTTTAACAAAACTTGAATCTAGTTTTAGATGGTTTATCAATTAAGTAACTCTTCATTTTTCATAATCAAAAACTCTTCATTTTTCATGGAAGAATTTTATTTAAATTTTGAATCTATTTTTAGGTGGTTTATTATTTAAGTGACTCTTCATTAACAAAATATAATGTTAATGAACCTGGCTTTTGTTCCTGGCTTTTTGGATATGTGATCCTGGCTTTTTGTTGATGTGATTGTTTTGCTTGTTTTGATAGTTTTATGATGTTTGGTTTGTAATGCTTATATGCTTTAGGTCTCTTTTATATCTACTGTAGGGTTTCAGGCACCCATCAAAACCTGTTTTCCATAATCAAAAACAAAATATAATGTTAATATAATTATCTAAATTATAGATAGTAAAGTATTTACATATCTATTTTAAGGTGTTATAACTAGGATTCAATCGTATCTCTAAGCACTCTTAGTAAAACCATATTAAACTTTGTTTTGTATAAAAAATAATTTTAAAATTCAAAATAATTTAATATAAATTAAGATTAAAAAAATCTACTCAAATTTTTTTTATGAAAAATATGTTGATTTTTTAAATTATATGAGATATAACATTTTGTGTTTTAAAGTCTTTTGTTTGTGATTTTTACAAATAATTATCTTACATTGTTTCATAATTTTAATAAATAATGTTTTAATTATAAACCAAATATAAACTAACATGGTTAACTAATTCAAATATAAAATAACTAATTGTTTATTGAAATGTGTAAACTTAGAAAATGGTTTAGCTCATCTAAATGAGGTTCGTGCATGGACGAATTTCATCCACCACTGATATATAATTGGATTTGTCTTCAAATTTCAAATCTTTCCAAATAAATGTAACTTCAAGTTCTACAAATTAACTAGGCATAATTGTCATTGTGATCATGTCTATTGTG
The DNA here is from genome assembly GCA_018584345.1 of Thuja plicata. Lineage (NCBI taxonomy): Eukaryota > Viridiplantae > Streptophyta > Pinopsida > Cupressales > Cupressaceae > Thuja > Thuja plicata. The sequence goes on from MU224000.1 coordinate 260,744, forward strand.
ATTATTTGTGATCCTCAAATATGATCTATTGTCTTAAAATCTACAATCATTTATGTGTCTATCACTTACTATGAATTTCACTCCTCTATGTCACTACCTACACTAAGTCAAAGTGGTACCAATGAACACCTTTAAAAGATCAATCAATTAGGATTGATGTACTTCACCTCTTCACTACTTAATCAACCCCCTTATGTTTTTGTGATGATAAATGATGAGACATAAATTTATCTAGTTGAGATGTCAATGCAAATTATTATGATTGTTCTTTGCTTTTACTACATCTAAATTGATGCTTTAGTAATGTGTTTTTTTTAATTATGATGCACATGCATCCTTGATCCCTTGTGACTGTTATTATTGGCTCCTAGTCATATATGGCTCAAAGCATAAATCTTTGTCCCACTCTTGGGTCACAAGAAAAAATGAAAATTAAATTCCATACACATACACATTGTAATAAATCAAAGGTCAAATCTATTTAAACATAATTTGATCAAATCATTTTTCTACCACCTTGTGGCATAGGGATTCCAATCTAACAATATTTTATCAAGGGTGGTGGGGGTCAATAGAGCCTCCCTCAATAAATTTAATGTACATTTCTAATAGTCTAAAGATTGAACCCCCTTAGATTGAAGGAAGATAGATTGAATCCGTGTTGCTTAAGGGAGATAGATTGAACTCTCTTAAATCAAATGAGGGCATATTGAACCTTGTTTGATCAAAGGAGTCATGCTAAATGCCCTTATATGGTGCTTAAGTGAAATGTTTTTCCCTCTAAGCCACATGCATCAATTTTCTTCTCCAAATTTACCACAACATAACTAAAATTGTTGGGTTAACAAAATTCATTAAAAAAATATGGGTAAATAGCCCTCATCTTTAGCATTCCAAAAATACATATATTATTACATTTTCCTTTTTTATAGCCAACGTAGGTATGTTATAAAAAATGACATCTAATTGGGATACCTAGGAAAATAGTAAAACAAATCTCAAGATATAATGACATTATTTATCAGTGTCCTTATTGATTTGGGTGTATATGAAAAAGGTATTAGTATGTATGAAATTTGATTTTTTTTATCTAACATGCACATAAATCCATGCTTATGATACATGTTAATTAAGACAAAGCAACAACTAAATTAATTAACATATTTTCAAAAGGATAGAATTTTGAAGATGTTCATTTTTGCAATTTTTATGAGGAATACATCTCCAAATCTTATGTATGTGTAAACAAAAAACATTGCTGGAACTTAATCTAGACATGAATAAGAAGCATTGGAATCACTCAATATTTCCTTGTATTTTCATATTAAAGGGAAAAGGCAAGGCTTTGTGGGGTTGTAACTAAGTTGGACCTCATGAACCAAGAAAATTGTAAATAGGGTAGAAAAGCATCATGCTACCAATGTTATCAATAAGTTGGAATCAATTTGGTATCCTCAATCTACACAAGCATGAACCATAAGAGAAATGAAACTTAACAGAAATAAACATAAATATCATGCATACCAAAACATAGTGATTTATGTGGCGAAAATCCTTTCGAGTGGAAAACCCCACACTCCAAAGTTTCCTAATATATTATTCAAAAATTAACAAAAAAACACAATACACTTTTAGAGAAAGCTTATTGCAAGAGTATCACCAAAAAATCCAGAGGTAAATCCACAACTATCTGACTCTTGGAATACATCACAATACACAATAATAATACAATGCCCTCATAAAATAGGGTTGCCTTCTTAGGCAACCAAAATACAAAAAATATTCATTGGTAGATTTGTGACCTGAAGATAAACAATCAAGATTTACAATGATATATCATTCATAAAATATGGTTTTTTATCTCTAAAGATAATCATAGAGAAGAGATTTCCACAATCCATGATAATAACAAATTAACAATTTCTGGATTTGATTGTGTTATGAATTTTTGCATCGACATTTTGAATCACACTCCGTGATCCATCATCAGGATGAGCAATAAGGGAGCACAAGGAAAAATCACGGAGTGTGATTCGAAACGTCGATGCAAAAATTCATAACACAATGAAATCTAGAAATTGTTAATTTGTTCTAAAGACAATGCTTGAGAATCAATCTAATGGGAAGTTTCGTGAATGGGGGAAAATTTTGGAAGGAAACTTGTAGCCATACTATAAAAATTTCCACATAACCCACATGATAATCAATAAAATAAGCACTCTGAATCTACATGCAAGAGAACAGACAACATACCCACAGATCCAACATAAGATATACCTCTAGAAAACCCTCATAAAGTAAAAACCAGGACTTCAAAAGCATCCATCATCCATGTATTATTCAGCAATGCAACATTACAATACATCCATGAAATCCTTCAAAACCCCAACCATCAACAAGCACAATGTGTGAATGATCATGTAACCACACATCCCATTTCATGCTTCCAACCTTCACAAACACTAAGTTGTCTAACCTCAACAACTAGCCTTGCAATTTATTTTATAGAAACAAGCTCCCATAAAACCACTAAGTGGTGTAATAGGGGTAAAATAATGAGTTAGTGTGCCTACAATGAGATGTTAGATCCAACCACAAGATCGAGATTAGTATGGTGTAATAGGGGTAAAATAATGAGTTAGTGTGCCTGCAATGAGATATTAGATCCAACCACAAGATCGAGATTATTGCAAGTAATATATTCCTATTGAAGAAAGAATGACATAGTTCAATGCAAACAATAGAATAATTGAAATCAAATAAACATGCACCAAACCATAAATTCTTGTTTGTCTTTTCTCCTTCTCTTTGCAATTGCGAGCTCTCACATTTGCTCCAATTACGATAACATGAGAATTCAAAAATCTATTTGCAAAACCTTTGATAAATATTATACTTTATAAATTGTGCATTATAAAACTCTTCAACTTCTTACTTATCAAATAAATAATATTTTTAACAATAAAATATAAAATATTATTTTAAATATTAAAATATTCTATTTTATTTTATTTTTAAATATATGAGAAATTATAGCCTACTTAATTATTAGCAATATAAACAATGAGATACAAACAAACTTCAATTATCATTTTTTTATTTAAATTAAAATATTATTTTAATGAGTAGATTTATGGCCCACTAGAGTAACCCAACAAAAAAATAGTACATGTATACTATTTTGCTTTGAATTTAAAAATAAAAATCATAAGACCTCTTTAACATAGCCTACAATTTTGTTCTAGTTTTTATCAATTTTTACATCAATATTAGAGGATGGTTACAAGGTTAAGCATGAATTTAGCTGTCAAATAAGTTAATATATATTTAGGACACTCAGATCTTTGGAAATTGTTTTTCTCCATGAATTACACCTTGCAATTTTAAGAACCCAGCTTTGCTTTATTGGTGGATCATGCTTTGTAGTGAAGTTTGTTGGTTTTGTCATATGTGCCTCCTCCCTCCAAGTTACAAATTTGCTAATTTTTTAATCTAAAAGTTTGTCTTCTCTTGGTTCTTTTTAGATGTTATTGATTCTCCTTTAGAACTCATGAATGGAAGTAAATGGGAACACTCCATTAAAGTGAATAATTATATTTTATAGTAATAATCTTATCAAAGTTTAATATGTGAATTAAAATTATGTAATTTTAGTCACTTTATTGTGTCTACATTTTTTATCAATGGATTTGCTTATGTGAAAAAAATGTAGGTCGCGGGAGAAGGGCGAAAAATGTTTCATTTGAGTTTTCATTTGTATCAACATCACACAACAAGATTCTGCCTGCAAATACAAATAGATTTAGGGTTTTGGGCACCCTTTTGTCCACTGCTTAAAAGGTTTCAAACCATAAACTAATCAACGTTTATGATTCTATTGTTGGAGACCATGGGTTGGAGTGGGGGCATAAAAACCCTAAATCCATAGTTTTTAGTGGAAACAACAGAGAGCTTTCTGGCAATAAAAATTCTTCTTTCTTCAACTTATTTGGGATTCTAGGGAATCCTCTGTCTCTAGTCAAAAAGGTGGTTAATCCTCCTCAGCTAGGGTTTATATCAAACATTTGTCTTCTTTTTTCAATCTTGGGGTGGAGCAGTGGAAAAGGAACCTCAAATTCGGAGCCACAAAGGAAAACAGGGCAGAGGATACCAATGCAGGCTGGCAGATTGTTAGAGGGTGAAGGGAAAAACAAGCCTAGAAAGCCCATGAAATAGTAGTGGGTAATGGTTTTGGAGCATTTGGTAATAATGGTAGTCACTTATAGGTAATACCTATCTCCCATAAGATACCTAATTTTGCCTCTAGGGCAAATTGAGTATCTTTAGGAATAAGTTTGACCATAGCTCCACAATCTATATTGCCCGGTAATCACCTTTCAGCACCTTTTAACAACCAGCCAATCAGGGATCCTTAACTCCAAGAAAGATCATATAATGAGAAAAATCAAATTGGGAAGCAAGGTAGACATGAGCCTTTCAATGCCCCCAAATTTAAGGGAGATAATTTGGGCAAAATCAGAAAAAACCCTACTTTGTCTCCACGAATATTAAATCTAATACTTTGTGCAGAGGGTGATGACATGTTTTGCCATTAGTATGCAAAGGAAAACAATTTTGAACCGTCGGTAACACCAACACTGAAAGACGAGTTTAGTGCAACCCGACAGACAACTTCACAAGGGAACCCGACAATAAAGTTTATAGTGTAACCTAACAGTGCAGGTTATAATATAAACTGACGACATAGTTTACAAGTGCAACCCAAAAATGTTGAAGTGGAACCCGACAGAGTAACCCAACATAGCAAACAACAGAGAAACCTGACAGAACAGACAACGGAGAAACCCGACAGAGTAACCCAACATAGCAAACAACAGAGAAACCTGACAGAACAGACAATGGAGAAACCCGACAGACAGTTCATAGAGGAACCCGACAGACAGACTACAGAGCAACTCGAGAACCAGTCTACCGAGAGACAGTTATAATTCTGATAAATGTGGATCTGACTTCCACGTCAGATAAAACACTTGTGTTTTATATTTAGGTTTTTAATTTTCTTTAAATCCATTTCTTGAGGGACAAGTAAAGTAATTGTAATTGTTTTAAATCAGTCTAACTGATTAGAAACATGTAAACTAGGAGATCGAGGTCAAGTTGTAAACCTTTGATCATAGAGTTAACATTGTAAAGCATGAAACTCATTTAGTCAAAAATCAATGTATAAATAGATGTGTAATCAATCAGAATGATGTGATGTGATGATGATTGTAGCCGCAGACACTTCTATGGATTAGAAACAGAGTTTTATGCAGAAGAAGAACAAATGATGGAATCAGTTACCAAGAAGAAGATTCAAGGATACCGAGCAGAACAAAGGTATCAATCAGTCACTATAGGTGACACATCATATTGTAATCTTTAATGGATCTGTAATAAAAAATTCTAGATTGCCTACACTCAGGTCAATAAGTATTTTTTTGACTACATTCTAACAAGTGTAGCAAATAGAAGAAATCCTTTGAGAAGGTGGATTTAACAATCCTTAGTAAATCTCTTAACCGAGTGCACACTAAACAATGTTTCTAAATTCCTTAACAAAGTAGACCTTAACCAGTCTAAACATGTTACTCCTAACAGGGTAAGATCATCAAAAGTGATCAAACTTGTAAGCCTTAACTGACCCCTTCCATTCTGTAGATAGTGAAGTTTTGTGGGTTTCATCCCCACAACATTTTTTACCTTTTAACATGGGTTTCTTGCGTTACCAAATCTTGTGTCATGTGTCATTACATTTCATAAATGTTTCTATGAATGTGAACATATAAATTGAGTTTATGAATTGATATAACATGCATAAGATAAGAATAGCACATATGGTCGGTAATGCAAGGAATTGATTACTAAAGGATTAAGGTTAATTGACTAAAATTTTAAAGGGTACTGATTCACCCCTCCCCTCTCAGTACACACCATTCTATTATTTCCAACAATTGGTATCAGAGCTAGTCTCTTATTTGGAAAATTTTAAAAGACTTAAGAGAAAAGATCATACAATGGAAAGGTATAAGCTAGACAAGAGTATTGAGAATCAAAATTTAGAGATAGAGATCTTCTATGAGCAATATAAAGAAGACAGACTTAAGATGAGAGAGCTACTGGATGAAAGAAAGGTTATGGCATCTCGTTGTATTGAAACAGATTATCATGAAGAAGAGATACTTGATTTGTTTGAGTCAACGGGATCTACATCTAGCAATACATCAAACACATCTGAAGGAAGCATTACAAGTCTAAATGAAATCAATCAACATCTGGTTGGACAAATGAAATCACTACAAATCGGTCAAGAGACATAGATGGTACGAATGATCGAGGCTATAAATAATGCTAGACAAGCTAAACAAGAAAGAACACTAGTAATTGATGATGGGAGGAAGATCACTGAAAAGCTACAAGAAAAAGAGTTAGAAATACAAAGACTTACTGAACATCATCATGAGATCACCAATCAGATTATTCTTATGATTCAAGAGGAAAACTGAATTAACATAGAACTCAATGGAAAATTGGAAGCTATTGGTGAGCTAAGAGAAGAAAATGAAAGACTGAAGCATGAAGTAAGGATTCAACAACAACATAATGATGTGATCAAGAGAGCTGAAGAAAGTACAAAAAGAATGGATAATTTTTTGGATGGACAAAGAAGAGTCAACAACAATACCAGACTAGGGTATACCGAGCATGGAGAATCACCATACCAAGTTGATCCAAAGAATCTCTACACAAATCCAAGACCGAGAAAGTTGACATGCAATCATTGTGGAAAACCAGGCCACACATCAAATATTTGCAGAAGCAAAAGTAAAGGTACTCCTAAATCCACTTCTACATTCATTGGAAATTGTTATAACTGTAACAAGAAAGGACAAAAAGCATATGAATGTAAATCTAAGGTAAAACAACCAAAGAAGGAAACCTACATGGAAAAATATTGTCCTACTTGCAAAATGCATGGGCACACATCTCTTGAATGTAGGAAGAAGAAAAATCAAGCATGGAAGCCTAAAGAACAAGAAAATGCTTATCAACCGAAAAGAGTCGGTAACTCATATGTTTGGGATTACAACACATGGACAAACTGCACAGCATGTGGTAGATATGGACACATAGTTGCAAACTGCATGAGAAATGGATGAGAAGGTCTAGAAGCTAGACTAACCCTTGAATGTCATGCTTACACTGTCATAAAGTTGGTCATCTAAGCAAGGACTGCAGAGAGCGAGTGATAGAAACAAGCACTTTTGCCAATGGCAACACCATTGAAGATAACAGGAAGATGAGAAACAAAATGTAGAGGAAAGCTACAAACACTGATGATACTAGACCAAGCAATGCAATTGGTGACACCTTATCCAATGGATCTGGTGATATCACCACCCCCACCTAAGATGAACATGTAAGTGACACCTTATCCAATGGATCTGGTGATATCACCACCCCCGCCTAAGATGAACATGTAAGTATGGAACTGCACTATACTAAGTTATACTTTACATCAGTTCCATTATACATAGTTAAAATGCCAAACTAGCATGATTAAAGATGCACTATAGTATTACTTGTTATAAATCTATGAATGCAATCTCGTCGGTTAATTCTTACCGAGAATTGTCGGTGTACATACAAAAGCTAAGTTGTTAGTGTAAACCGAGAACTGTTGGTAATCATGTAAAATACACTGAAGTCTTCGCCACTTACCGAGCACTGTTGCTAAAACTATGAAAGGTCGAGTTGTCACTTACCCCGAGCCGATAGTGTGTGTGATACCCGAGTGACTCTATTTTTGAACACCGAGAAGTGGGTAGAGAATTTATTGCGCCACTTAGGGCATCATCTATAAAAAGGTGATAAAATATCTCATTTTCTCACAAAGCGATTAAGAGCAAAACAGAGCGAAGAACATAGCAGAGCGAAATAGAGTGATCAGATTGCAGAGCATTCCAAGAAGATTCACGGCATTCAGATAGATCAACAATAGCTACAACAGGTTAAAGTAAGTAACTAAGGACTCACCGAGCTTATTGTTATTTACAGGAAAATCCCTAATTTCTCATAAACGATGGCAACCACTTCATGAGTTTCCAAGATCAAGAACGCCAAAGAGAAAAAGGTTAACTTAATCAAGAACACTACGTGTGAGGAACCAAAATACAAAATCTGTCTAGAGGTTTCTTCACAACCCGACGACGCTGGAGCATTTTCAAGAATACCACCTAGGGTTTTACTGATTGAGGATGTCTAATCATACATACATTGCAATATCGTCAAGATAGGAGATCTTGAGGTTGAGAAAGATTACAAGAAGCTTTACATAGATGGAACCATCAAGGATGAGCATAAACACATCGAGGTGAAAGGGATCACAAATTCCCTAATGTTCCCAAAGGAATTTAAAACCGAGTGGATTCAGATAGTGTTGAGCAGAGTACATGACCGAAAGATGTGGCTCGACAAGCCAAAACTGATCACTAGGGATGTCATACATGCAGTGACCTATTATCCTATAACCGACAAGGCAAAAGCACTCAAACATCCTCCTTGCCAAGACATAGAAAAGAATACAGGTTTAGAATGGGAAGACAGAGGATTGAAGGTAAAATCCATCAAAGATCCCGAAATGAAATTTGGTGCATGTGTGTTGGGATATAAGATATTCCAAGCCAGCAGGATGAACAACATTGTATGTGGAGAAGTTGACACTACCCAAAATATTGTAAAGAAGGGATTACAGTTGGATCTATTCGAGCTTCTACTGAAGCAGTTAGATGAGAACTTGAGGAAAATCAGGTCTGCAAATTCCAATTCATGTAAGTTTATATCACTTCTAATGTGCATGTTTTTCTACTTTCGAGACTTCTTTCCATCTATTGGTAATGTCAACTGGGATACTATTCAACCAGTGACAATTAAAATTAGTGAATTCATCAAGTCACTAGGTGACAAATTTACATCAGTTATGGATGAATACTTTACTGAATTTAAGGACAGGATGCAAAAAAGGATGAGGATACTAGAACAACTGGTACAAAAATATAAGACTGATATTTGTTTTATGGTGGACACCTATAACACCTTGATCAAACTGGATGTACTGAGGATAGCATGGTTAGCACCACTTGACTATGAGATCAACATAGATCAAGCCACCAATGCTATTGAAGCATTGTTAAATGAACCACTGGACAAGTCACAACCAAGGTTTGGAACCTATGAGGAAGCCAAGGAAAGATTACAAATTGGCTTAGTTGTGAAGAAAATTGATATAAAAAAAGACAAAATGGTAAAGACACTTAAGAAGAAGTTGTCGGTAGATAATGAAGAGTCAGACCAAAAGGATGACACTGAGGGACAATCACCCATCAGTGAAGAAGAAAAATTGAGTGACTCCAAATCTACAGAGTCTGATGCACCACACCCACCCACAAAGAAACCAAGGACTACTGTTGCATCAAGGACTAGAAGTTAGACAACAAAAGATGCAAATTCATCACCGATCAAGAAAGGACAAGTGAGGACTTACAAGAGGAAGCCTCAAACCGGGAAACATGAACCAACAAAAATAAGAAATTTCATCAGAAGTAAGGAAGATATAGAAGACACCAAACAAGAAGAACAACTTGTTAAGAAAAAATTTCCTACTACAATTGATGAGGTATGTGTATCAATCATCAAGGAAAGTTCAATAACTAAGCCTAAGATTATAAAATGGCTAACTCTGAATCTCGAGGATCAGAACAAGATAGAGGAAGCAATCATCACAACAATGTGTATATTTAAATATATACCAATATAGTTTGAAGGTAAAATATCACAAGAACTTCTTGAAAGACTGTCAGCAAGGTGGACATTCGCATTAAATTCTGCAAAATAGATAAGGGAAGAACCCTAGTCTCTGTTATGCCACCCGAGTCCAAAATGGAAGAAATTGAAGAAATGATGAAGTTACATTCAAAAAGGTTCTCAGCAAAATTGAGAGCTTACAAAGTCCTATGGGGCAACTTTATAGAGCTTGACAAAGAAAGTGAGGATACTTGGAGAAAAGCACTCGATATACCTGAAAAGGACACAAGCCCCAAAAGAGCATTAGAACTCACCGACAAGCCTCACAATAAAAAAAGCAAGGCTACACCGAGCCTAGAGCACATTCTTATAAATGATGATGAGGATATCACTCAAACTGAATTAAATACAGAAGTAAGCAAGGCAATGGATGGAATTCCTCATATTCTACTATCATTAGGGGATATTGCAAATGATACAATCAAAGATACAAATATCATAGATATCACCGGAGATGATCCTGTAGATGAGGTAAAGGTAGATGAAGATGCTACTGTTACCTTCAAGCAGCTCAAAGAATAGGACACAACTACGGATGCTACACAAGTGAATATACCAAGCCAAATGTCATTATTAATACAGGCTATCACTATCATCTCACAAAAGGAGAAGTCACCCGAGCCTGATGCAAGTATATCCGAGGATAAGGGTGAAGAGGAACCAAAAAGCACAACTGATGAGCAGAATGTAGCAAATGAAGAACAAAAAGAAATAGAAGGAGATCAGAAAGATAAAGGTGAAGAAGACAAGCAAGGTGATGCCACTCCTAAGGATATCAAAGGAGAAGTTGTAGATAAAGAAAAGGTTGATGTTGAGACATCCACACCAAATCGATAGGTAGACACCTAGCAACAACAAAAAGGCACAACACCTCCAAAGACTTCATCAAGCACATCAGACCAAGCAAAGAAAATTGCTATGGTACTGCGTACAGATGCCTCCACTACACTTTCAAAAAAGAAGAAGAAGAAGAAGAAGAAGAAGAATCCAGTCACCCTGGAAGAGATAATTGAAATATTAGACTGTGATCTGAGGACATTGGATCCAAAGTCACTTAAAAAGTATGCAGAACTTTGTAAAATAAAAGCTATCCAAGGTAAGCTTAAGAAGGAGACAAAGGATACACAGGTACTAGAGACAACCAAGGAGATACTTCAGTAGATTGTACCTGATACAAACATTGATCAAAATTATTCTATCATTGATCAATTAGTCGTTCTTACCGAACCCATTACATCACAAAATGTGGATGTAGAGAAGGCCATAGAAGAACATGCAGAACAAAAGTACCATTACAAATTGATAGAGAAAATCAGCCAAGAAGTCACCGAGAACAAGGTAAAGCTATTTGAACTAGTAAATGAATTAGAACCAATCATTTCAGAAGCTATAACCTTAGTTCATCATTTATGAACAATAGAGAAATTCACTAAGGAGAATAGTGAAAAGTTTGCATAGATAGGTGCAGATCTCACTATTAGTGCACAAGGCCTCTCAACCACTGACAATGCAATAAAGTTGCATTATGAAAAGGTAATGGAAGCAAATAAGTTGAGAATTAAAATTCAAGAGGAAGAATCACAGTTTAGAGATGAGGTAACCGAGCTACAGGCTCTACTACTACCAAATATTACACTACTGCAACAACATATGACAATGACAAGACAATTGATTTCCACCCCGAAGATGTCTGTCACCGACAGCATCTATGATATGCACGCAAGAATTGCATTGGAGCATATGGCCCTGGAACACCTTCAGGAGAAATGGGAGAAAATGATGGAAGACATGAAGAACTCCAATTCCCACATTTTTGACAAGTTGTAAGTAATTACACCTTTTTCCCTTATTATCAAAAAAGGGGGAAAATGATATGATAAAGGGGGAAGATAAGGTGAAAAGGGGAAATAGTATAAAGTCAGAGTGTATATACATATACTATACCAAAGCATACACATAGGGGGAGTCATAATGATAAGGTGAAAACATGGTGTATATACTAAACATTTAAGTTTTTGCACATATTAGTTTTTGATACTAATGTCAAAAGGGAGATTGATGACATAATTTTTCCATTAGTATGCAAAGGAAAATAGTTTTGAATTTTCGGTAACACCAACACTAAAAGACAGGTTTAGTGCAACCCAACAAACAACTTCACAAGGGAACCTGACAACAAATTTTATAGTGTAACCCGACAGTGCAGGTTACAATGTAAACTGACGACACAGTTTACAAGTGCAACCTGAAAATGTTAAAGTGGAACCCGACAGAGTAACCCGATAGAGGAACACGACAAAGAAGACAATAGAGAAACCTGACAGAACAGAAAATAGAGAAACTCGACAGATAGTTCACAGAAGAACCTGACAGACAGACTACAAAGCAACCCGAGCACCAATCTACCAAGAGACAGTTATAATTGTGAGAAATGTGGATCTGAATTCCACGTCAGATAAAACACTTGTGTTTTATATTTAGCTTTTTAATTTTCTTTAAATCCATTTCTTGAGGGATACGTAAAGTAATTGTAACTATTTTAAATCAGTCTAACTGATTAGAAACATGCAAACTAGGAGATCAAGGTCAAGTTGTAAACCTGTGATCATAGAGTTAACATTGTAAAGCATGAAGCTCATTTAGTCAAAAATCAACGTATAAATAGATGTGTAATCAATCATAACGATGTGATGTGATGATGATTGTAGCCGCAGACACTTCTATGGATTAGAAACAAAGTTTTATTCAGAAGAACAACAAATGATGAAATCAGTTACCAAGAACAAGATTCAAGGCTATCGAGCAAAACAAAGGTATTAATCAGTCACTATAGGTGACACATCATATTGTAATCTTTAATGGACCTGTAATCAGCAATTCTAGATTGCATACACTCAGGTCAATAAGTATTTTTTTGACTACATTCTCACAAGTGTAGCAAATAGAAGAAATCCTTTGAGAAGGTGGATTTAACAATCCTTTGCAAATCTCTTAATTGAGTGCACACTAAACAATGTTGCTAAAGCTCTTAATAGAGTAAACCTTAACTAGTCTAAACATGTTACTCCTAACAGGGTAAGATCATTAGAAGTGATCAAACTTGTAAGCCTTAACCGACCCCTTCCATTCTGCAGATAGTGAAGTTTTATGGGTTTCATCCCCATTGCAATTTTTACCTTCTAACAGGGGTTTTCTGCGTTACCAAATCTTGTGTCATGTTTCATTACATTTCATGAATGTTTACATGTAAATTGAGTTTATGAATTGATATAACATGCATAAGATAAGAATAACACATATGGTCGATAATGCAAGGAATTTATTACTAAAGGATTAAGGCTAATTGACTAAAAGTTTTAAAGGGTACAGATTCACCCCTCCCCTCTCAGTACACACCATTCCATTATTTACAATAGAGGGGACCCTCAACGCACCAAGGAGATAGAAAGAGCCACTGCATTTGTCATTAATGATATATTTACTGAAGGTATGTGGGGATATTGCATGAGTTATGGCATATTTGCAAAATGGTGGACCTTTGGATCCTCCATGGATAGAATTCTTCAATGGTTGAATGAAAATTACAGGGGTCAGGTAAGTATCACTACCCTCCCTGGGGACTTCTTGTTTATTAATTGTAAGGACACATTTCTAAAAGATAGGTTTCTATTTGAAGATCTGATTTATTTTGAAGGGTTTAATCTCAATTTTTTTACTGCAAACCCAATTTCAAACCCAAAGATTTTTTATTCTTTAAAAGTTGCTAAATGTATTTGTATTCCTAATATTCCTGTTGAATAGTAAAATTCTAATGAAGATAGGGGACCTTCTTGGAGGATTTGTAGGACTAGAGGAAATTTTTTTGAATTCATCTACTGTTAAAATTTTAGTAATTCTAGAACTAAATGTAAAATCTATTTGCCCAATTAAATTAATCACAAATCAATCAATATATCTCATCAAACCTGAACTATATAATGGACATATTCATAATAAGGTTCTCCTAAATAGGAGGAATAGCCTCCTTCAAACAGATGAATCTGAGGTTCACAATAGGCCTAAGATTAAGGATTCCATATCCAAGCCCTCATAGGATATTAAAATATGTTTCAATGAGGAACTAGGAGGGTTTACTATAAATCAAATAGGGAAGCCCAAATCTAGCCGCCCCAAAACAAATTTTGGTCAAGATAAGATTAATACTAAACTAGTTGGGGATGTCCAAGCTCAGATAGATAATATGAAAAACAATGAGACCTTCAACCCTAAGGACTGTATACATGGGAAGCATCCAGTCCTTAACCCCCTAATAGATATACCGACATCATTAACTCAAACACCATCAATTGATCTAGAGGTTGAGGAAGGAGAGTTTTTGGAGAATGAAGGTGTAGTTTCCCTTGCTTCTGAGGGCAATGGTTTGGAAGGAAACATTGAGAGCCAACATAAAAAGTATGCTCTTAGTAATAATTTGGTTATGCCACAGGTTTTAAGCAACCCAAATTTAGGATCACAATTTTTTGATGAAAACAAAATAGGGCCAGATGCTAAGGAAATTCGGAGGGAAGCATGTCATTACTAATGAACACAACACAATTCTGAACCAGAAATTTACATTCTTAAAAGTTGAAACTGCACTGAATCAACTACATCCGGGCAAAGCACCTGGGCTACATGGCTTTTCTACCTCCTTTTTTCCAAAAATGTTGGTACTTTATAGGGGAAGATATGACATAATCTTTAGAAAGTATGAGAAATTTAGGCAATATATTGAATAAAATTAACAACACCTTTATTACCTTGATCCCTAAGAAAGAGCAAGCTAAGAGATCGGAAGATTATAGACCTATTTCTCTATGCAACACGATTTATAAAGTTTTCTCCAAAATACTAGTAAATATAATCAAACCTCTATTAATATCTGAAGAACAAATAGGGGTTGTCCCTGGCAGATCGATATTTAATGGGGTTATCATTATTCAAGAAGCTATGCATTCCATACAAAATAACCAATAACCGAGTATGTTAATCAAATTAGATATCAAAAAGGCATATGACAAAGTTAACTAGAGATTCTTATGCAAATGTTTGAAAGCATTTGTTTTTTTTCTAAACAATAGATTAAGTTGTTTTTTTGCTGCATATCCACCCCCAAATGTTATGCCTTAAACAAAGGCACCCTAGAATGGTAGTTTACCCCATTTAAAGGTATCAAGCAAGGGTATCCATTATCCCCCTTTCTTTATATAATCATGGCAGAAGCACTTGTAAGAACAATAACAAAGGCACAGAGCCAGAATCTCATTACTAGAATTAAGATAATGGAAGGAATCACAAACACCACTCATTAGAAATTTTTCGATGATACCATATTAACAGGCAAAGGCACTAGGAGGGAAGCCAACAAATTCAAGGATATTCTTATTTTTTATGCTAAAGCTTCTGGGCAAGAAGTTAATAAAGGTAAATCTGAAATATTTTTTTCCATATGAAAAGCAATGATGAATTAGCACTATGTAACATTTTGGGTTTCAAAAAGGGATCATTTCCCAGTAAATATCTAGGAATTCCTTTGGATAAGGGAATAAGAACAAACAAACTGTGGAAACCACTCGAGAAGAAATTGGACCAGAGAATAGATAGTTGGAAAGGGAAATGGCTTACTTTTGCGGGCAAATATTTTATGCTAAAATCAATTTTAGAAGCCTCACTTATTTATCAAATGTCTTGCCTTTCCCTTACGCAAGAAGAAAAAAATAATTTAGAAAATAAAATGTGTAATTTATTTTGGCAAGGCAACTCAGTTGAGAAGAAAATGGTATTGGTTAGTTGGGATAAGATATGTCGCCCTATAGAATTTGGAGGTATTGGCCTCAAAACTTGAAAAACCCAAAATAGGGCTCTTGGAGACAAAATAATGTGAATATTATATAAGGAGCCCAATAGTAAGTGAGCCAGTATTCTAAAGAATAAATACCTCAACAGTGAATCTCTGAAGATATTTTTTAGGACAACAAACCCTCCAAAGGGATCTATGATTTGGAACTTTATTTTAGAATGTAAAGACTTAATTAATGAATAGATAACCTGAGATATTCAAGAAGAGGATAAGGCCCTTTTTGGGTCTGGTTCTTGGGGAGGATACCTTTCCTTGAAGGAAAATCCCAATCTAGTCAACATTATAAATTATATTGAAGAACATTGGGGTCACCGGATTAAGGATTACGTGGAATATCCTAAACTTGAGCCCTCCCTAGGTTGGAAATGGAAGTTCATAGAAGATCTGCCAGTCCCAAGGAATGAGATAATATAACTGCAAAGGGTTTTTGGAGGTAGGGACATAACTTGTAAAGTAGGGTCATACAAACTAATTTGGTTGGGATCTAAATCAAGAGAGTATAACACCAAGGATGGGTATGCAACCTTGGTGAAACAACACCAACGGGAAAAGATGGAACTACCTATACATATGTGTTGGGATAAAGCATTCTTTCCAAAAGAAGACATTTTTCTCTGGTCTTCTATGCAGGGAAGGACTTTAACAATAGATTGGTTCAAGAAATTTGGGTATGAAGGACCAACCAAGTGTGTACTATGTGAAAAAATAAGGAATCAGTTGACTAGCTACTGGAAGAATGCCCTTTATCCTACTCATTTTGGCAATGGTTTTGTGGAAAATTAGGATGGTTCAAAGCCCTTCCCAACAGAGTGAAGGACATGCTTAAAGGTTGGCCTGACTTAGACTTCAATAGTCTAAGTTATAAAATCTTATGGAAGGAAAACCCTTCCATCCTAGCTTGGGAAATTTGGAAAGAAAGAAATAGACATATTTTCCAAGATAAAAGGTTAGAACTAGACAACTTGTTGAACAAAATAGAAGTGGTTATTGTAGATATAGTGAACAACAAAATTAGAAATGAGAACCTAGGGATGGCAAAGTTCACTACTTGGGACAGTAATATGGAACCATGGTGAGTGATTGACCCCCTTACACAAGGAGTACACATCTTTTCCAAATGGATTATTATAGTTATTCATGGAGCAACTCCATTGAAGTCTCCTACTAGACACAAAACCACAAAAACAAAAGAACAAATTCTTGGAAAGAGGTTGGCTAGAAAGATAAAATACTTATTACAAAACACTTTAAACCTCTAGGTTCTAGTTAATTTGGAAGCATATAGAAATCTTGACAGCAAGTGTCTCCTCTTCCTGAGAGGAAAGGACAAGATTTTAGTCATGAGATGATATTTTCATCTTCATCTATTTGGTGTAAATTTCTGTTTGAAATAATATGTACTGAAAGGGGGGGCGGGTGAATCAATACTGATAAAACTTTTAGACTTTTACTTATACATTCAATTAACCACAAAAGAAACTTCCAAAATATGAAGCATATAACTATAATTGTAAAGTAAAAGTGAAATGAATAAAATGACAACACATGCACACACATAACACTTTTCTTTTTATCATGGAAACCCTTGGTCAAAGGGAAAAACCATGGTGGGGATGAAACCCACAATCTTTTTACTGTAGTAGAAAATAGTGCTTTGTTAGGAGCTTACAATATGTCACATTCTAGGTGACTCACCATATTAGGAGTAACTGATACCTTATTAGAAGTATCTACAATCCTATTACAGACTACCTTGTTAGAGGAGTTAATCCCACTATTACAATGTTCGCCTTGTTAAGGGATTTACAATAAAGTTTTGCTATAGACTACCCTATTAAGGGATTTTAACCTTTTGAAACTATTAGGAAAACAAAAAGATTAATTTACCTGTGATATGCACTCCTGAATGCTAATCAGACTTTTGATACTATGTTCTTGTTCTAAATCCAATCCTGAAGCTTCTATGGAAATAGATTTGTATCGTTATTCAAGATCTTACTTTTCAACAACACTTTAACTTCTTCTCTACATCATAACTATATCAACAACTATCATCTTATAGCCTTTTAGCTTCAATTGTAAACCTAATTAGGTTTTATGTTTCCCTCCAAAATAGCTTTATCAATCATAGCTAACTCATAGAAACTTGGAATCCTTACTGCATCGTCCATAACAAACTTTAAGTTGTTATCTCCAATGTGAAATATTCCTTCAATATTATTGGTCAAAATATACCATGGATTCATGCACAAATCTGTACACAACTACCTAAGAATTGACTTATTCAACTCTTTGAACAATGTACTATGTTTTTCATGTTGTCCATATTTATTGAATCATCCACCGTCAATACCGATTTAGCCAATTAATCAAAATTGTTCAATAACCTTTAGCTTTTACCTATTCACTGAACTGGCCAGTTGGTGGTATCTTCACTTATGCCTTTACCGGTGTGACCTAAGAGTCGCGATCACAAATCATAGTATACATGTTGTCTTTACACCTTCCAATATACCGATAGAAACTTGTCTTCCTTAACTGATCTGTCCTTCACCTATTATCATGTTCACCAGTTACCTTTGTCACTTGAATTCTCTTTACTGATTGGATATTACTATGTATGGATTGCTATAACTTCATATACTTACACAAAATTTTCTTACTTTTGTAATGGTTTGCCAACAATGAGAACCATACTCTCTAAAATCATCATCAATGTCATCTATCAACATTATGCAATCAATATTTTCTAATTTACTTACATAAGAAACCTCTTGCTTTGAATTATGATATGCACAACAAGATCTTATTCATAAAAGGGAGTATGAAATTCAGGGAGAATTGAGAGTTCTCACCATCAACTTGGAAAAGTGATTTTCAACTCAAAAATGGCTGCAAATAGTCCACTTCTCTAATCAATGACATTCATAAGATTCATGAGGTTGTTCTTGTATCTCTTCAATAAAAAATTTATAATCCTATCTCAATCATTTTTTTAAGGATTGGAGAAGGTTTTTAGGCTATAATATTGATAATTTTCCTCTCAAGATTATTTATCATAAACTTCTTTCTTTTATCCAGTTACAACCAATGTTAAATTTGAAACAAAAATAGAAATGGTTCAAGTCTAAGTGGTTTAACGTGAGTAATGTTATTTGGAATTCCAAAGCTGAAGCTAAGGCACAACTGCTAGATTGGAAGATTATTCACTATAAAATTGTTGTTGGAGAATGTTTCACTTCTCTCCCTTCCCACTCCTTTAGATGTACTTTTTGTCACAAGATGGAAATAGTTAAATGTGGTTTTTGGATATGCAATCATGCCAAACAATTTTGGAAATTAATTTTTACCTCTATTCTATCCATTTTTAACAAAAATCTAAGGTGGAAATCAACATTTTTAGGGCTGCATTGTTCTCAAAAAGTAATATTAGAATCCTCCTGGTAATTTATCTTGTTATATATTCAGTTTCTTTGATGTGAAGAAACTATCTCTAATACTTTCCTACCTACAAAAGTGATAATGCATGATTTACTCTCTAGTGTCATTTTGTAGTAGTCATCTCTTATTAAGGATCCTCTTTTTGGTAATGTATCTTGTTATTGTACCATCCTAAATTGTAACCACCTATAATTAGATGCTCAGTTAGACCCCATTTTAGCATGTATGGCCTCTCATGTTGTTTTTTGGTATTCCAACCCCACGCCACCTATGTTTTTGGCTTTCTCTCCACTTTTCTGACTTTCAAATTTAATTTCACCTCCTTTTGGTGGAAGCGGTTGCCCAAACCGACCTCTTCCTTGATTTTCCCCCCAAAATTTAAATCAACAACTTAGCTGATTGGTTAAGTGGAATTAGTAGATTCTCGTCGGCCTCCTTTGAGTTTTAAGCCCCAAAATATTATTATAGGTATAAAAGAAACCTATCTCTCCTCATTTCGATATAGCATGACAATATTTCAAGAACTCTCCTACAAATTCATATCCAATAATTCTTAAGCAATATATCAAGCATTCTAAGGTGTTTTCAAGACAATGTTCTTCATGGATCAGGCTTCTTTCCCTCATTGAAGGTCAAGAAAAGGTGTCTTTCATCAAGTAAGAAGATCATCATACAAGCATCCATCCACATACATTCAAGCATTCAAGTCTTTAACTCTTCAAGTCATTCTTCTCTCTCTCTCCAATCAAGCATTGTGGAAAACTACAACATCCATTACACAAGTTTTTGTCTTTCACGATTTCCTTTTGGGTTTTTGTGTGAAGTGGAATCTATTGCATCAACATACTTGATCACATTCAAAGAATCATTTGCATTTCCAAGGTATAACATACTTCATTTTTTAGATTTAGCCTCTTCTATATGACAAAACACTCTATTTTATTTCATATCATTTCAAGGTTGACTCCAAACTAGGGTTTAACTAAGGAGAACCCCTCTCTACACAAAATTTTCCTCATTTTTGTGTGTGTATGTACATGTGACATTTGCATTAGCTCAGATTTGAGAAGTTCAAGACCTCGCAGACAATCTGCAACTAAGGTCATTTGAAGGTGCCAGGAATAGGATGCGTCAAGTGAAATATTCCTAGGAACAAGAAACCTTGGGAAACCTCTTCTCCCAAGATATGCATTAAACTAAAACCACAGGTTGGTGACATCTTCTGGTTGTTGTTTCAGGTACCTGTACAAAGCTTTCTATTTACTGTCTGTTTGTGTGCATAGAATATCAATCATCTCCTCCTTTTCATATTAGTTATTAAATATACCTATCATTTTCCATATTGGTGAAGGAGATATTGATACCCATTCAACACTTGGAACCTTCTAATCCTATTGGGTTATCTCTATTCCTAATGTACAATAGGAAATATGATCAATCTCCACCCATTCCATTTTCTTATTTTACATTTTGGTGAGCTCGACACATGACATTTCCACTTTGATTTGATATTTAGATCTCATACATTTCAGTTTTATATATGATTTGGATATCTTTCATTTTCATCATGGATTTTACTGAGTTAGATTGGTGTGTGACATCTCACATTGTTACCTTTCTCCTTACTTCTCTTTATCAATCATCTAGAGTAGATACTAATTTCATGAATTTCATGATGTTTGTATTCTTTCATGGTTCTCTTTCATATGGAATTATGATAATTTCAAATCTTCTTCTTCCTTATAAAATGTGTTTCAAGACTTTTATCAAATTTTCATGTAGTTTTCTTATTCATTTTTAGTAAAATGCATGAAATATGTTGATTACATAAGGGTCTTTATTAAAAATAATGAAGCTAAAGATGAAATTAGCATAAATAATCTTAATCCTTCTCATAGGGTGTGTATTAATAATGGAGATATAGGTCATTCTCCTAATAATCCCATATTGGTGATATCTAGATCCTCTCCTCCTAAACCCACCTTAATGGATGAACTTAAGGAAGCTAGTTTATGCACTTCTTTAGCCAATTTAAACAATCCCTCTATCTATCAAAGTATTTTTCATAATCATGATGTTAGGATTTTTCTTGATGATTTATCTCTAAAATAGCATTAATTAAACATGAAGATCTTGATAAACCTTCTTCTTCTTTTCCACCTAAAGAAGATACAAATAGTGATAGGAATCCTAATCTCCATAAAGATAATCATTACCTTCCTATGCATCCTTATACTACACATTTTTATAAACCTCAAGATGAATGTCCTTCTCCCTCTACATTAAAATCTAATTACAATGTGGGTTAAATGGCATTAGTACTCAACAATGTTATGGTGGACAAGGTCTTCATTGTGTTAATGAACAAGGTATAAAAGTCCCTATTGATCCTCCTACACAAGTCACTAGATGTGGTCTAGAATTTATATCTCAAGCTAACATGTTGAATTATTCTTATTTTTCTACTATTGATTCTTCCTCATCACAACAAAAAACTCCTCTAGAAATTCTTTTACGAACACCTTCTATTGTTACACCTCATTTTGATAACCATTTAACTTTGTCTAAGAGAATCTTTTGGATACTTAAATATGATACTAAAATTAATTTTCCTTTTAGACATTTTCTAAAGAATCAGAGATCCCATAATGGTGATTTTTTATTGTCTTTTCCATCATAGCAATAAACATTCTTTCTAGTTGCATTAAATTTACACAATTTGTTAAAGGTTTAGTAGATAGATCTCTTATTTTCTTAATAAAGGTTATTATACCTTTTCTTGATATCAAAAGCATACCCTAGCAATCATGTTTCCTATTATGCAGTTCTCCATCATGTAATCTTAGTAGCTTACTTCATTAAGTATCTCTTTGTTCTGCATGATGTTCATTATGAGCAACATAATGGATTTTTTCCCTTGTCCTTCCATTTGGGGGAAAAGGTATCTCTATCTTATTCATCCTCCTTATAAAATATCCATTTTATTTTTTTGGTTGAATCTCTTATACTATGACGTCCTTCTATACATGGACTTGATTGTTGGTAATATTTATCTTGAAGGGATCAATATCCTTGTTTACAACCTCTTCCTTTCTTGGAAGTGTATATCTCTTGTAATTAATTTTTCCACTAAGAATGCATAACGTGACATCCTTTCTCTTTCTCTTCTCAATTCTTTTATAGAACCAATGTTCTCTTTGTGGACTTGCATCTTTTACAGTGGTACATTCTTTCTAGTATGAAATCACGTGTTTCACGCAAGGAATTTACATCTTTTTAAACAATATTTTTCATGTATATTATAAATGATCTTTCACTTAAGGAAAACATGGTGTTCCTTTTTTTCTTCATAAGATCCATTATCTCTTTTTTATTTGTATAAATTCTAATGTGATGTCCTTCCTTGAATAAACTTGTTTTTTTCTAAGATCATTTTCCTTTCCATAGATTGATATCTTTGATTACAATCTCTTCCTTGTTGGGAAGTTTATATCTATTACAATTAATCTTTATCTTAGTATGTATAATGTGTTTTCTTTTGTCTTGCCTCTGTAATTGGGTGGAAAGATTTTTTCTTCTCCTTTCCTTTCTCTCTCTAAGGATCCACTTTCTTTGGTGGAGTGACATTTTTTATCATGTGAGATTCTTTTCTTATAAAAAAATTTGATTGTTTTGATTCAACATTCTCTCTTACACAAGAGGTGTGTATCCTTGATCACAACCTCTTCCTTATTTTTCAAAGCATGTTCATCCTGAACAAATACCCTTACTCAGGGGATTCAAGTGTGTTACCCTTCATCAAGAATCCCTTTTTCACCTAGCGATAGGGGGTTCAAAGGGTACATTCTTGTTATATATCTCCTCTTTGTCTCGAAGATGTCATCTTTGTTCAAGAACTTATCTTGAAGGTATATGTCTTGTATCCCATATCTCTTCCTTTCAAGGGTCTCTTCCCACTTTTTGATAGAACAAAACTAGTGATGTAGCTAGACTAGATTACTAGACTAGACCACAAACTAGATTGCCATACTAGACTCGTCACAATTATATATTCCTTGGCTAACAAGAGTCTCCCATCTTTACTAAGGCTATGGTATATATTATTTTTTAATAATATATCCTTGTTGTTGAAAGTGTGTATCATTGTTTTCTATTCCTTATGATGACACCATAGTCCTATATCTCCATCATAAGGAGGGGGGATATATGTGGCCTCCTTATACATTATGCAACCTCATTGATCCCTGAGGAGACTATGATTTCCTTAGGATTGATCGCTCTCATGGATCCCTAAGGAGACTATGATTTCCATATCAATGATCCCCTTTTACAAATTCCCTAAGGAGACTATGCTTTCCTTAGGACTGATCACTCTTATGGATCCCTACAGAGACTATGCTTTCCATAGGACTTATCCTCTTTTTAAAGATTCTCTAAGGAGATAATGATTTCCTTAGGATAAGGTGCCCTATGCGCAAATCATTTTTTCAAGATAGATTTTACTAGCATAACATACTCTGCTAGACCATCAATTCCACCTTCACATCAAGCTCTCTCTTGGGATGATTGGAACTATCATATTACATCTTTAGATAGCCTTTCTACTCTTTCCTCTTCTCTCCCATGGATCACCTAGCATAACACAACTCTCTCTCTCTCTCTCTCTCTCTCTCTCTCTCTCTCTCTCTCTCTCTCTCTCTCTCGTGCGNCATAACACCTCTCTCTCTCTCTCTCTCTCTCTCTCTCTCTCTCTCTCTCTCTCTCTCTCTCTCTCTCGTGAGCATGAGGAAGAATCATACTTAAGTGCTAAAGTGGGGGCTAAATGTACCATCCTAAATTGTAAGCACCTATAATTAGATGCTCAATTAGGTGGTCCCATTTTAGCATGTATGGGCCCACATTGATTTTTGGTATCCCAACCCCACAACGCCTACATTTTTGGATTTTATCTACCTTCTTGACTTCCATATTAGATTTCACCTCCTTTTGGTGGGAATAGCTCACCCAAGGCAACCTCTTCCTTGGTTTTTCCTTAAAATTTAAATTGGGGGCTCATCTCATTAGTTAAGCAGGATTTCTATATTCCCCTCGACCCCTTCAAATTTTGAGCCCCAAAATATTGTGAGAGGTATAAAAACAACCTATCTCTCCTCATTTTGATATAGCATGACAAGATTTTAAGAGCTCTGAGCCCACAATTTCACATCCAAGCATTCTTAAGCATTCTAAGGTGTTTTCAAGGAAATTGCCTCTTGGATCACACTTACTTTATTCATTTAAGGTCAATAAAAGGAGTCTTGCATCAAGGAAGAAGGTCATCATACAAGCATCCATCTACATACATTCAAGCATATACACATTCAAGCATTCAAGTCTTCAACTCTTCATGTCAATCTCCTCTCTCTCTAATCACACATTGTGGCAAACTACAACATCCATTACACAAGGTTTTGTCTTCCATGATTTCTATTTTGTTTTTTTTGTGAATTCAAAGCTATTGCATCAACATACTCGATCACATTCAAAGAAGCATTTGCATTGTCAAGGTATAATACACTTCATTTTTAGATCTAGTCCCTTCTATATGATAACACACTCTCTTTTATTCATTTTGTTTTATGGTTGATTCGAAATCAGGGCTTGAATGAGGCAAACCCCTCTCTACATAATATTTTCCTCATTTTTTGTGTGCAAGTACAGGTGACATTTGCACCAACTTATATCTAAGAAGTTAAAGACCTCGTAGACGTCTGCAATTGAGTTCAGTAACAAGTGCTAAGAATAGAACATCCCAGGAAACCTCTTCCCAAGAATATGATGCCCTAGAATACCTCTTCTCCGAGATCTGCATCAAATTGAATCTGTAGGTTAGTGACATCTTCTGGTTGTTGTTTATAGTACTTGTATGAAGCTATCTATTTATTGTCAATTTGTGTGCACATAAAGTCAATTATTTACTCTATTTTATCTTATTTCTTACATCTCCCTATTATTTTCCCATATTAGTGAAGGAAATATTGATACCCATTTAGCATTGGGACCCTTCTAACCTATTAGGTTATCTCTCCTTCCTAATGCATAATAGGAAATAGGATCAATATCAACCCATTCCATTTTCTTATTGTACAATTATATATTTGGTTGCTTCGATGCAAAGATACTTTCCCTAATACTTTCCTATATACATAAGTGATAATGCATGATTTATTTTGCAGTGTCATTTTGCAGCAATCATCTCTTATTAATGCCTTGAAAGAGAAATTTAGCTTCAATACAGATCTCAAGAATTAACTAACTCCAATTCAGTCGTAGTTGGTTGCTATGGCCAAAGACCACAATGGATTTCCTCTCTCAATGATGAATATCATAAAGAGGGGCTTTTTCTTGATACTCTTGGAGAAAAATGATCTTTTTGTAATTTGTATTCTATACTTCTTTTGGCTCAGAGTGTTGTTGATATGCTCCATGTTGTAACGCCTTGTCTATCTAGATTCTATACTTGATTTTCTCTTTCTAGATTCTTATCTTGAAAGAACATTCTATAGTAATATTTATCTTTATTAATGTATGCATTTTTCCAAAAAACAAAACAAAAATTATATATTAATTTTATATTTTATAATATATATTGATATATAAACAAATGATTTATTATTGTCTAAATTAAAGTTTATTTTTAGTCTTCCATATGTGTGTGTATTCAATTCTTAACTTATTTTTATATGCACATATTTCTACATATATGTCTCTTCTATTTTTATTTATACATCTATTTTAGATAGTCATTATCCACCTAAACTTGCCCTTTTTTTCATTTAAAATTTTATATGACCATATACTTATCTCTTGCCTTTTTAAAATTTTAAATTGATTTTTAATTGACTACCTCCTATATTTTTTCCTCCTAATCCAACTGAATACATTTTTTATGAAATTTAATGCTGGGTGTTACTATTTAAAAATATTTATTTGTATTTATTTAATGTCTCTCATATTGAAAACATCATTTTTCATCCCAGAACATTAAATGAATAATTAATATTTATATATTTCAATTTTGTGCACCAAAAGGAATACAAATATTGTATATACAATTATAGGTCCTTGCCTGTTGCCTTCAAACTTTGTATATTTTGTTAGGATTTAATCCAAGAGAGCTTGTCTCCTTGTGATTTAATGACAACTCTTACTATATTTTTAAATATTATTAGTGTCATAGTTATAAAAAAGGCAGAAGATATAAAGGTGCACCAAGTGAACAAAACAATAGAATTCTATTACGCATAGGAAGAAATCTAGACTAAAAGGACTAGTTTGTGACCACAAATTTTCCTTGCACATTTATTTTAGACTTGTACATTTTTTCCTATGATAAAATACAAATCTAGTGCAAAATTGAAGATATATATTGTTACAAATGCATCATTTTCAAAATGTTCCTATCAGATATCAAAATCTTCATTATTGATCATTATATTTACTTTCCTAAAATTATTATTATAATTACTACCTTTAGGCTCATTGCGCTTAATGATGTATGCATTGAATTGCCTCAAGCTAAGTTTAAGGAAAGTCTATTTTACCTTTAAAAAGTGTTTTATTTTTTTTAAATTCATTTATTTTATTTATATATTCTATATAAGTTTATAATAAGTATTTGTAGAAGAAAGTACCATCAACTTATGGATTTTAAAATATTTTTCTAAATAAATTTTTATTTATTTATATATTAATGAATTGATTTTTAACATCATTAACAACATATTCGCCTACTAAAATTAAACATAATTGTCACATTTAATTTAAATAAATTATATATTTTTTTAATATTTATATTTATATTCTATTTTTTAAATTTATAATAACTAATTATTTATTTAATTAGATGAATACTTTTTATTCCATTACAAATATGCATAATGAAAAGTTGACATAAAATCCAAAACAGAATTTTCAAATATTTGGTGACATGACACAATTTTATGAACTCTTATGACTTAGAAAAAGGTTTGGCATATTTTTATAATTAACCAATTAGAATATGTTTCGTGATCATGATATTATAATTTTCATAAAGCTAGGATGGTGGCTTCTTGGTGGAGTTTGACCACATAAAAATGATGTAAACTAGTGGATCACTACTTATCCAATAAGATGCAAAGTTTCCTTGAACTAAACATATTCAAATATTATATTTAATTTATATAAATGTAATTTTATATTTATTATTCTAATTCCAACTCCTTAAATTTTCACTAATTTATTATTTATTTAGTTACAAAAAATTATTCTATTATAAATATTTTTAAATGAAAGTTGACATAAAATCGAAAACAACTTCTTAAAGCAATTGTTGAGCTAACACATTTTTATGAACTCTTATAGCTTACAAAGATATTTGAGATATTTTTATTACTGACCAATCAAAAATATGTATTGTGATCTATATATTATAGTTTTCATAAAGTTAAGATGGTGGTAGAGTTTGGCCACATAAAAAGTTGTAAACTAGTGTATTACTACTTATCTAAAAAGATGCAAAGTTTCATTGAATTAAACAAATTTTATTATTATATTTGATTTATTTAAATTATATAAATTTAATTTCATATTTGTTATTCCAATTCCAACTCCTTAAATTTACACTAATTAATTATTTATTTCATTACATAAATATTCTTTATTCCATGACAAATGTTCATAATAGAAAGTTGACAATAAATCTAAAATAATTAGTGACCTAACACATTTTTAGGACTTGAATTTTTTCTAAAAATATTCTTATAACTAACCAATCAAAATATGTATTATGATGATGATATTATAATTTTCATAAAGACAAGAAGGGTGGCCTCTTAATAAAATTTGGCCACATAAAAAATTTAAACTAATAATAGATCTATAATTTCATAGAATTAAAATTTTTTAAAGGAATGTACACCTTAATTCCGTCAAATAATCAAATTACATAATCATGTTTTCAACATAATAAAATTATAGTCAATAATGAAAGATTGGTAGAGCCAAGGAAGAGCCATAATTAGGCCATTACAAGACAAACAAGTGCCACGTAGTGGCGAAGTATTTGCCTAATAATTAATTATAGTTATAATATTAAATATAATTTAATAAAGTATAATAGATTTTATTAGAAGATAATAATTTAATAATAATAGCGGTTATGAAATTATAAAATAATTTTAGTAAATTTACTAAGGATAATTATTTAAGATAAAATTTGTATAATGTACACTTATGAAATAATAATATATTATTTTAATTATAATATAATAATTATTTTTCTTCACATATTTTTTGAAAATAATGTTTTAAAATGGTAAGTATAAATTAAACAATTAAGTTTTGTAAATATGGGGTATTGTGTCCTAAAAAATTGCCTCAAAAATAGCAATGGACAAAGTGCTTCCCTCAAATCCGTGTATATAAGACCCCAAATTTATTAGCCAATCAACATGAAGAAAAATAATTTTCATGATTTTTTTCCTTAAAAATTTCACATGTATACTTTAGGAAAATTTAAAAAGAAATTGAAAAGGAAAAATAGTTAATTGCAATAGGTTGAAATAAGTTTTTTTAATCACTCGTTAAGAAAAACTCATTGCAATAGTATGTAGCCTAACGATATCCTTTGTTTATCTTCATTTAAGCCTAAAGTTAAATGCCACGCAATTATGACTTTATTTTGTCGGCCATATTATTTTTGTATTATTGTTATTAGTTTATTTGTATTTTCCTTAGTTAAGATACCAAAAGCTTTAAATAAGAAAATATAGAAGCTATTATTTAAAGGTACTTGGAAATAAGCACAAAGTAGAATGTTTATTAGAAATTGATTAAGTGAAAATATGATTGAATTTTAACAAATAGTTTCAATTTAGTTTGAGTTGATATAATATATTTTTAATTTTTTTTTAATAGATGTCTTTATTTCTTATAGCCAAATCTTTTTATTGCAATCTTATATCTCTTTCAATTTATTCTTTAAGGTAAACCTTAAAATATTTATATTAAATTATTAAATAAATAGTAAAAAATATTTTGAGCCTGTACGAGTAGCGAGTGTGGGTTTGCTCTCCATAGGTCTCGGGTTCGACCCCACTCCTAGGTTTAAGAGGTGGAATTGCTTGCGGGCTATGGATTCCATCCATAGGGGATTAGTCTCGCCTCTGTTCGCCCCAGGTACCCAAGGTACATGATGCTGGGTCAGGTCACGGGGACACCCATGTAATACACACACACACACACACACACACACACACACACACATATTTTGATATATGATTATATTAAAAATTTGAATACACTAGTATCTAAACTCTTACCTATGATAATTTATAATATGAAATATTTGTGTGGTATATACTCATTTCACCTCTATATAAATTTGAATATTATAGGCATTTTAAAGATGAAAAATGTAATATTTATTCTTTGATCTTTCATTTCACAATATTTTGCGGGGTGTATTAAGTCTAGTTTTAACGTACAATTTTGACTAAGTTGACACTCACACTAAACCCAAACCCAAGCTCCAATTGAAACTTCAAACACTATAAAATCTTTGATCAAACATTTCTTACATCCTAGTGCTTTCTCTACCAAGCTCAAAACTGAAAAGTGCGACCTTGACTTAGTTCAAGGCTACATGTTAGACATTGATTTTTATTGTCAAAACCCAAATTATATCCCCAAGATGACTCAAATCCAATTACTTGCTATGTGCTAACTCTTATGCCAAAGTTATTTCAAATTATGTGCCTAGGAAATGTATAAAAAGGGCATCACTTCTATGACATTTAAATTATAATCTCTCATCATTGAAAATTCCCCCAATTTATAATCTACTACACCATTACTCCTATAGTGTGCATAGTGTTATGAGTAGTTGGCTTGTAGCCATCTTAACACTTGATTAAGTTATATGATCATTATTATATTAATAATTAGATAATTAGGTCATCCAAGGTGTATATTTAGATATCTACGATGACATGAGTGACATCTAAGACATCAGTGGGGTGTATAAGAGCTAGTGGTTAGTTTATCAATATTATATTGTGACCATTGCATATTTTTCTCATGTGTTTTCCTTAGCTTTCATATCTGTCTGCACCTTAAAATTCCCTTATATTGCTTCACATTTATTGGTATTAATTTTTCATCTATGTTGCCTGCATCCCTTTGGAAGAAACCCGCCACGAAAGAACCTCGTTACTTTGTTAAATGTTCCAATGATGCAACAAGGTGAGGAGTTGTGCACCCATTTGCAAAATGGAGAGTTTTCTTTGAAGAGGAACTCAAGCCCTCTTGATGTAGAAGGTTTAGCATTGTGCCCTTCAACTGGGATTAAATGTTGTTGAAGCTTGCCCCTTCCACTGCATCCAAGTGATTTATGTGAATGTTTCCAACCTTAAATTGTGCCCCCTTCAAGTTGGACTCGTGACACACCAGTGCTAAATTTTCCTTTAAGCCCTCACCCATTTTTCTTCATATGTGTGTTGTGCCAATTTTGTTTTACGAATGTTTTGACACGTGCCACTTTTAAAGGAAAATGCAAAGCTTAAAAAGAGAAGACAAAAACAAAGGAGCAGAGAAAATGTGTAGTTGTTCCAGTTAGATATCAGTCTGGGTCTATCGAGCACATTGGAGATATTATTTAACAAACTTTGTCCCCTCCATGCTGGGATTGGGTCTCTTTGCAAACTGTGTCCCTTCTGAAAAATTGAAACCAAATCTGGAACTTTGTTCTTGCTGCTAGGTCCCTCTGAGCGCCTATTCCCAAACTGGTTCACTCAAATAAAAATGTGCAGTTCCCGTACTTTAAACCCAACCTTCGCATGACCAGACCTTCTCTTAAACCGTCATCGTAGAAGCCCTATTTAACTAGAATATTTTTATTTTTTTTTTGACCAAAAGACATAATTATTTTGTTGACTATGTATTATAAGTTTGATACATTTTGTCTCCTTTATTATTTCTTCTAATATTATAATTTTCACTTCTTATTAAAATTATTTTCTTTTATAATTATTAATCTCTAAAAATTCACCATAACATTTGAAAAACTATTATAAAAAGATTGAAACTATTTTTTAAAATCCATTTTCCTCATTAATACTATAAACCTATATTATAATAAATCACCTTTATTAAGCAACCACACAAATTTAAAGGAATCAATGAATGACCACTCGTTCAAAAGAAATCCATCATAGATTTTTAAAGACAATCTAAGTGCAAGATGTGTAGATAAATTAAAGCACATAATCATGCATGAATTATAGGCATTAAAGGACAAACAACTTTAATGGAATCAAATCAAATATTTCTCTCTTGAATTGCCTTTTCAACGCACAAATCGAATAGTAGTTTAAAAAACAATCATGGAAGATAATATTGAGGAGTGAAAATAATTTTAAAAAACAAAACTTACATTGTGAAGCGTGCCACTTAAAATATTATTAAAAAATATTGTCACTTTATAAATGCCGTCATTGCACTAGTATTGGTTAGATAAATGCCATGCAATGATGACAATATTTTGTCGGCCACACTATTTTTAAATTTTATTACCAATAATTTATTTGTATTTACCTTGTTTAGAAATATATCAAAAACTTTGCATAGCAAAAGGTAATCTAGAATAAGCATAGGTAGAATGTTCTATAGAAATCACAAGTTGATTTTGTTAAGTTCAATTTTAGTAAAGATTAATAAGTGGAAGTATTGATTTTGTTTGAAAGTTTTAAATTGTAATTTAAATTTATGTTTTTAATAGAGTAATTGAGAATAAGTATATGTAACATGTTTTGCGGAAGTCATTAAAAAGTTAATTTTTTTAAGTTGAATTTTGATGGAATCTGAAAGGAAAATCTCAATTTGCTTCAACAACGAAATCTTTATTTTTAAAAGACAAGTGAAGTGGAAGCATTGCCTTTGTTTGAAGACGACTGATAACTTTTATGGATTGTAAGTTTCTAAAAGCTAAGAATAATTTTAAGGTGATTATTTAGAGTTATGTGCAAAAAAAAACTTGAGATATTGAAAGCTTCATAGCATTTAGACAAGGTCTATCCATTGTTGTAAAGAATGTTTTCAATTGATAGTTTTTTTAGTAAATGGAAGTATATTGCAATTGCCTTTATAAACATTAGCAAGAATTTGAATGACTTAATGATGAAAAATTATTTAAGGTAAATTACCCTTACCCTTACCCTAAGCATTTTTAATTGGGTGTTAGGGATATTTCACAAATAATGGCTTTAGGTAAGATTCTCTTTGCTCATTTAGTTTTCCTTAACTTTTGTTTTGCTAACCGCAACCTTTCAACCTTTAAACACTAGGAACTAACACAAGGAACACACTTGTGAAATTGAGTTAGGAAGAATGGCAATGAGATGCTAATTTTTTGGTACCATAGGTGGAGAAGGCTAGAACATAGGGCTACATTGACTTAAAAGTATACTAGGTGAAACACACACACCAAAGCAAGTGCAAACTATAGAGTGCAATTACAATTATATAAATTTTTTGACATGACAATAGTTTACTATCCAAATTGTGTATTATGTGCAAGGGTTAGCAATCAACCGATACCTAATCTAAACAATTTTTTTATTCCTTAGTGATTTGAACCCAACTTTTAATTCTATTATTCTCAATCATAGGTCAAGTTCATAGGTTGCCTTTAAACTTAGGTAAGTCAACGAATGTGGCTGTGACTCCTATTTGTTTATGAGCTCAAGTTGAATTGACTGTAATTAGTACTTGGCAATTAACTCAAGAATAAAATATTCAAATTTGAATGCTCAATATGTATAATAAGACAAATCCCTATGCTAGTTTATCCATCTTTATTTATGATCTCATATATAATCATTCATAGAGAAAATGCTTAATTTGCATTTCTAAGTATAGATTAATAGACACTGTTGATAATTTTCAAATGCCATTGAATCAATATGCATGACCTCGTTCCAACCAAGACAAGTGGATCTCTCACTTAATAATAGATTCTATTGATATTTTTTAGTACCACTATGTTAAAATATTTATAAATAAATAAATTTAAGAAAAATACGAAATTCACTAAAATTACAATTATATATAAAATTCAAAATCTCAAATATAACATTGTCACTAATAAAAACAAATAAATTTATTATTATTATTACAATTGAATTCTTATAAATCTAACAAGTTTTTGAGGTGTATCATAAAAGATAACATACCAAAAATTCATAACTTTCATAAAAATACTTCTATCTCTTAATCAATTTGAAAAATATTTCAATATATTTTTGAATGCTATCTTATTACATTAGTCTTAAATCATTTATGTATGGATTTATAGTTCTCGCTATTCTCTACAAAAATGGTACGATTGTAAAAAAAAAATTGACATAATTCAATGTATTTTCATCCATTTTTTTTTTTGCATTTTTATAAGAAATTGAAGATCAAATCAGTAAATATCATTCAAGAATCTACAATAATATACAAAATTGGATTTCATAGAGTTATACAAAGGTACCTATATATATTTTTTAAATGAAGAATTACCTTCCCAAGATTTGTTCCTAGCAGAAATCTAAATCTAAATCTAAATCTAAATTCAAGCCACGTGTTAGACGACTATCATTTACTTTCGGATTAATTCCATTAATTAAATAATCGAAGGCGTTTATCACGATTGAAAGCAAAAGACATAAATAATTTGATTCCATGTCGTAATATCGAATATCCATTTTCCATATATTCTTTCTTCAGTTAAAAAACAAGAACAAATATTGACGGCGAATGAGTTTTGCAGGGAAGGAAGACGTTATAAAGATGAGAAGCCCGCTGTTGACCGTCAAAGATGCGACGCCCACCTTGACTTTCCTTTTAAGTGGACGGCGTCAAATAGAAGACACGTGGAAACAATGGGGGATAACATATATTGACCGTCAAATTCGGATCCTCGTCAACAAACACGTTGGTCAAAATTTGTAATGCAGAAGAGTCTGACATCTGTTCTCTTTCCAAATGCTTTCCGCGTCTCATAAGCTTTGCTTATTATATTTTTTTCCTTCCTATTTTCTCAATTTCTTGTACAACAAAACGTGTGATTTGGTCTCTCCTTGAATTCAAGTGATTCCTTCCGTCTCATTTTTGTCATAATTTATGAGGGTGAGGAAAAGTCTAAACAACAAACTACAACAAACGCATACCTTACCAAGGGACACTAAGTTTTTTCTTCTTAGTTGTCTTTATATTAGCATTTTAGCATTTGCACTCAAAAGGAGGTGCAAGGGGGGAAACGTCTATGCAGCAAACTAAAACGTATTTCTTACCAAGGGGGACAATTAGTTTTTTTTTCAACTTTTTTCAACTTTCTTAATATGTTTTACGTTTTAGTTTGCTATTTAGCCAATACCGTGCAAGGGGTAGCTAGGCAGCGACTATGTAGTCATGAGAATATACATCATACCAAGGAGGCACTTTAAAAAAAAAAGAAGCTAAGTGTATATGTGCCCTCTTGATATGATGTATATTCTCGTGGCTGCATAGCCGCTGCCGGGTAGCTGATAGGTTCTTGATTGAAAAGCATGACTAAAGTTTATATAATAGAAGGAAGCATATTAAAGTGACGTGTACAAAAATGTTACATTGTAGAAGTGCGTCATGTACATAGTAGTTGCATTTATGGAGGAAATAAAACTACAGTAGTGCAGAATTGTATTTTATGTATGTCATCATAAGTAAACCTTGGCATTGAAATACACGAAAGGACAGAAAAAATAGTTGATATGTGAATATAATTCTTCTTTGTAGCCTCTTCGTGATCAGGAAGTGGCGACCTATAGAAGAGGAAAAATGGAATAATTGATAAGCAAAGAAAGATTTGATTAAATGATGGGAAAAACTTAAATTGTAGAAATACCATAGTGGTTGAATATGTAACTTCACATACCTGGGTGTTGTGGAAGATCAACTAAGTCTTCTTTGTATCCTCTTTGTGATCAGCAAGTGTCAACCTGTAGAAGAGAGCAATGAAATATTTGATAAGCCAAAAAAGATTGCATTAAATGAAATGATGAAGTAATTAAAAATTTAGTACTTTAAAAGCTGGTGTACAAGTAGCTTCACATACCTGGGCTTTGTGCGAGATCAAGTGCAGAAGAGCTTCTTCTTTCTTTCTAATAATGTTGCATGGATTCTTTTGCATTTTGCAAAAGTGTTCAAAAGAGAAGGGGGGCCGAATAGGAAGCGCTTGAAGGGATTTGAATCTTGAGATTGTTGTGAAGGTAAGGCCTTGTCTTTCAGTTCTACCTATATCAATTATGGCTCTATCTAGGGTCAAGCCTTGTGATTTGTGTATAGTGATAGCCCATGAAGTGGCTAGAGGTATTTGTGTACGCTTGCCCTGGTTTATGGGTTGTATTGGAATAGTTGTTGGGTTCCCTTCATCCCAAGGTGCACCATTGTAACTATCAAATTCAATCGTAACATATGCTGGTAATTATGAAGGCTTAGAGCCTATGGGATACACAATATCTTTTTCCTGGCCAAGAGATCCATTGACAAACCCAACTTTGATCCATAGGTCTGTTGTAAGCATGACACGTTGAAGTCTACATAATAAGACCTCTTTGGGAAGTTGGTCATCGTCAGCAGCTTCCACAAACTTACGTTGTGTATTTAGCGCAACACAAAGTGCAATAAGTAAATTAAGTTGTTTTAGATTTTTTTTTGTTGTGGAATTCTACTAGTTCATTTGTAGCGAACAAATGTATTGCTTGATTAAACTCCGCCTGTTCAATAGAGGTTAGTTGCTTGTTTGTGCGATTCATTAACAACTCCCAATCACGGGTCACTGGTTCTACATTGCACATGTTTTGTAATGTTTGAAGAAATTGCATTTGAATTGGATCATCACCTTCCTGTCTAAATATTGTTTGCAATGTTACAACTGTATTAAATTTGTGTCATAGATTTATTGCATCTGTGTGTGATGCATAGATATGTTTATCCATAACAGGTGGAAGTTGGGCAAGGTCCCCTATTAGAATCATAGACACACCACCAAAGTAAATGTGTTGTCATTGGGGTATTGCTTCACATAGCCTGATATCAATTTCTAATAAAAGTTTTGGCCCTTTGAAGCTCATCTCATCGATCAGATATATTGTATATTTTTCATGTCTTCTTGGAATGTTGTCAATGTTTGTCCCTGTAGCGGTTTCAATTCTCTAATTGGAATTTTGAGGGCTTCATGTATGGTTGATGCTTGTACATATTGAATGCAACGATGCCTATTGGAGCAAGAACGAGTAGTAGGTTTCGTCTTCCTGGGAAGCAATTTTGTAGTGCATTTCTTATGCAACTAATTAGATAGGATTTTCCAGTTCCTGGTGTTTCTTGTATGACCATGTACAAAGGTTCTATTGAGAAATTATCTTTGGAGTGGTCTATAATTAGAGAAAGTGCCAATTGTTGTTAAGGTGATAAACTGTAGTTTTGGTTGAACAAGTTTGTGGGGGGGGGGGGGGGGGGAGGGGGTGAACATCCTTTTCAAATATCTTGTTTCTATGTACAAATTGAACGAAAAAGTCATGCAAATGTGAAGGATCATTGTGCTCTTCCCACCTATTATTGTTGTCAAAGTCACACTTTCCCAACATATCAAGCTCATTTAAGTTCATACTATTAGCAAGTCCCATTTCAGACAAAAACTCCCACTCATTCATTTGTGCAATGTCTTGTCTATCCATCTCACTATCAGAATCATTCTCCTCTTCCAAGATCAAGTTGATCTGTTCGATCAACATGTCATACATTATATTTCTTTGTATTCAATTGTTTCCAATTTCTAATAATTTCTTCTTTGTTTAGGCCTATATCTATTTGTATTTCTCGAAAATGTTTGTCTAGAAGTAGCTCGCACCAACAGAATGCCTCAAAATTTTTAGTCTTCTGTTGGAATTGCAAAAAATTTGGGAAAGACTTGGACTATTGCTTTTTATTTTATGTCTCGCCATTTGCATCCTTTGCAACCAACAACATACGTGTAGGATCTTGTTGATTCAATTAGTGTAACTAGCTCTAAGTGAGGTGGATGATGCATGTAGGATTGTATGTAGCTAGATTGTCTCTCACTTCCATCAATTGTTTGTTTGAGGCGGTGGAATCATTTTTTTACCCTCGTTCAGTGATGTAAAATGGTGATTGCAAATCACGAGAGGAAATTTTTGTAGGACATGACATGTTTCTTGTGCGCTAATATCTCTTTCAGCAATGATCTTGACCATACAATTTTGGTATGCTTTTATGGCGTGGTATTCTTTCTTTGAATCATAAAAAATTATTGGCAACATATTAACACAACCCTTTGATTTTTTTTAGCTTACACGCATACTTGGCGGTGTATTTGAGAACAAGAAGTCGTGACGTGACGAGTTAAAAATCTATATTTTCTCTCCATATGGAGAGCATCTGTGGTTTATGGATGTTCAACCTATCATCATTTCTAGATGGTTCATAGGATTTGTGTCCTTATTCATCACATAGTAATGTTGATTCTTCACATTCTTTCCAAGGAGCTTTATATCTACATTGTACTTGATTACCTTTCTTGTGCATGCAAGTCCTCTTAGTACATCTGGTGTGTCCTTGTACATGATTAACCAACTCTTCATAATAAACATAAGTATCGGGAGAAAATATTTCACTTGTATTTAGAAGGCATGGATCATCTGTTGGAGTTCTATGTAGCATGCTTCCTATTTCAGACTTTGAGCGAGGGTCCAAGCAATAACGTTAGTCCTAAGATCAGATTACTGAGAGGGGGGTAATCCGTAATCTACCAAATAATCCAACTTTTCAACCTCTTAAACTTACACCAACATTCATAAGATTAACCTTAATCACAACAAATGAAAAACATTAACATGCAAGTCCATCCACAAAGTTGGCACACAGATTTATCTCACAGAAACCCAAATAGGGATAAAACCATGTCGGGGATTAGTACCCACTAAATGATGTACTCTTTTGAAGTACACCCTGTGAGGAGCTTAATCCTGTTAGGAGTTTAAAACAACACTGTTAGGTGCTACATGGTCAAGAGATTTTCCTTAGGCATGTTAGGAGCTTTACCCTATTAAGAGTAGCCTTGTTAGAGGACTTTAAACACTTGACAAAGTATCACCTTGTTAGAGGATTTACAACAAATATTTGTTAGGATCTACCGTGCTAAGGGATTTAACCTGCTGCAACTGTTAGGGAATAACATAAAGAATGATATGTAGAACAACACTACCTCTTCTTGATTAGATCCACTGAAACACACAATCTCTTCTAAACACACTTAACTCTTCCTGGGCGTGATTGCAACTCGTACTTTTCACCGCACTTTTCCAACACACGATCAACAAACTTAACCTTCAACTTCATCCACTATATATAGAACTTTTAAGTCCACCACCTTAATCAAGCCCTAAATTATAATTTCAAACATCCCGCTCAAATCCAACGCACCACAAAACAAAACTAAATGTACAAAACATATTTCCAAGACCGCTTCGACCAATACAACAATTTAGATAGAATATTGTGTTAAGGAGTCAAACACATTTTGACCAAACACAAGCTTCATCTAGAATCTTCTCCACACACTAGCATCGAACAATGTGATGTCATATCCTCACCTCCAATCACGAAGATACATCACCAGATCATGACTAACTCAATCGATTCCACCACAACCTCAACACCGATCATCGATCAAAGACTTATCTACTGTTGCTTAAGAAAATAAACACTATAACATGTTAACAACTCTGTCTCTTCTCATCGGTCACCTAAAGTAGTTGCGGTTGCAAATGTAACATATTAACACTGTTGACCACCATATCCTATGACCACGCCACAAGATACAAAAAATATTTGACACGACATTCAAATAATTTATCACACTGTCATTAACTGTTCTAGCAGTTGCACTATTATACTTTAATCGATCACAAATTTGACATAAGATCACTTCAGCAGTAGCAGTCATGCATTAGACATCCAGAGACACACCTAAATCTCCCATAAAGATAGCAACCACTGAAATTTATTGCAGTTATTCATTCAATAAAATTATGCTTGAAAATAAACAAAGATCACAAAGTGAATAGTTGACATCAATGACAACATAATATCTGATCATCACGACATCTCCAAAACTCACTTACCATCACTACATTAGATATGCCAATAGATCTATTTGTCAAAGAATTATTTTTCTCTATTTACTATGATAGGGTTTTCCTATTCAAGTGCATCCATGTCAAGTGCATTTTTTTTATCCAAATGACTCCATGTACGTGTGCGGAACCTCAACTTTTCCATTCATAGTAGTACCAATAATTAACTACACCCATAAGGTTCTCGATGACCTCTTCACAAAATATTCC
Organism: Thuja plicata; assembly: GCA_018584345.1. Classification (NCBI taxonomy): domain Eukaryota; kingdom Viridiplantae; phylum Streptophyta; class Pinopsida; order Cupressales; family Cupressaceae; genus Thuja; species Thuja plicata. The sequence goes on from MU224000.1 coordinate 300,452, forward strand.
AAACTATTGGTGTAGATATAGTGTTGTTGTAGGTGGGTTTTTAATCACGTTATCTATGCGTTGTGTGTGGAAAGCAATGAAGATTTGGCATTTGGTGAAAGAAAACTGTGTAGATCATGCCACTTTCTGTCAGCTGCACTTAATGTGAAGAATAATGCTGGGGAACCTATTTGGGTGATCAAAATTTTTAGCTCAGTGCGACACTTATTCCAATATGATCTTGTCCCTCATAAAGTAGACCCAAAATGCATAAGTTCTTCTGCTAGTTGATTGTCTGGAAGGTTAGTTAAGTGGGAGTGAAGGTCTTCAATAGTGGTTGGTATATTGTCTTCAAATTTTTGTTTAATGAGTACAAACACAATAAATTGGTTGCGATGATGCATCATAAGGTTCAGAAGGAAGTATCTAAAGCGTGGATGTTGCCCAAATATGTTATCATGAAAATGCATAAGATGTAATGCATATTCATGAATTTTTACTCCTCTTGCTCGAGGTTGTATGGGTAGTGCAGTTCCATTTGGGAAAAGAGTGGAAAATACCATGTCAAAAAAACCCTCAGTAATGTACTCGTTAATGGGGGGTTGAACTTATAGGTGGCCAATCAAGAATGTTGTCAATTTATTTTTTTATTTGTAAAGATTCTTTAATGATTTGTAGCTCACAACGTTTGTTTGGTAGTCTCATCATAAAGGATGTTGAATATTCAGTGTCACTTTCCAGATCACTTTGTATGTTCTCAAATGCAACGTTTGTTGATGTTGGATCTTCATTGGCATCTTCAATTGTACGAAGCATTCCTAAAATGTTTGTATTACGACCAGGGAGTTTTGACAACGCAGATGCATCAATTTCAACATCCTTGTAGTAAGGGTCATATTTGATCTTGTATGAGAGTGAATTTTGAACATGGCTTCTACTAACATAGAAATCATAATGCTTTCCATTTATATTAAGTCTACGGATTCTCAATATATCCAACTCTTCAATTTCCTGTAGAAAAGATTTAGTAATTGTTTGTATATCTTGGGGGAAATTGATTGGGTGACCACTATATTTGTATTGCCCACTATGAGCATGGGTTACTTGCAATATTGGATTAACACGTGCAATGAGCATCTCTTCAACTTGTGTGAGCACCCTCAACACAATTGGTTGTTCAGAGGGGTCCATATTGTTGGCCGCAGAGAAATGATGTATTCCTCTCTCAAAAAAACATCTCCTACAAGTGAGAATGTTGTTTGATGAACACACATGCATACCAGGGTAGCATTCCTTACATGTAGCACATGTTTATAACTTTGATAGTGCATCTATTCTAGTTCTGAATTTCTCAGCTGCATCTATAAATTTAGAGGACAAGTTGAAATCCATGTTGGTAATCCAATTTTGATTCTGAGGGCTGTGTTGGGGAAGATTTGTTTCAATGGGACTTAAGGGTTGTGGATTTTGAAAACTTGTAGAAGCTTGCAAGTGGGCAGGTAATGGTTGGGTTGTTGTTTATTGTAAATTTTTAATGTGTTGGATGCAATGGCGTGCTCTAATTTTTTCTCTATGACAAGCATAATACATGCAACTTCTCTTACAAGACTATAGATCTATGGGCTTACTCTAGATGAATTGTCTTTCTAAATCTTGTACATTTGAGTCCATTTTCTGGATTGGAAAAAAGAGGAACAATACATTTTTGTTATCTTTATACATAGATAAATCAAAGAAGTTTAAGAGTAAAAACACTAGTTTTAAAAGTTGATGTAGGTTTCTAGCAATGTAAAATTATCAATAGTAAATTGCTTAGTTTAGTCTTTTTTTTTTAATACTTTTTTTTTGTGTGTGTCTTGTTCATAGTAAAATGTGAATGTAGTGTCGAGAGTAAGCTATGTCATCTAGTTATCCCCACGGTGGAAGCATGAGAAAAAAATAGAGCATGTGTAAAAATAAGTACAAAAAACTCATTCATAACACCAACTATACCATGAATATTGTACATAATAGATTCGATTCAGCAACAAGAACTGTAAATATGATTTATAGTAAGGGAAAAAACAAGTTTTGAAGGGGTCTTGGAAACTTATAGATGAGAAGATATTACATGGATAGTAGTCAATACAAAGTAGAGAAGATGGAATAAGTACAAATGATACTAAAAAAACAAGTGATTCTTTTGAAGTTCCATATTATGTCAAAAAGAAATGTACAATAGACTTGTAACAAAAAGTTGCCTTCATCTATGAAAACAAGCCTTTCAACTTGTAATATTGTTGATTTCAACTGTTCTGCATTGTCTATTTTGTGGTAGAATAAAAAAACGCTAAAATTTTGTTTAACATAAAGGTACTCTCAGCTATGAAATCCAGCTTAGCAACATCTAAGATTGTTGATTTGAGCCACAACACTAGTTTTAAAAGTTAATGTAGGTTTCTAGCAATGTAAAATTATCAATAGTAAATTGCTTAGTTTAGTATTTTTTTAATACTTCTTTTTTTGTGTGTGTCTTGTTCACAGTAAAATGTGAATGTAGCGCCCAGAGTAAGCTATGTCATCTAGTTATCCTCAAGGTGGAAGCATAAGAAATAAATAGAGCATGTGTAAAAAGAAGTACACAAAACTCATTCATAACACCAACTATACCATGATATTGTACATAATAGATTCGATTCAGCAACAAGAATTGTAAATATAATTTATAGTAAGGGAAAAAATAAGTTTTGAAGGGGTCTTGGAACCTTATATATGAGAATATATTAAATGGATAGTAGTCAATACAAAGTAGAGAAGATGGAATAAGTACAAATGATACTAAAAGAACAAGTGATTCTTTTGAAGTTCTATATTATGTCAAAAAGCAATGTACAATAGGCTTGTAGCAAAAATTTTCCTTCATCTATGAAAACAAGCCTTTCAACTTGTAAGATTGTTGATTTCAACTATTCTGCATTGTCTATTTTGTGGTAGAAGAAAAAAGCGCTAAAACTTCGTTTAACAGAAAGGTACTCTTAGCTATGAAATCCAGCTTAGCAACATATAAGATTGTTGATTTGAGCCACAACTCATCATTATATGTTTCCATTCTATTTGAGATAGTGAAGAGGAATTTATTGTATTGCACATTTCTTATAACTTCCTCAGTACATCTGATTGCATCTTCCTTGAATTGTAGCATATATTGTTCTTTTGCGGGCATGTCAATGAGTCTAGTTGTGGCTTCCTCAAAAGTAGTTTCCCACATAGCACATGTGTGGTCTTCGAGCTTGACTTGAAGACACTATCTAAAATCACAATTGGAAAGGTAGTGACACACTATGGACAAAACCATTTTCCATCAGTATTCTATTAGACTCTTTTTTGCATTGTTTGCCTCCAATCCCAAGGGCACAAGCTGGCTAACAAAATTTCTTTGATTTAATGAAAACAAGGTTTTCTTTAACAATGCATTGCAGAGGTTTTGTGACATCTGAAGGGTCCTCTTCAATTTTGGAAATTGTATGTCATGTTAAAATTAGAGGTAGATCTAGAAGGGTGGTTGTTGGCAAAAGAAAATCATTTCCATGTTGGGTGAACCAAGATTGTAGTTGCTTTGCTTCTTCAATATCAGGGTTGATAAACAACTAGGAAGTGGCTAGTAAGCTTACGAACCTACCATTATATTCTATCACATGACCATGTCTTATAGTGAGTACAATCACCTTGTCTAGATGACACATCTCTTATAATTGTGCACCTTCTTTGTGAGATACTTGTCCCCACAAAGTAACATTTATAGTGGAGGTACACAAATCTATCATTTTGAGACTCCTTTTGACAACCTCAGTTGCATCTCATCTTGTAATTGTAGAGGCAAGATCCACACATATGAAAATTCCAACCAGATCAATTGAATAATTAATATTTGTATTTATAATCTCCGAAATAGGTGTGAAAGAGAATTGAAGTGTTGGAATTGAGAGGTCATCATCACAAAGAGTAAGTGTTGAATCGTTCTTTAAAGTGATTTCTATTTCACTATTGAGATTATTGTAAAATGTATTTGCATTTTTTATGGTACCACCAAACAATGCATAAACACTCCCAACTTGAACTTTTTCAAAGTGGATTTTTGCAACTTCATTGAAGCAAGTGGCACGTACTTCAATTTTTTCACTATTAACAATATCAAAACTAAACATATGGCCAATTCCATTCTTTGATCTGAAATGATGGATTTCTTTTTTCATAGTCACACGACCTTTTATATTCCACAATGTTTGATATGGATTCAAAATTCTAAACGAAGTGATAGTCAAGGTGCGATGTTTTTTCCATAGAGATACATTGAGGCCAAACATCAATTTAGTAGGAGTCATTTGGGTTGATGTGCTAATATGTCCAAATTTTTTGCATGTGTTTAATGGAAGAATATCATATCGATTGACATGTTTCTCCTGTTCTTTGAAGAAGGTGGGAGCACCAATGATATCATGTTCCATGCAGAGATAATTTATCCAAGGATAGTGGGAACTCACTGAGTCCAACTGATCCTTGCAGAAAGAGTCACACAATAGAAGAAAAAGAAAACAAGAGGAAATGAATGCAAGATCAACCTTCTTATTAAGGAATGATCAATTACAAGAAGTGATACTTTCTAGGCATACAAGCTTGATTAGAACCTTCAATAGGTTATCTTTTTATACCATCTGTAATCAACATCTACTACATGAACATTTTGTAGGTACTTTCTTCTGTTTGATCTATTGATCAGAATCCTACAAGTGCTAAGCTACTATTATGTTTTGTCTTTCTCCTATCCCCTAAGGAAAATAATTACAAGAGTATATAAGGCCTTCACAAACATCAGGTCAGCCAAAAAAGATTACATTTCCCTATGAAAAAGAAAATGTATTACACAGATAGGTCAAGACCCAAAATCATAAGGATCTTCATCCAACAAGTGGAACATAAATTATGATCCCTCAAATAGGTTGTCTACACATGTAACATCATCGATAAATGAGTTCTTGAGCTTCGCTGATCGAGAAAACCTTCGCGAGATCGGAAAATAAAAAGAATGACCAGAAAATGAAGAACAAGATAGTCTCACCAAGAATCTGATTTAGATCTTGAATGCAAAGTAACCAAATGATGCGCGATCATGGGAAGGTGAAAAAATGAAGCCATGAATATGCTGGAAGGATCGCAACCTCCGAGAATATGCATAGAATGATGGCAAAAAGAAACACCAGAACTGATCAAACAAAAAATAGGAAAATAAATATTTTTGGTTGATGCAAGATTTCCATGATCCCAAGATGTTGGACTGCATTAGACACTCGAGGTTATTTGAAAAGTGAGACTCTCACTTTGCTGGGGCCAAAGGAAAACCAAAATGGTCAACCTTGTTGGAATTTTTGTTGTTGACATTCATGTTTTTTTATTAATGTCAACATATGTTTTAGTTGGATGTAGTAGAAGTCTCAGAAAGACTGGTGATGTGTACAAGAAGTGTACAACATATGAGAGTATACGAGCACAAATATGTGTAGAGGAATGAGTGTATACCTTATGTCTAAGGCTGCTGGATCCTATGTTGGTATTTGCATGAGCTATAGTTGTTTTGGTAAAGACTGATTATAGAGCAGTGACAAAGGATTATGACAGAGATGGTCTCTGAGTTTTGAGATGAATTGGATGCGAGGATGATTTATGATATGCGAGCTTAAGGGATGATAAAAGATATATGAGAGAACATTATTTGTGATTCTTGGGTCACCGGACTACTGATGACACTAGCTGAGGCATGTGGACTAGCGAAGACCTATTTGGGGTTGACAACAGAGATGTAACGTGCTTAATGATTGGCGAGCGTAATTTATGGATCTTGGCATGTAACTGATGATTTATATTTTTTAATTACTTGTGTAAGGTACAATGTGTATCTTAGCAAGGGTCTATGCAATTATTTGTGCATTGGAAAAGTCTTAACATACCGACCTAATTGCTTTTTGTAACTTATACAAAGGAAATAAGTGTCTTGATGTGTAAAGGTATGGAATGGATGTATTGGATTCTACAAACATGTGGATGCAAGTTCTAGTGGATGTAGAGAAGTGATTATGTTTTTAATGCACTTCATTGGAACTATATAAGCAAAGCAAGTTCCTATCAGTCAGTTAACTATTATAAGTATACTTTTATACTTCTCTTTGGACAGTGACTCTAGAAGGTGGGTTTAACCTTCAGAAGGTGGATTTAACCTTCACTTTGAGTAGTGTGCTCAGGAAGTGAGCTCATCATTTCATTCAACTCCTAACATGGTTGAGAAGACTCCTAACAGGGTCTTTCCTTTAACATGGACTTTTACTGGATGCATTAATCAACTCCTAACATGGCTAGATCTCCTAACACGGATACAATATTTCTAGTGCATTATATTGTGGGTTCCATCCCCACCAGGTTTTTTGTTCCCTTAACAAGGTTTACTTGATAAAAAAATACTTGTGTTATGGTGTTTTTCTTGAAGTGTTCATATTTACATTAAGTAATTGGTTTAAAGTTTAAAGTTTAATCATTTGGCATATAACCGATTCACCTCCCCCATCTCAGTTGTATTATTCCTAACAATTGGTATCAGAGCTTGTGGTCCTCTGACAAAAAGCTTAACCACTTGATGTGATTCTGAGATGGCTTACTATAGGAAGGAGAGTCCAAAATTTGATGCTGAAAATTTTGACAGTTGGAAGAACAAGATGAGAACTCATCTGATTTCCTTGGGAATTGATTAATGGATGATTACAAAGAAGGACGAATTGATCAAGATAGAAGATGAATTAGGAAATTCTACTGAGGAAGAAAATAAATTATTTTCTTGCAATATGGTTGAAAGGGAAGCACTAATAAGTGCGCTCTCTAAGGCAGAGTTTACAGAGGTTAAAGATCTTGATTCAGCTCACAAGATCTGGATAAGGCTAGAGGCTCTACATAAAGGAGATCAGTACACTAAGAAAGAAAAACTATAGAATTGGAAGGCTAAAATGGATAATCTAAGGATGCAAGATGATGAAAATGTCAGAGCATATGTACAAAGGGTTACAGAGGTTGTTACAGGAATCAGAAACCCAGGAGGCACATATACTAGAAGATGAAGTGATCACATAGATTCTTAGATCTTTGACACCTGTCTACAAGACCAAAGGGAAAGAGATAGAGGAGATCATACCAATAACTAAAAATTTCAACAAATAAGTCTTGATTTCTAAGCTGACCACCTTTGAGACTGCAGAGTTACATGATACAATACCCAAAGTAGAGTCTGCATTCAAGGCTATTGTTCATAATGATAAAAGGACTTTATCAAGCATTATGAACTCTAGCAATAGACATGAATATCTTGGAGAATATGCTGATGATTGGGAATAGATTGAATAAGAAGAAAGGAAAGTGGATGAACTTCTGGATCTAAAATAAAAAAGGGAAAGGAAAGGTAAGGGTAAGTTTGAAGGAAAATTACCCTTGAAATATTTTTCTTGTAATAAGATTGGTCATTTTGCATCTAGATGTACTACAAGGGTTCCTAAGCATAAGCCTAAGCTTTACAAGTATAATTACTCCAAGGATGAGGAATGTTACTATGCTAGTGAAGGTGTGTTTGATGATGATTTCGTGAATGATAGAAATAAAATTAGTTTTATTGCTATTAAAGATGATGAACCTATTCATGATGAAAAAACTCTAGTCTCGCATGTTGAAAAGAAATCAGAATGGATCATTGATAGTTGTTGTTCACATAATATGACTGGTGATAAAGATAAATTTGATCAACTGAATAGATATGATGGTGGTGTAGTCAGATTTGGTGATAACACTCCTAAGTCGATCATTGGAGATGGTTCAATCTCTCTTGATGGTAAAACTAACATTGATGATGTCTTACTTGTTGATGGACTTAAGAAAAACTTGTTGAGTGTTGAAAAAATTGTGGACAAGGGTTATCATTTGCATTTCATGGATGAAAAGTGTACTATTAGAGCTCAATCTAGAAACTTGCTCACATCAGGTACTACGTAAAGAGGTAACGTGTTTGAGATGAGTTCTAAAAGGAAACTTGTTTTATTGTGAAGGAAGATGACAGTTGGTTATGGCATATACGTTCTTTTCAAATAAATTTTGATAATATTGTAAGGGCCAATAACACTAATGCAGTTAGAGATTTGCCAAAAATTGTGAAGCCTACTAACACTATGTGCAGAGAGTGTATGATGGGAAAACAAACTAAGAGCAACTTTAAGAGAAAATCCCTTTCGACAAGAGGGAATTTGGATCTGGTACATACAAATCTTTGTGGTCCTACAAGGACTAGATCCTACTATGGTGAAAGGTAATTTATACTTTTTGTTGATGACTATTTTAGGATGATGTGGGTTGCATTTCTAAAATAAAACCCTGAAGCATTTGATAAGTTCAAGATTTTCAAAGAAAAAGTTGAGAATGAATCAGGTCTTAAGATAAAGTGTTTGAGGTCAGAGAGAAGTGGAGAGTTTACACCAGATTTTTTCAATGCTTATTGCAAAAATCATGGGATATACATGCATACTTCTACTCCTAGGACACCTCAACAGAATGGGATAACAGAAAGAAGAAATAGAACTATACTGGATGCGGTCAGGACTATGCTACTTGAAGGTAATGTATCTCATATACAATGGAGAGAAACAATTAGTAATGTTGTCTACACAGATCAAAGAAGGTGCTGATAAGACACCCTATGAACTTTCGTTTGGTTATGCTCCTCCTGTAAAATACTTCAGAATATTTGGTAGCGAGTGTTATATCAAAAGAGATGATGAAATTGGGAAGTTTGATGCTAGAAGTGATGAAGGAATTTTCCTTGGTTATTCTACTAGAAGTAAGACTTAAGACAAATGTTTCAATATGAGATTGAGGGAAAATGTTGAAATTTCTAATGTGAAAATTGATGAGAGGTTTCAGATTGAGATCCCAGAGAATGAGAAGAATACTGAAAATCAAGAGACATAACAAATTCTTGATATTTAGACATGCTTCGATGAGCCTATAGAAGCACCAAAGAGACCAAGGTATGTTAAGACGAATCATCTTGAGAATCAGATTATCAGTGATGTCAATAAGGCATGATGACAGGGTCTAAAGATAGAAATGAGCTTTGTTTGATTTTGCAAGTAGAACCTAAGACTACTGATGAGGCATGTAAAGATGAATAGTGGATTAAGGAAATGCAGGAAGAATTAGATCAGATAAACAAAAAAAACTTGGGAATTGGTTCCTATACCTAAGGACAAGAATGTAATTGGAACTAAATGGGTTTTCATAAACAAAACAAATGAAGATGACATGGTTGTAAGATATAAGGATAAACTTGTCTGCAAGGGCTATTCACAACATGAAGGTATAGACCTTGAAGAAACATTTGCACCTATTGTGAGGTTAGAGGCACTGCGATTATTTCTTTCTTTTGTAGCACATAAAGACTTTAAGAATATCAGATAGATGTGAAGTCTGCATTTCTGAATGGCGAACTAGAGGAAGATGTCTACATTGAGCAACTTGATGGTTTTCCTTTGACAGATAATGAAGACATGGTCTGTAGATTGAATAAGGCATTGTATGGTCTGAAACAAGCTCCTAGAGATTTGTATGCTCAGTTAGACATGTACTTATTACATCTTGGTTTCACAAAAGCTAATGCAAATAGTAATCTATATTTGAGAACTTGTGAAGATGGAATCTTAATTATTAAAGTTTTTCTAGATGACATAATCATTGGAAGTAATGATGAAATGTGTAATTTTTTTTTGAGGAAATGAAAAGTGAATTTGAAATGTCTATGATTGTTGAAATGAAGTTCTTCCTTGGTTTGCAAATTAATCAAAGTAAACATGGTATTTTTATTTCTCAAACCAAGTATCTTTAGGAGTTGCTAAAGAAGTCTGGAATGGAAGATTGTAAACCTATTGGAACACCCATGGTTAATGGATGAAAGCTTACTACTACTAATGAATCTCAAAGTGTTTTTCAAACAAAATACAGATCCATGATTGGAGGTTTGCAGTATTTAACTCACATTAGACTAGACATAGCTAGTGCAGTTGGAATTGTTGCGAGGTTCCAAGATAATCCTAAGGAGACTCACCTTGCTGCAGTTAAAGGATATTCAAATATTTGAAAGGGACACTGGAATATGGTTTATGGTATGAAAATTCTGATGATTTTACATTGCATGCTTATACACCATCTCTGTCATTTTTTGGGATAACTTGGATGCGAGCATGAGTTATGATATGCGAGCTTAAGGGATGATAAAAGATACATGAGATAACATTCTTTTTGATTCTCGGGTTGCCAAATTACTGATGATGTTAGTTGAGGCATTTGGACTAGCGAAGACCTATTTGGGGCCGACTACAAAGATGTTATATGCTTAATGATTGGAGAGCATGATTTATGGATCTTGGCATGTAATTGATGATTTATATTTGTTAATTATTTGTGTAAGGTACCATGTGTATCTTAGAAAGGGTCTATGTAATTATTTGTGCATTGGGAGATTCTTAACAGGCTGACCTAATTGCTTATTGTAACTTGTACAAAGGAAAGAAGTGTCTTGATGTGTAAAGGTGTGGAATGGATGTATTGGATGTTGCGAGCATGTAGATGTAATTTATGTTGGATGTAGAGCATTGATTATGTTTGTAATGCACTTCATAGGAAATATATAAGCAAAGCAAGTTTCTATCAGTCAATTCACCATTATAAGTATACTTTAATACTTCTCTTTGGACAGTGAGTCCATAATGTGGGTTTAACCTTCAAAAGGTAGATTTAACCTTCATTTTGAGAAGTGCGCTTGCATAGTGAGCTCATCATTTCATTAAAATCCTAACAGGGTTGAGAAGAATCTTAACAGGGTCTGTCCTTTAACAAGGATCTATACTGGATGTAATAATCAGCTCCTAACAGGACTAGATCTCGTAACAGGGATACAATATTTCTAGTGCATTATTTTGTGAGTTCCATCCCCACTGGGTTTTTTCCCTTAACAGGGTTTCCTTGACAACAAAATACTTGTGTTATGGTGTTGTTCTTGAAGTGTTCAGATTTTCATTAAGTAATTGGTTTAAAGCTTAAAGTTTAATCATTTGGCATACAATTGATTCACCCCCTCTCACTTGTATTATTCCTAAAAAACCTCATCCTGAGAGATCCGTGAAGAATCTTTGACTGGTTTTTCCTTCCATTTAACAAGATACTCCATATACTACTTACTTCTTGTACTTCTACCAACCTGGCTATCCAAAATCTTCTCTATCTGCTCCATCTACTTCTTAGGATACTGTTGTTCCACATCTGATCCATTAATGCTACTATAATCTGATTCATGATACTCATATAAATCTACAACATTGAATACAGGTGATACATCCATGTGTTTTGGTAACTCTACTTCATAAGCATTCCTCGAATCAAATATCCTCAAGATCTTACAAGGACCAAAATTCTTCATCCTTCACTTGTTGTAAGTACCAACATGAAATCTACCCTTCTATAAGTAAACCATAAATTCATCTCCTACTTGAAATTCCTTATGTCTTCATTTCATGTCTTCTCTCCTTTTGTAAGTTTGATTCATTTTCTCCAAATTTTGTCTCACTTCTTCATGTAATGACTTCATAAATTCAAAACAAATTTCTCCTTTAGCACTCCTCTTAACATCATGATTGACATCCCTCAACTCTACAACTCCCTTAGGATTAATACCAGTCACTATCTCAAATGGTGTCTTCCCTGTGCTCCTATTTATTGAATTATCATAAGAAAACTCTGCTTGAGGAAAAATGAAATCTCAATTCCCTAGCTTATTTCCAACTAAACATCTCAAAAAATCCCCCAAACTCATGTTCACAACCTTCATCTGTCCATCGGTTTGTGGATGAAAAGTATAAATGTATTTCAAATATGCATTCATCTTCCTCCAAAGTGTTCTATAGAAATAGCCAACAAATCTACTATCTCTGTTTGAAACAATGCTTTTAGGTAATCCATGTAATCTCACAATCTCCTTGAAAAATAAATCAGCTACATGCACGACATCTGTAGTCTTCTTACAAGGAATGAAATGTGTCATTTTAGAAAATCTGTCTACAACCACAAAAATTGAATCATAGCCTCTTTGTGTGTTTGGCAAACCAACAAGAAAATCCATGCTGACATCTTCCCAATGTCTGACGAGTACTACCAAATGTGCATATAACGCCACATTTTGACTACTTCCCTTTGCAACTTGACACACTTTACAAACCTAATTTTTTTTTTTCACATCCTTATGATCTTGCGAACAAAAGTAGTGCTCACTCACCTAAGCTAATTTATTATCAATGTCAAAATATACTGTCAATCCTCCACTATGTTTCTCCTTAATGAGATTATCTCTCATAGAACTTCTGGGTATACACAATTGACTTCCTTTAAATAACATGATATCCTGAATAAAATATTCTAACCACTTACTCATGTTTGCAACAATAGGCTCTCTACAAGCTTTCTGAGGTTCGGTGAATTCTGGATCACCCTCTTATAATGTTTTTAACTCATTAAATCTGAATACTGCTATCTTCATTTCAGTAAAAAAAGCTCTTCTCCTACTCAAGGCATCATCAACTCTATTTGTCACACCACTCTTATGTTTCAACACAAATGTATAGCTCTGTATGAACTCAACCCATCTCATATGTCTCTGATTTAACTTACCTTGACTATTCAAGTACTTCAATGCTTGATGATCAGTATACAACACAAACTACCTGTGTAACAAGTAATGTATCCATTAATTTAATGCTTGGATTGTGGCATAAAATTCCTAATCATGCCAATAATTCCTCATTTTTCTCCTTTCCATTCAACATGTTCAATCCCTTTTGTTTAGGGCATTCATTGTCTTAATGGTTCCTAGGACCATACCACTTGCACAAAAAACTCCCCTTATTTAACCCGCTCTAACTGTCTCATAAAGTGACACCACTCATTGCACCTTTGGCACTAAATGATGGGTCTACCCTTTTTGTCACACTAGATCTTTATCTTGGCGTATTTTTGTTTCTATTGCAGTTGTTCCCTCACAAGTTGTCCTCTCATTAATTTTAATTTTCTATTAATTAGGTGGATCAATTACGATATTCATATTTCTCCATTGTATTATTAATATCATACCATTATTCATACTTTTCATTTTAATATTCTTATTATTCATGTATTCATATTTCTCCATTAAATCCATTAAATAAATAAGGATATTATATTAAATCTCTAAATTCCTCTTACATCCACTACATTCCCTATTTATAATATTCCACCTCTAGCATTTATATCCACTTATTGCATGTGGAACAAGCACATTTACAATTTCATATTCAATATTTTATCCCACATTCATCTTAATATGAGATTCCCTCCTGAGGACATCTATTTAAACAATGCCCCTTCTCATTTCTAACTATTCTTTCTTGCTTGTATCCATTGTCATTTTTCTTGCATTTCTAGCATCCATTATAACTATTTAACAATATTTGTATTCTAGTTCATTCTACATTCTATATTTCTCTTGCATTTTTCATCCTTTTTATCATTCCTCATTTTAATCTCCATTCTTCATAGCTTCATGTGCATGTTCTTCTGACAGCATCAATATTTGAGAAACAAGATCTTGATAGATAGGAGGACAACAGAGTGAGGCTTATTTTTGAATGCATGTGTGTGTTTTCATCCATTCTATGCTTTGCATGTGTCCTCATTAGATTGCCTCCATTGTTGGATGTTGGAAAGATATGGAAAGATAGATTATCTATTTCCCCATCTACACTTACCCACTGAAGCGATGGAGTTCACAGGTGGTATGGGTTGTGTGTTTGGTGGGGTAACTTGTTCCCCTTTGATAAACAACACTTGTATGCTCCTCAACTTAAAGTTATATAGGCATTCCTTGATGGAATGTCCTAGTACCTGACAGGTGTCATAGAATGATTTTTTATGGCAAGTTGCCTTCATGTGACTTTCCACTTTGCAGTCTGTGCACTAAAATACTTTACTTTCCTTGGCACTATCTTTTTATGCCTTTAGCTTCCATCACCTACATCATATCTTTACATAGGGCTTGCATTGTCTTATATTCTCTATCACTCCTTTTTTTTACACTTATGACATTAATTTTTTCCATTAGTACACTGAGTGAAAAACATTGATAAAGGTCATCGGTACAAGCATAACCGACAGACAACAAGCATACCCGACAGAACAAAATGTCACGAGAAAGTGCTAAGTATGGAATTGACCAACGAACACTAACAAGTGTTGTACTGATGAAGTAAATAGGACATCATTGACGGGTCAATGACATAACACAAAGATCATCACCGATGATACAATTTTGAGAACAAAACTGACGGAGAAGAAAACTGACAGAGTGACAAAGAAACCTGACCATCAGAACCGACAGTCAGTTAGAGAACCCACAAATAGTGGATCTGAGTTTTACACGTCAGATAAAGCATTGTAATTATATTTATAGAGTTTTAATTTTTTTTAAATCATTACTTGAGGGTCAAGAAAGAATAATGTAAATGTTTTAAAGCATCCTAACATATCTAAAACATATCTAACTAAAGATCAAGGTCAAGTTGAAAACCTTGGATCTAGAGTTAATTTGCGAAGCGTGAATCAAGAATAGAGCTAAAATCTAGTATAAATAGACGTTCAATCAATTGTGAATTATGGATTCATTGTTGTTGATAGCCACAAAGAGCATCTAGGGAGAAGAAGGCAGAATTCATGCAAAGTTCAGAAAAAGATCACACTAGTTATCAAGAACACACAGAGGCTACTGATGTGTAGAGAAAGGTATTATTCAATCATGAAAAGATGATTACTCATACATAGGAAGCTTTATTGGATATGTTATCAACAATTAGTGATTTCATACATCATCAGATCAAAGACTTATTTAGTTGCATTCTAACAGTGCATCACATCTAAAATCCTTTTGTAGAAGGTGGACTTAACAGTTCTTTACAAATCTCTTAACAGAGTGCACACTTAATAGTGTTGCTAAAGCTTCAAATGAAGTAGACCTTAACAGGTCTCCAATATAATACTCCTAACAGGGCAGGTCATCAGAAGTGACCAATTTTAAGCCTTTACCGACCCCTTCTTATCTACAGATAGTGAAGTCTTGTGGGTAACAATCCCCACTGCAGTTTTTACTTCCTAACAGGAGTTTTCTGCGATATCATATCTTGTGTCATGTGTTATCTATTTTCATGAATGTTTCTTGTATGTTTACATATTAAATAACTTATGTTATGATTGCATACGCATAAAGAAAGATGAACAATTAGATAATATAAATTACAAACTGATGACTAAGGGTTAAAGGGTTAACCAAGAAAAGTTTTAGAGGTACTGATTCACCCCTCCCCTCTCAGTACATCATTCCAATATAATTCCAAAAATTGTTATTAGAGCTAAGTCTCTTTCTTGAAAAGCTTAAAGACTTAAGAGAAAAGATCAGAGCAATGGAAAAGTACAAACTGGACATGACTATTGAGAATGAGCAATTACAAATGCAGATAAACTATGAGCAGTATAAAGAGGCGAGAATCAACTTGAGAAAACTTCTTGATGAAAGAAAGATTATGGAAACTAAGTTGAATGAGAAGGACTACAAAGAATCAGAAATACAAGATTACTTTGATTCAGCAGAATCAACATCAAGTAAAGCATCAGACCAATCAGATGAAAAGATCACAAGTCTACATGAGGCCAATCAACATCT
>MU224000.1:319966-359507 GCA_018584345.1 Thuja plicata
AAGGAGATAAGAGAAAGAGTACTTGTTACTCTTATGCCTCCTAATTCAACAAAGGAAGAAATCGCTGAGATGATGAAGAAGTATGAAAAAGAGTTCTCACCAAAAATGAGAGCATATGAATTTCTCAGGGGAAAGCTAATTGATCTTGATCAGAATAGCATTAAGAAGTGGTGCAAGATACTCAAAAAGCCCACTAAGGAAGCTAGCCCGGAGAAAGAACCAATCACCATCAAAGATATACAAGATGACTCATATGTTGAAATGGATAAAGAAGAGAGTGATCTAGAAGGCCCCAAAGAAATTGATATTGTAGATGAAGAATGGCTAGAAACTACTCTTGACCACACTCGAAGTGAAGAGAGTCAAAATCCACCAAGTCCAATTCACATTGACTTGAGTAAAGATGAAGAAGTTACCAAGGATGAATTGACAATAAAAGGTAATTTAATTGATGATGTAAATGATGAATCATGGTTAGACAACATTGTCAATGATACTACAGGAATAGACCCTATAGTAGAAGTACAAAAAGATGAAGACATAAATATTGCACAAGGCAATACCAACAGACAAGATTCAACAATTGACATTGCAACAGTCCATACACCGACAAACATTAATATATTAATCAATGCTATTGATATTGAATCAAGTCAGGACAAATCATCTAAGAAAGTTGATGATATAACCAAGGACATGGGTAATTATGAAACCAAAGATGCATCCAATACTCAAAAGAATATAGATACAGAAATGAAAGATGCAACTGACACTTAGCAAGAAGTGTCTAATGAACATAACAAAGAAGCAGATAAAAAAACTGAGGATACATTGAGAAAGGGTGAAGAAAAAGATAAGAGTGAAGAAGTAAAGTAGGATGAAAGAATTAAACAAAAAGCAGATATATCTATTGATACACCTAAGGCCAATGAGGATACGTCTTCACAAAACCAGCCTGTGGACTCCGAACAGAAACAACACGATGCTTCATCTTCTCGACCCTCACCTACCAAGTCAACCCAATCTCAATGTTTACAAATGGTAGTGCATCAATCTGCCACCCAACCAAAGAAGAAGAAGAGGAAAGCACTGAAGAAATATATTTTGGCTGTCACAATGGATGAAGTAATAGAAGTCCCAAACTGGGATATTACTACTTTGGATACATATAAACTTCAAGATTTTGGAGTGCTATGTCAAAGAAAATGATACAGGAACACAGGGAAACAATGGCACTTGACAGGGCAAGAGACATTCTACAACAACTTGTTCCTAAGGTGAAACTTGAACAAAATGCTACAGTTAAAGAGAAAATAGTTGTTCTTACTGATGCCATCACAAACCAAAATGTAGATGCAGAAAAAACAATGGAAGAACAAGCAGA
Source organism: Thuja plicata (assembly GCA_018584345.1). Lineage (NCBI taxonomy): Eukaryota > Viridiplantae > Streptophyta > Pinopsida > Cupressales > Cupressaceae > Thuja > Thuja plicata. The sequence goes on from MU224000.1 coordinate 321,351, forward strand.
GAAAAAGTATCAATACAAGTTAATTGATAAAATCAGCCAAGAAGTGGCAGTGAATAAGGTAAATCTCTTTGAACTAACTGATCAATTAGAGCCAGTGATTGCTAAGGCAATTACCTTAGTTCAAAAGATGTGCACACTTGAAAAGTTTACAAAATAAAATAGTGACAAGTTAGCATAAATAGATTCTAATGTCACAACTAGTGCACAAAGCCTAACCTCAAATGTAGATAGTATCAAGGTGCATCATGACAAGGTCATTGAGGCTAATAGGCTAAGGCAAGAAATATGGGATGCTGAAACACAATTAAGAGGTGATATTACCGAACTACAGGCACACATCTTTCCTAATCTTACTATTCTATAGCAGCATATTTATGAAGCAAGAAACTTAATTGCAACCCCAGAGATGTCTGTAGTATACATCATCTATGATATACACGTAAGGATATCACTTGAGCACGTGGCTCTAGAAATACTGAAGGATAAATGGGAAAAGATGATGGAGGAGATCAAGTCCTCACATTCCCACCTTTTTGACAAGATGTAAGTACCTTTGCCTTTATTATCAAAAAAGGAGGAATAGAAATGTATGTATATTGTATGTACAAAAGGAACAGATATGTAAAGATAGTTATGTACAATATATCAAAAAAAAGGGAGAATAAAAGTACATAATGAAATGTATATATACTTACACTTACCAGCATATACATAGGGGGAGTCATTCAAATGACTAAGGAAGGAGTATACACAGGTGTACATACTAATACATTCAGTATGTTGCACATATCATGTTTTTGATACTAATGTCAAAGGGGGAGATTGATGACATTAAGTTTTGCCATTAGTACACTTAGTGAAAAACATTGATAAAGGTCACCAATACAAGCATAACCGGTGGATAGCAAGCATACCCGACAGAAAAAAATGTCACGAGAAAGTGCTAAGTATGGAATTGACCGACGAACACTAACAAGTGTTGTACCAACAAAGTAAACAAGACATCACCGACGGGTCAATGACATAACACAAAGATCATCACCAACGATATAGTTTTAAGAACAAAACCGACGGAGAAGAAAACCGACAGACTGACAGAGCAGCCCGACCATCAGAATCGATAGTCAGTTAGAGAACCCGCAAATAGTGGATCCGAGTTTTACATGTCAGATAAAGCATTTTAATTCTATTTATAGAGTTTTAATTTGTTTTAAATCATTACTTGAGGGTCAAGCAAGCATAATGTAAATGTTTTAAAGCATCCTAACAAATCTAAAACATATCTAACTAAAGATCAAGGTCAAGTTGAAAACCTTGGATCTAGAGTTAATTTGTGAAGCGTGAATCAAGAATACAACTAAAATCTAGTATAAATAGATGTTCAATCAATTGTTAATTATGGATTCATTGTTGTTGATAGCCACGAAGAGCATCTAAGGAGCAGAAGGTAGAATTCATGCAAAGTTCAGAAAAAGATCACACCAGTTATCAAGAACACATAGAGGCTACCGATGTGCAGAGAAAGGTATTATTCAATCATGAAAAGAAGATTACTCATACATAGGAAGCTTTATTGGATCTGTTATCAGAAATTAGAGATCACATACATCATCAAATCAAAGACTTATGTAGTTGCATTCTAACAAGTGCATCACATCTAAAATCCTTTTGTAGAAGGTGGACTTAACAGTTCTTTACAAATCTCTTAACAGAGTGCACACTTAACAATGTTGATAAAGCTTCAAACAAAGTAGATCTTAATAGGTCTCCACTGTAATACTCCTAACAGGGTAGGTCATCAGAAGTGACCAATTGTAAGCCTTTACCAACCCCTTCTTATCTGCAGATAGTGAAGTCTTGTGGATAACAATCCCCACCGCAGTTTTTACTTCCTAACAGGAGTTTTCTACAATATCATATCTTGTGTCATGTGTTATATATTTTCATGAATGTTTCTTGTATGTTTACATATTAAAGAACTTATGTTATGATTTCATACGCATAAAGAAAGATGAACAGTTAGATAAGATAAATTACAAACTGATGACTAAGGGTTAATGGGTTAACCAAGAAAAGTTTTAGAGGTACTGATTCACCCCTCCCCTCTCAGTACATCATTCCAATATAATTCCAACATACACTATCATCATTACTGACCACCTTCTTTCTTCATGATGTCTTACTTTCACTCTCTATATTCATCGCCCATTTTAGGCATCGACGTACAAGGACAGAGGAACCACTTTCATCTTTTTGTGCAATGAGGGAATTAACCCCTCAATAAACCACCTCTTCTTCAACCCATTGACTAAGTGATTCTCCAAATTTTCCAAAAATTCCTTGAGCCTATGATTGCAATCTCATGCATTCTCACTCTTCCCTTGCTTTGTGTTGTAAATTTATGAAATAATTTCATTGATTTATCTTAGTAGTTTAAACTCTTCCTGAAATTATTTTTTGAGTTCATCCCATGTCACCTTGCTTCCATCCAATAGGTTTGTATACCAATCGATGGAAATTTAACATAGTGAGGTAGGAAATGTTTTCAACTAGTAATCTTTGTCATCTTTTCCACTCACCTCCCATTTGGTTATGTGGGCATTGAAATGGTGTATAGGATCTTTTGATTTGTCGCTGTGAATTTGGGCAATTTTTACCTCTCTGGGGTGTTCACCATCATTCTTTCTCGGTAGGTATCATGTGTATACAACTAGATTGGACTGTCTTTCTCTCGGTCACTTTCTGATGCCTCTTTTACACTCTCATCTGTTCACAAGCCCTCTATACATCCCCCTGCATTCTCTACACCTTGGTCACCTTCCTCGTTTCTGTTATCTCTCCTCCATGAAGTCCTTTTCTTAGGCCCCCTATTCTCGATTCTTCTCTGAGGGATAAAGTATTGATATGGTGTAGATTAGTTTCAATAATTTTTACAACCTCGATCTAGAGGTTTTGTTCTTCCCCTCTTCAAGTACTAATTGTACCGACAAGCTAGTGGTACTAGTACTATATGTAGATTTGGAATATTTGTTGGAAGCAGAGTGTGTCACTTGGTTACTTTCCTAGTCGGTGAGATCTTCACTTCATTGTCTAGGAGTGGTAGGTTTTTGGTAACCTCTTCCAACTTTCTCCACATACAGGGTCTTTCCCTCTCCCAACTCTGACTTCACCTCACACTATGACTTCTACTTCTCACTAGACTCTTCGATCCTTCGATGATTTCTCATAATCATTGTCTCCTCTATCTCTTCTCTCTCAAATAGAGAGATCTCCTTACCACTCCTCCTCCCTCCTCTCGAGTATATCTGGTACATCAATCCTTATTTGGTTGTAGGGGCATTAATTTCCAAGGGTACGATGTTTGCAGATATCCCACTCTTCTTCCTCCCTATGAGTCCTTTCTTTATATCATTGGAGCATTTGTTGATAACATTTCTCTTGAATCCTTTTCTCATGTTGGTCTTGCATTTCAATAAAATTTTATTCCAACAACCTTGGAATTATTCCAAGATCGGAGACCACATGGTACATTATGAGTTCATTGGGTACTATGCACTCATGGATCGCTTGCTCTTGAGATTCTCTTTGTATATTATTGAAGCTTCCCATAAATATAACAAGTCTTGTATCAATCAATCCTCTGACATTTCTTCCTTATTGTCCTTGTCACTTTCTATCACTAGCACATGTTAAAACAATTGACCCATTACTCTACCATCTTTCTTATTACCATTAGATTAGATCTCTAGGCATGCATAGGCAACAATGCCAAAATGTTTATTCATTACAGTGAATGATTAACTTACAGAGTAAAGATAAATATAAAAATGAACATAATTCAGGAACAAAACATCAATATGGTTGAAAGATATAACTTTATTATCAACATGTAATGTGTAGAACAGTAGACTCCGCCATCTCCTAATACAATCCAAAAATATATAGCACTCGGTGGTTGGTTAAGAGTGCCAACCATCAAAAACTAACATATACCCAAGAACTACACTCCATGAATTTGTCAATTATTAAACAAAACACTATTTATTCTTATTGGAAAAACTGCTGCCAACATATGCTCTATCAAATAATTCTTATTTTCAAGAAACTTCTCTTGTAGAGAACTTGAGGAACATGTTAACTCAAGATCTAAAGGGCTTTGAATTTGTTTGAACATTGGCACACACAGGTGAAATCCATGTTCCCTCTTATTAATTTATCATAAAAAACTTAGAATATTTGCAATTGAATGTCACCACTATGCAACATACCATGCCAATGCAGGGTTATTTTATCAACAAGATGACTACATCCCTGGGAGTCTCGATTGTTGCTTCTACTGATCTTCATACTAGATGTACCACTACTACTCCTAGTCCTTTGGGTACTTATAAACCCTTTTCTTGATTGTCAACCACTTGTCATGTCATAACTTTTTTCATAGAATAACCTATTATTTTTTTTGCCTCTATAGGCCCATGAGTCTCCACAATTAAAATTGCTAATGTACACAATTTTGCAGCTCTATAGAAGCTTGTACTCAATGTGCTCTTATAGAAAATGGTTTGGATGTAGTCTCAAGCTAATTTAATAAATCTTTCTTCTCGACTATTAACACAACCCTATTATCGTTGCAACCCTCTAGTGTTGAACATTCTAAATAGACTATTTCCAAAAATGTTTGAGAAATACAATGTGTAAGATAAATATTTAGATGTTGATGAAGTGTATCTTACCAAAATGTAACAGGGATGGAATAGAGATATGTTTATTAGAAATGTATATTGTATTAATAAAGAATGGTTTGATTGATTTGTTATGATTATTGATTGGGATGTGATTGATATGTAAATTGTTCTTTGAATTACCTAGATTGTATTGGATTCTTTTAACCTTGATTGAATTGAATTGATTAAGTATTGCAATTGTGATTAGGGAGAAGATAAGATGTTCCTCTTTTATTCCCAAAAACACAAATGGAAGATCCAAGTTGATCAACCCCAAAGAAGGGTTAATGCACAAATGAATCAACTATTTGGAAGGGAGAATAACAAAGGAGATACCTTAAATTCTATTAATTATATGCATAGAAATGATATATGAAAGTAATTGAAGAAATATGAGAAATGCACTAACCTTGAAATATTGCAGATCAAAGAATGCTATTTTCTGAGGTCTGTATTGAGTTTCTGGAAAAACTGACAGTTGATCCCGGACCGGAATGCAGAGATGAACAAAACCAAGAAATCTTTTTCTGTTTTGATGTCGTCTTATGAAAAAGGCCCACCTTGAACCACAAATGTCAACCCTGACCCAATAATGTTGACCCTGACCTGCACAGATCTGAAAGTGACTCTGTTCGCGGATCTCAGAAGTTTGCCAAAAAGGGTATCCAGATATGGTCTCAAATCAACTGTTCTGTACCTGTACCTGCAAGAAAAAGGAGATTGTTTGTTGCGGGGGGAGGGGTTTGCCTTAGTCAAACCCTGATTTAGGAATTAACCTTGAAATCAATAAAATACAGAATGCTAGCAAGTAGTAGAATTGAATCTAACAATGAAGCTATGGAAATAGATATGTAATTGAAATTCAAATGTATGCAAATATGTAAGTATGAAAGCAATGGACTTTAGAAACCATAAACCTCCATGATTTTATGCTTGAAATCAACTTTGAAGAGATTATGAAAGAGTCTTGAGGATGCACAAAGGATCTTGAAGGAAGATCACACCACCATGACGGCTAGATCTAGGGTTTGAATGATGAAACTTGAATGTTTGCACCTAATCCCTTCAAAGGCTTGAGAGCTTGAATCCTTGATCTTCAATGGAGAATTTGAATGCTTGAGAGGATTACTTGAACACCTTGAGGGCTTGGAAATGGAGGCTTGAACCTTTTGCTTCTTGACAAAATCTTGATTAGAGCTTTTTTGCACTTAGAAGACTTAGAGAAAATGAGAGAGAAATGCTTCCTTTTATATGAAATTACGACACAATCTTCTAAGGAGGCCTACATAGGATAATTAAATTCTAATTAGACCAATTCCCCTAGAAAAGGACCTATATTAAATATAATTTAGGAATCAACGCTTCGGAACCTAAAACAGCTGACCCGGAAGCGGGAAAACTAAATTTTTGATGAGCCCCGACAGCCGACAAGTTTCCTAATTTGAAAGGGGGACCCAGGTCAGGGTCGAGGTTGACCCTGACCCAGGGGGCCAGAACCCCTGGAAAATATGCCAGGTGGGGTAGGAGGTGCCTGGAGAGGCCCAATCAGGGTTCTGAACCAGCACAGAAGCATGAGATGATGCAAAAACAAGATGATGATATGGTAGAGGTCAAAAATGTCCCCTAAGGAGGGCTAAACACTCTTAACATGAAAGTTCTTTCATTTTAAGATGATACACAATGGAAAAGGAGACCAACTTGAATGTCTTTACTTTCACTACCTTGTGTAGTGATTTTTATTTTGAGGATTCTTTTCTAGAAAAGTTATGTATGTGGTCCCTTTAAGACACTATATTGGATTGTTTTTCATCACTCTTGGGTATTAGTTGATTTTGGGGTTTGGGGGGGGGGGGATGTGACTATTAAACTCACCAAAATTTAAGCCCGAAAAAATGATGAATTGCCACATACCAAAAAATTCCACCTTTTTAAAAACCTTGTAAGTGTATATGATTAACGTGACCCATTTTTCTTTATAAGTTTGTGACGTTCACATTTAAAAAATATCATTGTTCTAATGGTCTTCCATAAAATGGATAATATGCTCCACTCTACATCTTGATTTAGATTAATTAGAAGAGTGTTAATGGTGTGATCGTTGGTTCAGATTTCTAGGTGAATATTATTACAGAGATATTATATCCCTTCCATCCATCTTGGGTCCTCTACCACCTCCATCAAAAACCTCCATCAATGTTATCCAAAATTCTACCATTCCATCGCCTCAAATCCTTACTCAATATCAACAAAGACACAAATCTTTAATTTCATTGCAAAATTCTCCCTCATCACCCAATCCATGAAATTCCCAAGCCTTTCATCATCATGCACCTCTACTGGATTTCCATTGGAAGAAATTTGGATGCCAAATATAAAATGCATTAAGTCATCAATCCACAAAAAAATGATATCTCTAAAAAAGCATGTTAAAGAAATGAAAAATATGATCCAAAAGCAAGTAAAATTCAAAAGGTCTCAAAGGCACAAAAGGAAAAAAAAGAAAAAATTTGTATGGATTCTCAAACTACTCAAAAGCAATGCACCTCAAAGTAAAATACAAATTTACACCCAAACTTGCTAATCCAAAGATTCCTCCACTCATAAGTTTCCCAATCCTAAAACTATAAATATTTCAACTTCCAACTCCATATAGGGCATTTATTCCTCAAAATCTACTATCGTGAGTCAATTTTTCATTCATCCATTTTAAACCCCTATCTTTGAAAATCCATCCCCACTCCAAATAAATCTCAAAATTTAAAATCTACCTCTCCTCCAAAACTTCACCACTCGTCAAGGTGCATGCTAATGTTGATATTTCCAAAATCCCCATCTAATTATCCATAACTCTTTCAAAATCTCATCCATTATCCTTGACATCTATTTATCATAATTCCATCCCTTTCATCCAATCCTTTGCATAAATGCTTATCCTCTATCTACCCATCCATTTCATCCTAATGTCCTTTTCTACCAACTTCTATGAATACACCTTTAAATAGTTTTTGTACATTGTAGAAAATCTTCAAGGGACACTATCCATAGAATTAAATGCTTGAATTCCTTCCACCGTCTCTCTATCATAGATCCATTATGTTCCATGTCCATCCAAACCATTCCAAAAAATTAAAAAAAGAAAAAGTAAAGAGAAGAAATCCATCCAATTAAATAGTTTTTGTGCATTGTAGAAAATATTCAAGGGCACTATCCATGGAATTAAATGCTTGAATTCCTTCCACTGTCTCCCTATCAAAGATCCATTATGTTCCATGTCCATCCAAACCATTCCAAAAAATTAAAAAAGAAAAAGTAAAGAGAAGAAATCCAATAAATGGTGAAAGTCACTTCTCATGGTGCCTTGGGTAAGTATCATGATGGAAACTTGTTAAACAAGTGTTATGTGTGACCCCCATCCTCTTGCATTATACACGTTGAGAAAAAATCCATCTATGTTATCTTTCCATCCACATTATCCATATCTTTTATCCTCCTAATGCCCTATATAAGTATATTCTCCTTTCCAATCTTTGATCTTGACTATCTTATTCATACCCTCCATCTTGTATTTCATCATCAGGCTATAAAAATCCATCTTCCTTTCCTATATTTGGTCTTGACTATATAATATCCACATCCTCCATCTTATTTCCCTTTTCCTATCAAAATTGATCCTACTTTCCTACCTTTGTTCTTGATCAAACTAGAGGCAAAAACATCTATGCATTATTTGAACATTACAAGCCCTATTTCCTCTATCATCTATGTTCATCATTCATCCATTCATACATTATGTACCATCCTTCCATCCTTATTAAACTCTTACTAGTGGGGGCTATTTCACTTGTTTTCAACATATTCCTTGGATCATCGTCCTCTTATCCTGTATCCACTTAGTACCTTCATCTCCTATCCAAGCATCCTTCCATTTCAATCAATTATAATCCATACAATCCAATCTTATAATTTATCACACAATCCTAAAGTAATGCAACATTTTTATCCATATCAGCTAATATCCATTAACCCACTTTAACCAAATTATCATCATAGGGACATCCTTCCATAATCCTTTGGATATGCATTGTTTTTGTTGTTAATGTTTCTATCCTTCTCATTAGTCTATCAATTTTCCAACTTGGCTAGGGGAAATTGTGGCTTGTTTCTAGTTTGTTGTGCATGCATGATTGTTTCTTGTGTGTGTTATCATTGTTTGTATTTTATAACCATTTTTGCATCTTATTGTCACAAAGGCATCATGGTCTTGCATATTATGTTGTGATAAGGCATATATGTTTGCACTTGACCTTTTCATGCACTTGACACATTGTCATCTTGGTTCTTTATTCCTTGGTGCATAATGTCAATTACAATATCAAATCTAGGTTACTTAAACCATAGCAACAATAACCGTTGGGGAAAAAAATCAGCAAACCAAAAGTATAAGATTTTTTGAAAAACTTAAATTTCCAAAAAATAGTAGAAGAGACAAAAACTATTTTTTTTTTAAAACTTAAGGGCAATTCCATAGCATAGAGATATAGAGAGTAAATAAAATAGAGTTTAACCTAGGAATTTTAGAAAATAGATTTTTGTCATTTATATTCATATTGTTGATTACATAGGTAAATATTCAAGGAACTTTTCAAGAGGGTAGTCACCAAATAGTTGTGTAAGTCTGAAATCAAATATTAGTTAAGCCTATGAAGTAACTGAGATCAACATTTATCAAACTTTTTAAGATGGTTGTCACCAAATAGTTTTCAAGTCTAAGATCAAATATTATTTAAGTCTATGAAGAAACTAAGATAAAAAAAATATTATCAAACAATGAATGAGCTATAGTTAGAAATTTTGTAAAAGTGAAAGTCATTTCGAAGTTGATCCAAGACTTTCATTTTGATCGAGGCAAGGAGTTTTGTAGGGGTAGTTCAATATTTGAAAAATATTATCAAATCATATTAAAAAATTACAAGGCTTTATATTCCATAATGGTAACTGGTAAGTCCTTTATTAGAAAGCCACTAGTTTTGGTAATACCTAGCTTGCAACTATTATTTTAGATGGAGTCGAATGTTAATGATAAAATTAAATATATTAATTATAAATTAATAATTAAATATATATATTATAAAATTTATATTATATTTAATCTTTAATTCATTATTTATTTATTAATATATTAATAGTCAATAATAATTTAAATTTTAAAAAATACTCTATAACAAATTATAAACTATAGGGGTGTGCTCCTTCCTCGTCAAAGTGTCATTTATAATAGTGCAAAATAGTTATAATTTTAAAACTAGTGTATAATATTAATTTTATACTTGTTCGCATCAACATCCATGGGGTGTGGCATGCAGAGAGCTCAGGTTATATTGAAGCCGTGATTTGAGTACATTCATTTGTTGCTTCGACACTATCTCACATGTCCCCTATAATTTGGAGTGGATATGTGTTTGCAGGTGATTGTTGTAGGTGCCCATGTCTTGTTGCTCCTCATTAATGTTGATTAATGTTTCTTTAAGGATCTCCTAAGCAGCTAACAAAATTTGTGTATGGTGATCTACTTGGACTCTAACACACTAAACTATATCAAGAAGGCCCCGTGAGGGTCTAATATGTTTTCCAAACAACTCTTCCAACTCCATTTATTTCCTAATAAATGCCTCAAACCTACACATGGATATAGGAATGAATTAAGGAATTTGTAGGGAAAATATATTCAATACACAAAGGCAAGCTAAGCTTTTCATCCCAACCACTACACCACCAAGAGTTTCATCCTGAGGGTTTCAACTTATAGTGAAACTGTAATTTTCCAAAGAACCGTTAGATACATCCACATACATCCAAAAACTACATTTAAACATAGTGTAGGATATGATATAAGGCCTCAATTTGGGCATTGAAATTTGAAATGTTTAATTTTATTCTATTTTATATGTATTATTATGTTATTTATATTTTATTTATTTGAAATAGGACCCATGGTCACATTTGAGCACCACTTCTATACTTGAATTTCAATATTCATCTTAAACACATGCAAGCACCCACCCACACCTACCCACTAGTATTTAAAAACAATATTGAACTGGGTTGGATTAACGATGGAATGGAAGAGACATGAAACATTGTTGAATATGAAAGACAACTGAGAGGGGGATTGTATCAATTGTCCACAAACGTTTAAGCCTTCACATAACTTTAATTAGTTCCATCAAACACACTTTAAACCTTTATTGCAAAAAGATGAAAACATGAAAGCACAACAATTACCAAACACATGAAACACTAGATTTAAGTGGAAAACTATGTTAAGGGAAAAACCACAGAGAATATTATTCTCAAATATATAAACACATGTTAGGGTGAAACTTGTTAAGGTAATTTTTTACAAAGAAAGGCTCAATGTCTAAGGGCTTGCTTCCTGAAGAAGGAAGGCTCGCTTTTCAAAGAAGCAAGGCTCACTGTCGAAGGGTTCACTTCCCATAAGAATAAGCATAAAATAGAGTAGATTCAACACTGATGCACAACAACAACTCAATTGACTAATATGTAGACACCTTCTTCTCACTACTTTTTATAACTAACATATGAATAACCACATTGTCTTCAAACACTCTTCACAACCACTCAAACATGCAGGGAGATAGATCGTCTTCACATCCATTTGATATACTTTGAAGTCCTTATGTGCCACAAAATACATAAAAATTCTGATAAATTTCATTCTTGCCACGGGAATATAAGTCTCCTTAAAACCAATTCCTTCCACTTGTATGTATCCCTTGCATTAAATCCTTTCTTTGTTCCTCACTATGTTACCACCTTCATCCAGTTTATTTTGAAATACCCATTTTGTTCCAATTACATTTTTTTTTGTCGTTCTTAGGACCCGTTCCCAAGCCTCATTCTTCTCAATCCGATCCAACTCTTCTTTTGTGGCCTTCATCCAATTCTCATCATGTTGCAAGTCTCTTTAACAGTCTTCAGCTCAACTTCTGAAATTAAACTTAGGTTGGCTTGTTCAACATCTTTACTTCTTGTCATTACACATTTGTTCTTGTCTCCAATTATCTATTTTTCTAAATGATTTCTTTGTACATATCTGGGATCCTTAGGAGTAGTTGCCAGAGAAACCTCAACATCATTTTTCTAATTCTCTACAACTTCCTCTTCTTCCTGTTTGCCGGTAAATTCATCTGACTCATCCAAATTTTGTTCTTGAATCTTTGTAATGTCTTCATCAACGTTTACATTAATATTTTTAATTATTATTTTCATCCTTTGTTTATAACATCTGTACGCTTTACTCTTTGTAGAATACACAAAGAAATATTCCTTAATTTTCTCTAGTGTCAAATTTTCCTAGATTTTCATCATCTATTCCAATGTAACATTTGCTTCCAAATACTCAAAAATATTTTACAGGAGTCCCTCCATACCATACCTCACATGATTTATTTATGAGATTCTTCCTCATCTAAATTTTGTTCAGTGTGTATCTGCAATCAATATTGCCTCTTTCCAGTAGATTTATGATAGATTTTCTTCCTTGATCATGGTTCTTGATTCTTCATCTATTGTTTTGTTCTTTCTTTTTAGTATTTCATTATTTTGTGGTGTTCTAGGAGAATACACATCTCCTAATCTCATGATTTTCACAGAAAATGTTAAACTCATTTTAAGTAAATTATCCTCCTCTATTAGATCTTAAACATTTGATTATTCTTTCTATTTCATTCCCAACCATAGCTTAAATTTCTTGAACTTATCTAATGCTTCATTTTTTTCTCAAGAAAGCAAACCCATGTCATTCTAGAGTAATCGTCAATTAAAAACATGAAATACCTTTCACCTTGTAGACTTATTATTATGGTCATTCTGCACAGATCAGTGTGCACTAACTCCAATAGTCTGGTTATGAATTGTTCTTCAACCTTGAAATATCTCTTTACCTATTTTTCAACTTGACATTCTTTGTAAACATTGGTAGAAGGTCTTGTAAGCTTTCCTAAATCTTACTTCTTGTAATGAACCGGTCCTCATCATGTTGTCAAAATTGATATGACACGTCCTTTGATGCCATAGTGAATTCTTAATGATCTGAGACATCAAATAATATCTCCTAGCAATCTTCAACTGATACATGTTTCCTCTGGTCTTCTTTCTACCAGAAATTATAGTTCTAGATTTCCTTCCTATCTCACAACCATTTTCCTGAAATACAAGGTTATATCAATTCTCACACATCTATCCAACACTCAAGAGATCATGATTCGAGCCTTTCACATAGTAAACAATGTCAGTATTATGTTTCCCATCAAAACTGATAGAACCGGTAATTCCAACTATTCTACCTCCTTGATCTCCTCCAAATGTAACAAATCCTCCATCATATTTTTCAAGTTTTACAAACTTACTTTTATCACCGGTCATATGATTAGAACATCCACTATCAATAAGTCATTCATCTTTGTTTCTTATTACATCTAAAGCAGAATTTACAGTGTTTGTACCTTTTGCGTTTACTTCAAGAGTCTTAAAAAGATTAGCATTATGAGTTTCTTCTTTGATTTCCAAGAATAAGCATTGATTAACTTCTTCATATTCAGATTCATCTTTGAAAATACTAGCATCCTCTCTAACATAACAAACTCTTCTATTAAACTTTCATTTACTTTCCTTGTTCTTTTGTTCTGCAATTTTGTCAAGATACCTAGAAGCATAATGACCATTTTTTTCACAGTGAATTTCACAATGAAAGCATTTAAAGGGTAACTTACCTCTATAGTTCTTGATACATTTCTTCATTCTTCTTACAAAGTTTGCTTCTATCTCATCAAAGTAATATTTATTAGATTCATCTTCCTTTGGAGGGTTAGTAGCCTTGAAAATAGTTTTTGTTCTTGGGCTAGTAGTAATGAAATCTCTCATCTCAAAAGAAAGCAATGCACCATATACCGATTCTCTAGAATATTGATTAAAAATAAGAGTTTCTTTAATGACAGATACTTTAGAGTTGTAATGTCCCCACTTGGGATCTCCCTTTATTTAGTCTTATAGTCTGGTTGAAAGAACTCAATCGTTGGTTCTTGAATGTTGATTGTTGATGTTTGAATGTGATTGAATGGAATGTTTGGGGAATGAATTGTTTGTATCAATCAGTGAATGTATTTATTTACTTGTTGATGATATTTTATAGATTTGATTAATGAAATTATTGGCTTCACAATGTTTCCCTCTTCATTTTTATCTCTCTTCTCTATATGTTTATATCTTCCCTATGCCTATTCATGGAAGGAGATATCCCTTAGAAAAGAGACAACATTGTCCCTCTAGCCATAATCACTACCTTTGACATGGGCTTGTTGTCTTTAATATGCATATGGAATTGCTTGTATGTTTTCTTCTCTACCTATTTTGATCTGTTATTCCTTCACTTCTTCCTCTGAATAATCCTCCCTTTTAAATCTTTGTGATTAGAGAGTCATGTCCCTTTATTAAGGTCATTTCCCTTTCCCAGAGGAATCCCTTCATGTTAATTGTAGTTCAATACATAATGAATGATTTTCTCCTTATACTGTTGTCCATTTGCATTGCCTTCATTTATTATGCTCCTTGTTTTCTATCGGTAGTCATCAATCACTGCTCAACACTTGGAGTATATGTTATTCCTTATCGTAACATAATATATATTTTACTTGAGGTATCTCCTTGAGTCATTATTGCTAACTCTTTTGACTTCAAACCATGGTGCCACTTTCTTCATTATAATCGTTGTTGTATATATCAATCGTTACTTATTAAGTATGAAAGGAAAGGAAAGGAAAGGAAAGGAAAGGTCCTTTTATAGTCCACTATACCAGCCATATGTTTTTGGGTCCACATATGGTGACAACAATATGGGACTACCCTGTACTCCTTGTAGGAGTCATCCATTATGCTACAAATGAGGCATACATACCCTACTGCCAATTGGATTTAAACTTGTGACCTCCTTTTCAAGAGTACAAGTTCTCAACCACTAGGCCAACTCAGATGTACATTCTACAAGAAGACATTAATCTCTTGATCCCTAATGATATGAGATTTGTAGCCCATAAAAGACAATTATGTTGATGGCTATAGTTAATTATCAGTTGAACCAATACAAACTTATAAGTGAAATATCTACGTATTGGTTGCCGACTTGCCTCGTATGAATCTATCATTTTGAACAATGAATACTTTCTTCCAATCTTGATTGTTCTTATTTGATACTTGATTGATGCCAAAAAGGCTATGTTCGATCGAGCAAATCTAATGGTTGATGTAAATGTAATATGTAGTCCCAATTTTCTCCTCTTATGCCCAATATATTTTAACCTCATTTTATGGTTCTTCCAATGAATTAATAATCGTTCCTAATCTCTGCTCCCATTGTTTATTAATTATTCTTCTATCAAATTCATCTATTACTATGACAAGAGTTTGAAGCATTCATAGTTATCGAGGACTTGTAGATTACTTTAATATTATCCAGCATTTAGTTTCATGCCCACAATGCACTTCTCTCCTCCAACTCTTTAATTTTTGCCTGAAGAGAATCAGTTTGAATGTTTTATGTGCCTTCCCTATATATCTATGTGATGGAAGAAAAGTCGCAACCTTTTCCTTGAAGTTGCTATTTAATTGCTATTTATTTTTGTCATATACCACTATTATACTTATGTTGTTCATTATTTGTCTATAATATTAAATTTTTTATGTTTATATATTTAACATATACATCTAATCTATTTCATAATTTAGATTACATACATACCATAATATATATATATATATATATATATATATATATATATATATATATATATATATATATATATAGATTTATATTATTGATTTGTTATTCATTATGTTATTATTATGGGTTTCAACCTTACTAAAAAGGGGGACATTACAAGAGCTATAAGATTTTGTAAAGGTTCTTGGGTATTTTTTTGTATCACATCATTTTCTTCTAGTGTGCTGCCAAGACTTATGATATCATTTATCACGTCATCAAAATTTTGCATGTATGTTGTTATGGTGTCTTCTTCCTCCATCCATAATCCTTCATACTTAGTTCATATCCTTCATACTTAGCCTTTGCATTCTACATCTTATCTTGTTTGATTATATCATTTCCTTCATAGGTAATTTTTAACTTTTCCCAAACATCATGGGCAGTTAAATATACAACTTTTGTCAATTCATTTTTATGTAGAGCGCTAAAAAATGCATACCTTTCCCTTTCCTTGTTTTCATATGCTTCAATATCATCCAAAGTGGTCTATCCACTTGCAGGTTTCCAAATGTAACAGAAGAAGGCTTAATTTCTCTAAAATTATGCATCTACTATCAATTACCTTATGTGCAACAGGATCTCAAAGCTTGTATGCTTTCACACCATGACGATAGTTGATGAAGATACATTTCACAACCTTGTTCTCCAATTTTGTTCACTTCTCCTTTATCACATATGCACATGCCTAAGGCAAAAACTCTATGATGTCTCAATGAAGGCTTATGACCCAACCATGCTTCCATAGGTGTTTTATCAACAAGAGCTGATGAAGGAGACCTATTAATTAGGTAGCAAGCAGTGGAAACAAATTCATCCCAAAATATTTGTTCAAGGCCAACACCACTCAACATACTTCTACCCTTCTCCATCAACGTCATGTTCATCCTTTCTGCAACTATATTCTTTTGTGGAGAATATTGAGTTGTCTTCTGCCTATGAATGTCACAATCTTTATAGAATCTATCAAAATCACTAGGCAAAACTCACCACCATTATCAATTCTCAAACATTTTATTTTCCTTCCATTTTGCAATTCAACGATTGCTTTAAATTCCTTAAATCGACTAAAAATATCATATTTACTCTTTATAAAATATACCCATGTCCTGCTATAATCATCAATAAATGAAACATAATAAGTGGGTTTTCCAATGGAAGGAACATCAACGGGACCAAACACATTAGAATGAATAAGATCCAACATAATATGTGGATTTTGTGGATTAGTTGTCCGCAAAATTTTAAATGTTAACATAACTTTAATTAGTTCCACCAAACATACTTTAAACCTTAATTGCAGAAAGATGAAAACATGAAAGCACAACAATCACCAAAAACATGAAACGCCATATTTACGTGGAAAATCCTGTTAAGGGAAAAACCAAAAAGAAGATTATTCTCAAATATATAAACACTTGTTTAGGTAACACTAGTTAAGGTGATCTTTTACAAAGAGAGGCTCATTGTTGAAGGTCTCACTTCCCGAAGAGGGAAGGCTTAATGGCTGAAGAAGAATAAAAGAGAATAGATCCACCACTGATGCACAACATCAACTCCAGTGACTGATATGTAGATAATTTTGGCTCACTGATTCTGGTAACTAACACATGAATATCCATATTGTCCTCAAACACTCTTCACAACATCTCAAACATGCAGGGAGAAAAATATTCTTTCATGCATCCTTTTTGCATAGGAACACGCTTGTACATAAATCACACAAGTATACACGAATGTCACACATCCACAATATACCACAATGATTTAACCTTTATTTATACCAATATTTTTTTGTGAAGTCAACCACTATCGACTACGAAAATAGTCGAATACAATTTAAATTAGGTTGGCACTAAACATTCTCATGGTGGGGAGGAATGAGAAGTGGACCATAACATTTCATAATTGGGACCAAAAATATCGTGTCATACACGTTACATTCCACCTTGCATATACCAAGACAAATAATTGAAGTGAAAACACCCGAGGTTAGCCAAACCTAGAGTAGAAACTCCATCAAACTTTAAAATCAAGTCTCTAAAGCCAAAAACCTTGTACCATCTAAAATGAATGAAGCTAAGAACGTTAATAACTCATTTCCAGAAGTGCACCATCAGAAATTGTCATGTAGAGAAATGTGAAGCATGCATTTCATGTAAAGACCACTATCAGTTATAGTTGTACACAACCAAATGCCAATTCCACTGTACTTTGTTCCAATTACAAAAACTTGAATTAAACATCTTCAAATAGTCTTCATTATCATATCAAAATCTCAACAACAGATTCTTAGCATACTGAATATGCAAAGCAATATACTCAATACTGATTACACATAAAACAATCACTAATGACAATAATAGCAAGTTGACATCAATGACAACCACACCAACCCAATCATACCAATTCCTCAATTACTCAAATGACTCATTTTGCTCAATTTTGTAACAATACCCCCCTTTGTCATTGATGGCAACACACCAATGACAAAAAGTAAAAAATAATTCTTTTTTTATTATACCAAAAAATCTTCCCCTTTGAAATCGATGACAAAGGCCAAAGATGCAAACAAGTCACTCATTTGGCTCAGCTCCCCCTACGATAAACAAATCAACTTACAACAGTACATAGCTCCCCTTAAGAGGTAGCCACATCATTAGTCCAGACTGAAAAAATATGCATAAAACTCACTGGACTAATGCATATCCATATGCATTTAGTTTTGATAAGGAAGGGAAATCACCCCCAATTTTCCTATGAGATACTCAAAAGTATCCGTAGGAAAAGCCTTGGTAAAGATGTCGACAATTTATTCTTTTTTAGGCACATAGTCAATATTTACCTCATCATCCAAAAAAATTTCTCTCTGAAAGTGATACTAGATTGAAATATGTTTTGTCCTTGAATGTAGTTCCAGATTCTTTGAAATGTTTATAGCAATGGTATTGTCATATAAAATATAAATAGTTTCCTCAAACATTCCAATGTCCAAAAAAAAATTCATCTACAATATCTTAGTGCAACATGAAACAACTACAATATATTAAGCTTCAATAGTAGATAGACACGAAATTGTGTTTCTTACTTGACCAAGCAACTTGTAAGGAATTTAAGTAGCGAGACAACTTCCTACACTAACCCTAAGGGGAAAATAATGTAAAACACTTTCTCAGATCATTTTCATAGTTACAAAAAATTAACAAAAATAAATATAATGATAAATAGCATTCATACCACAACACAGATTTACGTGGGGAAAACCCTTTCGAGAGAAAAAACCCCACACTCCAAAAGAAACCCAATATATTATTCAACAATCAAAACATATTACAATATACTTGCAGAGCAAGATTCATTTAGGAGTGGTTTCTATCTGAGATCCAAAGGTATTTAGAAATCTATAAGGCTCTTACACAAAACCTTCATCTCACACACCTACTATATAGGAGATACAATACAAGAAACCGCCAGACGACATTACAAAACCATTGGCTAAAACCACCCCAAAAAGAGGCGACCATCTTATCTCCAATCAAGGATGCCCTATGATGTGTCAATACACATAGAAAAACATGTAACTCCCTTTTACAACTCATTTACATGTTCGATGCATTTTTACATTTCCTATTTTAGGAGACCCAACTTCCGAAGACCATAACTTGTGAACCCTGTACCGGATTGGCTATTATAAACCATTTCAGAAATTCCACGAAACACTCTACATCAATAATTGTGAAGTGCCCTCCTAGAAAAAGTTTTACTCCTTTCTAGATCCTCTAAGGCCTTCAAAATTGAGTTCAAAGTTTTTTGTATGACCCCATCAAAAAACTGAAAACATAATATCTTCAAAACCGCACATGATCTTGCCACAAAACTTTACTGACATTCTTATATATCCAAAATGAACCTCCAGAAAATAAATTGGAAAGATTTCATGCTCAAATGAATGACTTACTAAAAATATTTTCCATATGTAACTACTGTAACCACCTGGATTTGGTCTGCTCTAACCATAGACCCTAAGTGATCTAATCACTAAATTTTAATCGGCTGACATAATTCATTCAAATCAAATTTAATCTCCTAAGTGATCTAATCACTAAATTTTATTAATCACCTAAGCCAATCAAATCAAATCAATTTAATTCAAATCAATTCAAATCAAACATGGTTAAGGTAATTACTTTAAAAGGAATTAAATAAATCCCTATCTATATCAAACCACTTGCAAAAAGCCTATCTTCTAGCCTAAATTAATCTAATTAATTGGCTATAGTCCTAATTAATTATCTAAAGCAATAAAAGGCTTAAATAATTAATATTTCTATTTTTAAATGAATATATTTAATATAATTTATTTCATTAATATTCCCCTAAACTCCTAACCTAACCTACCTCAACCACCTTGACCCTGGGTTCAAACCCATCCCAACCTATTCCCCCCATGCTAAATCTAATCCTAATCCTAATCCCACTCTAACCCACCTCCTAATGATGTCACATTCCTAAAAATGTGATTAGGAACTCAACCCACTTGAGAAAGTCAACTTTCTCAAGCTTGACTCTTAACCCTCTCCATGCCTCTTAAGTGCTTGAACTTAATGCATATGACCTCTCCATGCCTCTTAAATGCTTGCATTTAATGCATAATCCTCAATCCCATGCCTCTTCAATGCATTTGGCATTTATTCCTCTTACACCTCATTAATGAGTTTTGCAACTTCATTAACGACCCTTGTCTGCGCTCATTAAGTATGCCAAGGTTACAACCCCCATACCCAAAGAAAACAATGATAATAAAAAGGGTCGGTCATGGAATTCAAAACCTCAAAGAACATTCATTCCTTTGGGAGAGCCTCTCGAGACTGTTTTGAAGACACTATTAGACAACAAAGTTCTCACAATCCCAGATTCCAAACCATGGGAACCAGCGATCAAACCAAGGTGGTGGGATGAAAATTCTTACTGTGTCTTTCATAAAAACAAAGGACACAAGACTAACAACTATCTTAAGCTTAAACATGTTATCCAAGACCTTATCGAAGGAGGTAAGATCAAAGTGGAGGGACACACTACCAACGAAGATCATACAAAATTTAATAAACCATTCCCTAACTACGAGCAAGGGGAAGCATCTAAAGGAAAAGGTAATGAAGTCAACTACACCTACTCCAATAATGATAACGTGATCAATATGCTAGACATTAAAACTAAATCAATTAATGTGGTCACAATCAAAGGTGTTTCTTTCCAATCGAATGCAGTGAATCCGAGCCAAGCACAAGTCACGATCAAAGGGCCCAATTCTACCTCAAAACCAACATCAACGTCCAAGGTTCCTATTGTTACTATTCCCAAACTAGCAGCAAAACACATGGTTACTATTCCTGCAGCAAAGTATGACTTGGTGGACCAATTGCAACAAACCTCTGCTAAAATTTCCATTTTTGAGTTGCTTAAATTATCCAGAGTGCATAGGGAAATCCTATAACAAGCCCTACATGCCGCAAATGTACCAAAGGACCTTGATAGAGACAAATTCCAAGCGATGGTCAATCACATCTCAGCGCCACATTATCTCTCCTTTTCTGAAGAGGATGATAAATCATTGACACATCCACATAATCAACCCCTCCATATTGAAGTCCTCATTCATAAATCCTGTGTTAGACACGTATTGATAGATGGAGGCGTAGGGTTGAATATTTGTACCCTTAATCTGATCAGGAAACTGGGTCTCTTAGAATAGACCATTGACTCTAGAAGAAAAATAACTATCAAAGCTTATGATGAGGAAGAAAGATCCTCTAAAGGCCTTATTGTTCTACCCATAAGAGTCAGGCTGATTGAAAAGAATGTCATATGTCAAGTTCTGGACCTTCCCCTAGCCTACAACATCCTATTGGGGAGACCATGGATCCACAAAATGCAAGCTATGTCATCTACTTACCACCAGTGTATCAAGTTCCCACATAATGGGGTGGAAGTGACAATTCCTGTGGATGCTAATTATACTTGCAACAATATCAAGGTAGGTAGTATGATTCCACATAACAAGGAAGCTATGAATGAGATTACTCCTAAGACTACCAAGGACATGGCTATGAAAAGTTTTGGAAAAACCTTAAAACTTGAAGAAACAGGTATGGGAGAATACAAGTTGGACATAACCCCGTCATTAACAGAACTTCGGGTGTCACCAAGATCCTATGGAAAACCTTCCTCGTCATTCACACCTGTTGCATCTAAAGAATCAGAGATCCACAAAGCACCTGACATGGTCAACGCATCCACATATTTTATAAATAACACAGAAGAACAAATAGTCTTGGACTGGCTTTACAAAGGAGAACCAAAGGAAGCTGAGGTCAAACATGTAGAAATATCTCCAAAAGAGTATGGTAAAGGATACGACCTCCTCAAGCAAATGGGATACAAAGGAAAAGGACCTCTAAGCAACACAGGAAGAGGAATTATTGAACTTGTACACATGGAGTTCAAAAATACCAGAGACAAAATAGGACTAGGTTTTAATACTAAATCTGACAAACCTACTTCAAAAGATAGTCCAATCTATGATAAAGGGAGTGATGAAACAGAGGAGATAGAACTAGAACCATGGTCCTATGAAATATTATTACATGTTGGCACAGAGAATCCCGACTATCAAGGAGAGCATTATGTACCAAGCTTTGAGGTACCACAAGATCTTTACATACCTTTGTTACCACAGGCTCCTACTCAAGAGGTAGGAGACACAACCGAAGATGATCCAAAGATACAATTGATAGCAATGGCTACAGAGAGCACACCCCGACAATAGGATTCACATCCTAACTGGGGGCAGTTAGTCACAATCACACATGTCCTTTATTTACCACACTTTGATCCATAGGTGGCTAATTGATTACATCAGATAAATATTACAGAATTCTTAAACAGGTCTGATGATGAGGTAACCGACTCTCATGATTATGAATGAGATGTGCTATATGTTGCCATAGAGGACATTGAAATATATGTGATTCACATGTTCACGACTCCACCAGCACCCAATGAACATTCTAACACTACTCCCAACAATATTGATATTCCTAAAGCAGAGGAAGAGTTCCTTCCCCCAATCATTGATGGAGAGACTGATGTTCTCATAAGTCTAGAAGAGCTTCAAAGGCGACAAGAAAAAAGCCTCCTTTTACGAAGAGATGATGATGAAAGTTCTACTGACTAATCACTAGAGTTTGGTCCACATATAACTAACAACGACCCTTTTAATGATGACCTAACTCTTATTGATCTAAACATCAAAGAAATTAACTTAACAGAACATGTCATGTCATTTAATGGTCTTGATGCTAACGCAATGTTTTCCTTCCCAGAGTTCGACTCCTTGTCTTTGATAAATCCAGACCTAACTTATTGGACTAGTACAAATCCTACTCCTATCCTTGCCTTTCCCAATCAGTACACCCTGGCTTGCTATCTAAACGCTTGCGAACCCTATCCTTCTTCCGCCAATGCAAGGAGTGTGAACATGTCATAGGAGGATATCAAGTTTCTTAGTCAAAAATTGAAAAAGAAAAAGAAAAAGGGAACTAATTGTGAAAACCACATTGTGGCAGTATCAGATCCTAAAATAGTAAAAAAAAAAGACGTATCCAATGGTGAAAACCTCTCAGAGGTGCCAAAGGATGAGATTCTTGATATCCTCCCCAAGCACTTTCAAGAAAGGTCTTCAGTTCCAATATAACCAACACAACCAGCTAATTTGGGCACAACTAAAGTTCCTCAAATAGTTCACCTAGCACAATCTTTGTCAAAAGAGGAGAAGGCACACTTCACCCAGTTCCTGAAATAGAAGAAGATCAACTTTGCATGGTCTTATACAGATATGCTTGGATTGGATACTGAATTAACAATGCACCACTTGTCTATAGCTCCCAGGATCAAACCCGTAAAAGAAAAACTTAGAAAAACGCATCCTCATGTTGCATTGCTAGTAAAGGCGGAGCTAGAGAAATTGTTGAAATTTGGATTCATCAGAGTCATTGCTTATGCAGGATGGATCTCCAATGTGGTCCCAGTGTCTAAATCTGATAAATCTATCAGGATCTGTATAGACTTTAGAGACTTAAACAAGGCATGTCCAAAGGATGACTTCCCCCTTCCTAATATTGATATGATCATAGACCTCACAAGAGGCTACCAAATGTATTCACTAATAGATGGCTTCTCATACTACAATTAGATAAAAATTGCCCCTAAGGATCAAGAGAAAACCACATTTACATGCGCATGGGGAACCTTTTGCTGGAATGTCGTGCCATTTGGGTTAAAGAATGTCGGTGCTACATATCAAAGAGCAATGACTACTTGTAGACACCCTAAAATGGACAGGCTTGCGACTTTAAATTAAACACACTAATTTTCATCTATTAATTAATGGTTTTTTAAATCATTAATTAATCATATATTTTCCTCTAAATTCATTCCCCAAATCATCTAATCAAATTCCCCAAATTAATTAAATAATTAATTTTATTTAATTAATTAGCTTTAATTGATTAATTACCATTAATTAATTAATTAAACTCAATTTCCTATAGTTTAAATTCAAATATTTAAACTTACTAATTAAATTCTTCCAATTAAATTAATTTAATTTCATCAAATAAAGAAATTCTTAATAAAAAGAATTCAATTATCTCAAATGTTGAAAACAATAATTAAATAAATGAATTAAATATTCATTTATCTTCAAAGAGATAACTCCAATCAGATCACATGGGTTACTCCACCCATCTCTCTAGTCTACATGGGTAACTTCACCCACCTCTTCAGTTTAAAAAGGTAACTCATAATTAACTCTTCAGTCAACCAAGCTTTATCTCCTCTTTACCAAATGAAGAGGTGGAGTTTACTGATGGCTTCTCTAGTTCCTTTTAATCTCAACCATTTATCTCCCTATCTCTGGGATTGATCTCAATCGTTCATATCATCACCAATTCCTATATAATAAACCCTTCATAACCATTTGAAGGATCCAGGATTTCAAGCTCTTGTGTGCCATTAATCTGTCAGTTTGGTTCTAGCATTCAAGCCATCTTGCGTTCACACACCCATTTCAATTAGCAAATTCTCGACACTTCTCAAGTCATAGACGTTGCCCCGCCAATACTGAGCATCAAGAACATCATTTCGGAAGGAGTAGAGAGGAATAATAGAAGCTTCAAGCATCGTGGGGTTTGTATTTATTTTTTTTCCTTTCTCTTGCTTGTACATTTTATTGATTATGTTTCATTGTTATTCGTTTTAGTAGTATTGTATACTTGGTTTATATCATTTGTGAAACCTTTGCTACTGACCCTTGCCTTTGGAAAGCTTGGGAACCACGGATCACGAGAAGAGAGGAACCTGACCCTGTGCTGCTACCAGTGCTGCCACTATCCCTAGAGGAACCTGTCTCCGCACTCTACTCATCTAGAGCCTCCACATCTATATCCCCAATCTCAATATGAACATCCTCAATAATCAGTCTATCCTCCTCTCTAGAAGCCAAAACAACAGTTGTCCGCCTACGAACTCTTTGCACTAACTGAGGTGCCCCCTCCTTTATGGCCTCCTCATCCTCCAGAATAGCGCCCAACCAAACTCTAGGAGCACTAGTCTGACCCCCACTCCGGCCACCTCTAGTCCTAACCCCGCCACCAGCACCCCTGGGACCAGGATCGTCACCTCCATCATCTCCCCTACCCCATCCCAAGTCTCTCCCACCATCCCTACCACCATCTCTCCCACCATCCCTACCTCCCCTGCCACCACCTCTCCCTCCATCACGGGCTCCCCTACCGCGCCGTACCCATCGGGCCCTCCTCATAATAGTCCTGGCGACAGGACGCGAGATATCTATCAGTGCAACCGGCCGATGTTGCAACCAATGGGCATCATACTGTGGTGTAGTGCCTGTAAAAGACAAATTCAACTATCAGTACCAGAGAAGATAAAGACATAAGTATCAAAACATGATATGAGAAAGAATCAAAGAACAGAAAGGAAATACATAAGCAATTAGAAACAAGAAAAACCTGGGTCTACAGTGACAGAGCGCCAGGTCCATGCCACAAGAAGTAAACCTAAAAACTCAGTGCGAGCAGCATCAAGTGATACTACAACACCCCAAACAACAGCATCCCTCAACCTCTGAGCAAAGTATGCATAAGAATTAGATACATCCTGCTGCTCTCTAAACTGGCGCAACACCCTGTTGGTGTTGTGGAAGTCTATCATATGAATATGATCAGTCATGCGACCAATCAAATATCTCCGCTGATGACAGAATGGGAGATGAATGTCCTCTCCATCCCAGACTGGACAATCTCTATACGGCCTCCATATGAAATAAGGGATCATATCTAACTGCTACCGCCAATATGTCAAGTGATCCATATGAGTCTGTACAATGGATCCATCATACATGAAAACATATGGCCTATCTGCTGGAAGAGCACGAGCACCAACAGGATGACATACGGCAATATGCTCCCATGCCTAGATCTGCAAGAGGGTAGCACCGTAGCCGATCGACTTACCATCAAGGTAAGTTGCATACAACATGTGAAAATGCATATGGGCCAACATGCATGGACCCCAAGCAAAGATGGTATGGTCTCGGACCATACTCTGCAACACAATACCAAAGCCGACAGAAAAACTACGCTGTCGGCGATCGGGGCATAGAATCCCACATATCAAACTGCCCAGCAAAGTGGACAGTCTATCAAGGCCTAACCCGAATCTAGACCAAGGAATATCATAATCACTAGTGAGACCAAGTTGATCCCGGGGCAATCCAGAAAGCTCAGTCAAGGACAAAACACCATTGCAGGTGGAGTACACCACAAGCTCGCCTTGGATAGGGAGTTGGAGGATGCGATAAACATCCTCCAAAATAACGGTACACTCCCCGGTGGGTAACCAGAAAGTGCACAACTCTGAATGCCACCACTTTACAAGAGTGGAGATCAGACCCCTATTGGTCGTGATCTCGGGAATATAACGCAGCCAGTACAAACCAAGATCGTGAAGCACTGACCTCTCATCCTCGGTCAGCTAAAATCTATACACGAGGCCCGCCGGCTTAGACTCTCGACAGTGCAAGATCCAGCAAAATAATATCAGAAAAATATCAGTTTCAGTCATTAAGGTAACAGAAGCAAGAAAAAATAGATAACAGACAAGGACATCAGGCAAATAGTGCTAAAAAATCAATTGCAATAATAAAGCAATGCAAATGCGATACTTTTAAGTGATTGCGAAACATAAAAAAGTGCGGCATATAAATTTCAATTGCGACATCTTCCATACATAAGTGCGGCACACTTATCAATTGCAGTATTTAACCGACAATTGCGGCATTTAAACCACAATTGTGGCAAAACCGCAACCGATTGCGACACGCTTTGCAATTTTTCAAAAAACTAAGATTTTTAAAAGAAATAAATGAAAGCATTAATGACATGCAAAGCGAGAAAAATCACCGGACGTCTAGAGCCAGCTAGTCTACGGTAGGTCCGGACCTGATCAGAGATGTGGGTGACACCAGGAAGGCCAGCTATCACTCAAAAACAGGTAAAAAGAAAGAAGAAATCAGAAAGCAAACTCACTAAGATATCAGAGCTCCAAGATCGCAAAGTGACAAATGAAGAGCTCTCTTCACTACTTATAGGGGTTCTGAAAAACCCTAATTTCACTACGAGCTTTGAAATTTCTTCCCGGGCCCCGGAAACTTTGACAGTCAATAACAGGGGCATATTAAACCATTTTTCAAATCCGTCAGCTACCCAATTTCAGAAATTGCAGTTTCAACAAATCAACGCTCATCTCGCGACTTTTCGCTCAAATTTGTTGAGGGGACATAAATACACCTACTATTGTCGGGGCAAGCTAGGGCAAAATCAAAGAATCTTTGACACACTGCGACAAGTCACATCGCATCAAAGAGGGGCAAATGTAGACACCCTAAAATGGACAGGCTTGCGACTTTACATTAAAAACACTAGTTTTCATCTATTAATTAATGGTTTTTTAAATCATTAATTAATCATCTATTTTCCCCTAAATTCATTCCCCAAATCATCTAATCAAATTCCCAAAACTAATTAAATAATTATTTTTATTTAATTAATTAGCTTTAATTGATTAATTACCATTAATTAATTAATTAAACTCAATTTCCTATAGTTTAAATTCAAATATTTAAACTTACTAATTAAATTCTTCCAATTAAATTAATTTAATTTCATCAAATAAAGCAATTCTTAATAAAAAAGAATTCAATTATCTCACATGTTGAAAACAATAATTAAATAAATGAATTAAATATTCATTTATCTTCAAAGAAATAACTCCAATCAGATCACATGAGTTACTACACCCATCTCTCCAGTCCACATGGGTAACTTCACGCACCTCTTCAATTCAAAAAGGTAACTCATAATTAGCTCTTCAGTCAACCAAGTTTTATCTCCTCTTTACCAAATGAAGAGGTGGAGTTTACTGATGGCTTCTCCAGTTCCTTTTAATCTCAACCATTTATCTCCCTATCTCTGGGATTGATCTCAATCGTTCATATCATCATCAATTCCTATACAATAAACCCTTCATAACCATTTGAGGGATCCAAGATTTCAAGCTCTCGTGCGCCATTACTCTGTCAATTTGGTTCTAGCATTCAAGTCATCTTGCGATCACACACCCATTTGAATTAGCAAATTCTCAACACTTCTCAAGTCATAGACGCTGCCCCGCCAATAGTGAGCATCAAGAACAACATTTTGGAAGGAGTAGAGAGGAACAATAGAAGCTTCAAGCATCGTGGGGTTTGCATTTATTTGTTTTCCTTTCTCTTTCTTGTACATTTTATTGATTACGTTTCATTGTTATTAGTTTTAGTAGTATTGTGTACTTGGTTTATATCATTTGTGAAACCTTTGCTACTGACCCTTGCCTTTGGAAAGCTTGGGAACCAAAGATCACGAGAAGAGAGGCGTACACTACTATATTCCATGATATGATGCATAAAAACATGGAGGATTACGTAGATGACACCTTAACTAAATCTAAAGAAAGGAGCACTCATATTGATGATTTAAGGAAGATATTGGATTGAATGGAGAAATTTCAACTCAAGCTCAATCCAAAGAAGTGTGTCTTTGGGGTCCAATCAGGAAAACTCTTAGGGTTTATTGTCTCAGCAAAAGGAATTGAGGTAGATCCTGCAAAATTCAAGGCTATACTAGAGATGACTCCTCCACGCAACATTAGTCAAATGAGAACGTTACAAGGGAGACTTCAATCAATTAGGAGGTCCATGTCACAACTTGCTGATAAAGCACAACCCTTTACCAAATTACTACATAAAGGGGTCACCTTCAAATCGGATGAACACTATGAAGCCAACTTCAGAGAATTAAAAGAGTACCTAGCTACTCCTCCTATTCTTATGGAACCTATTCATGGGAAGCCATTACTCCTGTATATTTTAGCTACAACTACATCACTAGGATTATTGCTCGCACAAGAGGATGAAACAAAGAAAGAAAGAGATATCTACTACATCAGTAGAACACTAGTCTCCTACGAGCTCAATTACAACATTATTTAGAAAGCATGCTTAGCAGTCGTCTTTGTATCACAAAAATTGAGACACTACATGCTCTCACATACAGTAAGACTCATTGCTAAGATTGATCCTTTGAAGTACCTCTTGAGAAAAATAGCATTAACAAGACATCTGGCGAAGTGGGTCTTCATTCTAAGTGAATTTGACATTGAGTATGTAGAAAGGAGAGCTATTAAAGGACAAGTCCTCGCAGATCAACTAGCTGATTCACCACTTCAAGATGATAAACCTTTAAGGATTGAATTCCCTGATGAGACAATTATGCATTTGACTGAGTATCTGTGGAAGATGTACTTTGATGCTTCTTTCACACAACAAGGCTCTGGAGTAGGAGTTTTGTTCATAAATCCTCAAGGCTACAAGATACCAAAGTCTTACAAATTGATGTTTCCATGCACTAACAACATTTCTGAATATGAGGCATTGGTAAACGGTCTTAAGCTTGCCATGGAATGGAAGATTGTAGAGTTGCATGTGTATGGTGACTCCCAACTCATTATCAATCAAGTCAATGGAGATTATCAGAAAAAAGATGAGAATTTGACACCCTACAAACAACTGGTTGATGACCTAAAGAAGTACTTTGTCTTCATCACATTCCAGCATATACCCAGAACAAAGAACAAAGATGTAGATGCTATGGCTACATTGGCGTCCATGTTACAACTAGATGAACATCAATTCCTTTATGACTTCTTGGTGGAAGAATTATCCTACCCCACTTTTGATACCCTTGAATACCAAGTAATCTGTGCTTTGAACACCCCAGACCAATCTTGGTATGCTAATATCATTGCTTACCTAACTGACCAAACCATTCCAAATAATCTATCAAGAAATGAAAAAAGAGCCTTGATTAGGATAAAATCGCATTATGTCCTCATATCTAATAACTTATATCGATGAGGTCTCAATGGTACGCTTCTTAGATGTTTAGAACTCGAAGAGTCAGATCACACGTTAAAAGAAGTCCACGAAGGTGTATGTGGATCACATTCAAACAACTTTTCACTAGCAAAGAAACTACTCAGAGTAGGCTATTACTGGCCTACCATGGAAAAAGATGCTATTCAATTTTCCAAAACATGTCATAAATTCCAGACACATGGAAATCTCATCCATGCTCCTTCCAAAGAACTTATACCTTTTATAACACATTGGCCATTTCAACAATGGGCCTTTGACTTGGTTGGACAAATATATCCCAATTCTTCAAATGGACACAAATTCATCATTACGACCACTAAGTATTTCATGAAGTGGGTCGAGGCCGTGCCACTAATCAAAGCCACTGGAAAACAAGTGGCTATGTTCATTTTGAACTACATTATCTGTAGATATGGGATACCCTCTTCAATTGTAACAGACAATGGGGGCCAATTTAAAAATCAAGATGTTGATGACCTTTGCAAACAGTTCCACATCACTCAACACTAATCCTCAATCTATTACCCTCAAGGTAATGGATAGGCTGAGGCATCTAATAAAAATATTTTAAAGATCCTACATAGAACTATGAGTAAGTCTGGTAGAGACTGGCATCTACAACTAAATCCGACACTTTGGGCCTATAGAACAATCATCAAAACACCAATAGGAGCCACACCATTTTCCCTAGTCTATGGCGCTGAATAAGTACTACCTATTGAGGTTGAAATCCCATCTCTGCAGATATCTTTACACGGTCTTGTAATTGATGAGTAGTACCGCATTGATAGGGTGAATTCTTTATACCTACTTGATGAGCGCAGGTAGCAGGTGTTCGATCATCTGAAGGTGTACCAAGAATGAATGTCCAAAGGATACAATAAAAAAGTTAAGCCACGATAATTTCAAGTGGGGAATCTCATCCTAAAGGAGAATCCTAAAAACCAGCCTAACAGAGAAGGGATAGTTTGAACCTAATTGGTTGGGACCTTATGTTATCACTACTACTTTTGGGACTGGAGCTTATCAACTAGCTACACCTAAGGGAGATGTCCTTCCAGATCCTATCAATACTCTACATTTGAAGCGGTTCTACGCTTGATGTTCGGCTAGCAGAGCCTGTACAGTGAACTAGTTCTCAGAAAAGACCAAAAACATTCAGAAAATTGATCCTGAAGGAAATCCAAAAATAGTGGAAAAAGTCCTAAAGAAAGGTCTCCTTGGTGAAAACCTGGTAAACAAGCGCCTTGATACTACAAAAATATTCAAAAAAGAAAAATTGAAAAAGAGAAACATGCCTTAATGACAACATGGTAAAACATGCATCCTGGTAGCAAAAAGAATAAAGTTTTTCCAAGTGGTGAAAACTTGGCAATCAAGCGTCACTTGTATTCTGCGCTATAGCTATCAATACATTACTGATACTAGACCTTTGTGATTATACCTCTACTAAGAGTTGACTTTGTTTCCTTAATAAAATCTTATCCTTGCTTGGGATTTGTCTATGTTTATGTCTTAGGATCAGGTCATTTTGCACTAGGGGCATCTTTTCTAGTATGATAGGTTGTGTCTGCTAGGTCGTCATAGGATGTTTTGTCTTGTGACACAATACTTCTCGATACTTGCACCCAATTGTCACTTTTATGAAACAAGGATGGCACAAATATTGCACTAACTTGAACAGTGCTCCTAAAACCTAAATTGGATTACAAATAGGATGAAAGTTATACATAGACAAGGAATGCATAATGCTTGAATTCCATGTTTTTGATTGTTGAATCTATAATGCGCTTGAAAAATGAATCAATAGTATTTCTCAATACTACCTAAACACAGTTTGATCTTGGTTTGATTATGACTCTTTTATGTACCCATGATGTTTTCATTGGGGGCATCTAAGCAGTTATGAGTTTTCTTTGATTGATTCACAATTGATAGTTGTTATGTCTTATGAGTTACTCCATGATGTGTGTGCAAAGACAAAGAGTCGCAAGGACGAGGGCATAACATTTTCTTGGTTTTCTGTGTATGGTGATTGTTCCAAATGATCCTATAAATTTCACCTAACTCGGATGTTTATGATAAGAGCTGCCACCATGAGTGGATAGCCACATATATCTCAATCTTTGTTATGTGTAAACTACGGTGAGGTTGGAACAATTTCTTTGTCTATTTTCTAAACTCAAATTCTTGCTAATGTATACGAAGCATAATGTACCCAAGGATATGAATTTTCAAGGTCATTGCGGGTCCAATATCTTACCATATATAGATTTTGATATAATAAAAGGAAGGTGACTATTTTGTCGTCCTGGCTTCTATGCCTTGATGCCTAAGTCTATTTATGACATTTCAATAAAACATAGTATTCATACTTTCATAATATCAGTGGGTATTAGTGATGGTTGTACTATCAGGTGGTATCCATTCCAAAAGTGCCCAATGGTGATAAAAATGCTACAATATCTACAGATCAATGACAGTCCTAAGAGTCTGCATATAGATGCATTTAGAGATTGCATGCTTCTTTTTTACAAAGAAAAAAAGCATAAGGATTTGAGATCAAACTCCTTTCTATTTTTAATTCATCTTAAATCCAAGATATTTATATACCCATGCTTCCAGAAATCTTTGATCAATCAGGAACGAAACCAAACTCACATTTTCACGTGAGTAACTTGGTTCTCGTGTGTTTATTCTTAAACACACCTTCTTTCTTCACTTCTTCTACTTCATTCTTTCTGACCTACCCGTTCCATGCAAGTGATACATCATTTTAACAAAGGTATTTCATTTCTTTCCTTTGATTTTGTCCTAAGGGGGCATGATCACACTATCATCAATCAAATTCTTGCTTGAAACAACATTAAAATGACTTCGTTATCAAACAACTAGGGGTATGATAGTTTCCTTAACTAAGTCAAAACTGTTGGATAGAAAGCTTTGGTTCTCATAAGCTAGATATCTTGTGTTTCCTCATTTTAAAATATTCTTACTAAGCTCTTGGCAGCTTCATACTTACTTTTGGACAACAACCAAGTTCAAAATCAGTATTATCAATCTTTGGACGACAACCAAGTTCAAAATTGGTATCTTTAAGATCTTTTATTGACTTTTGGACGACTACCAATTTTAAAGTCAGTTCTATCAATTTAGTTCAATCAAGTGTGAGACTGATCTCATTGGGCATTTCATTCGATCATGAGCGAAATTCTCAAAATTTATGAAGTCAAAAATCAAAAACTTTCTTTGAATCAATACACTGCTCACACATCAATTCAAAGAGGGGCAAATGTAACCACCTATATTTGGTCTTCTCTGACCATAGACCCTATTTTCCCTAAGTGTGATCATACCCCCAATTATGTTTAGACAACTCTTCAATCGGCTGACATAATTCATTCAAATCAATTTTAATCTCTTAAGTGATCTAATCACTAAATTTTATTAATCACCTAAGCCAATTAAATCAAATCAATTTAATTAAAATCAATTCAAATTAAACACGGCTAAGGTAATTAATTTAAAAGGAATTAAATAAATCCCTATTTATATCAAACCACTTGCAAAAAGCCTATCTTCTTGCCTAAATTAATCTAATTAAGTGCCTATAGTCCTAGTTAATTATCTAAAGTAATAAAAGGCTTAAATAATTAATATTTCTATTTTTGAATGAATATATTTAATATAATTCATTTCATTAATATTCCC
Source organism: Thuja plicata (assembly GCA_018584345.1). Lineage (NCBI taxonomy): Eukaryota > Viridiplantae > Streptophyta > Pinopsida > Cupressales > Cupressaceae > Thuja > Thuja plicata. Next base: position 355,231 of record MU224000.1, read on the forward strand.
CTAAACCCCTAACCTAACCTACCTCAACGACCTTAACCCTGGGTTCAAACCCATCCCAACCTATTCCCCCCATGCTAAATCTAATCCTAATCCTAATCTCACTCTAACCCACTTCCTAATGATGTCACATTCCTAAAAATGTGATTAGGAACTCAACCCACTTGAGAAAGTCAACTTTCTCAAGCTTGACTCTTAACCCTCTCGATGCCTTTTAAGTGCTTGCACTTAATGCATATGACCTCTCCGTGCCTCTTAAATGCTTGCATTTAATGTATATTCCTCAAACCCATGCCTCTTCAATTCCTTTGGCATTTATTCTTCTTACACCTCATTAATGAGTTTTGCAACTCCATTAATGACACTTGTCCCCCCTCTCTCTCCTCATTTATTCTATAAATAGGAGTTTTTTAGCACAAATAAGCCTTCATTTTAGATTGAAAATGCATTGTTATGCTGTAAGGATTTATATAGATTCATGTTTCATTTGGTTTTCATATTCATGCATTGTTATAATCCTCATTTCTAGAACTAATATGCATGTTATTTAGATATCTTTCTTCTTTTTAATAGAATCTTTCATGCTAGGTTGTATATGTCACTAAAAAAGGCATAATCTGAGGGCTATTATGTTGTTTTTCACACTCTTCCTAGTTAGAAAGAAATAGGTCAATTTTAGTGGATTTCCATGCTTTACTAACCCCTTTTTCACTAACGTAATGACCTATTGAAGTATTGTGTCATAGGAACAGGTGCAATATTTCACACACACAACTACAAGTTTGAGACACATTTTCTCAACAATCTCCCACTTGTCAAACACCTTGCAAGAAAGAGGAAATGGAGGATCTACACCATCATTTAATTGTTGGGGGTCGTGAGACCCATAGACTTCGAACACCATCTGAACTTCTCTATGCTCACAACCTTTGTTAATGAATCTACAACATTCATCAAAGTATCTACCTTAACCAGCTTCTCCCTGTCATCCTCAACCATATCTCTGAAAAAATGATACTGAACATCAATGATATTGGTTTTGGTATGAAAAGTCAGGTTCTTCGCTAGGAAGATCGCACTCACACTGTGACAATAGACTGTTACCACTCCTTGTTTTATTCCAATGTATGAACATTTTATCTTACACCAAATGGATTATTTACAAGCATGAGTAGCAGACATATACTCTGCTTCAGTAATGGACAAAGCAACCACAACCTGTGGCCTACTAATCCAAATAATTGCACCACCAAATAATGTAAACACATAAGAATTGGTGGATGTTTTGCGATCAATATCGTCTGCCCAATCTATATCCACATAACCATGAATATCAATGGAAATTGTGTCTCCCATCATATTACCATGATAACACAAATAATATTTTGAGGTACTGGCCTTCAAATATTTCAAGACTCTTTTAATAGCATCCCAATTAACTCTACCAGGATTAGACATAAATATGGAAAGGACTCCCACTTTTTGGGCAAGGTCTGGTCTAGTACATACCATAACATACATCAAACTTCCAAATGCACTCTAGTAAGGTACTCTTCTCATGTCTTCCATCTTTGATGGAGATGTAGGATAGTCTGAAATAGATAATTTCGTTCCAACTGTAAAAGGAACACAATGGCCTACAATCCTGCATGTTGAACATCTGTAATACTGAGTTCACATACTTACTCTAGCCTAGCCATAACGTTCTGTTTACTCTATCTCTTTCAATTTCCATCCCAAGAATGTGTTTATTTGCACCAGGGTCTTTCATTTCAATTTTAGCAACAAGTTGAGACTTCAGTTCTACAGTCATAACTTTTCCTTTACCAATGAATAACATATCATCAACATATAATGCAAGGTACAGGAAACGACCACCATTATATTTATAATAAATACAGTGATCTGATTTAGAACGCTCAAAACCCAAACTCAACACATATCTATCAAATTTATGGTACCGCATCGTAGGACTCTGCTTGAGGCCATACAAAGATTTCTTGAATTTGCAAACCAAATTACTTTTACCTTTTACCACGTAGTTCTCTAGTTGTGTCGTGTAAATATCCTCCTCCAAATTACCATGAAGGAAAGAATTTTTCACATCCATTTTCTACGTCTAAATCATAAGAAGCAACAATAGAAAGCAAAAATTGAATGGATGACATTTTTGAAATAGGAGAGAATATCTCACCATAATCAACACCCTCCACTTGGGAGTAGCCTTTTGCAACCAACCTCTCTTTATACTTCTCAATGCTTCCATCTAAACCAATATTTTTCTTGAACACCCATTTGCAACCAAAAGGATTTCGTCCTTCAGTAAATGGTACAAGATCTCATGTATCATTCTTTTTCAAAGCTTCTATTTCTTCATCCATAGAAATCTTCCAAGATTTTGCATCATCCATACCTAGTGCCTCTTCTATAGATCTAGGTTCATCAACACTACTATTCAAGGAAAAAATAGATCTCCAATCATCAGGTGAAAACATTTTAGGTGGTTGTCTTTTCCTTGTAAACCTTTAAACAAGATAATTTGGAGGTTCTTTCTCCTCTTCTAAAGATTCAGAGTTAGCTGAGCTCTCCTCAACTTCTTGTCTATATTGGGGTCTCAATTAAGGTAATTGAATCACATCTTCCTTTCTATCCTTTTTTATTTGTTCAGGTTGTAATGTAACAGAAGAAGGCTTAATTTATCTAAAAATAAGTCCTCTACTATGAATTACCTTCCATGCAATAGGGTCCCAAGGCTTGTATCCTTTCACACCATGACTGTAGCTGATGAAGATACATTTTACAACCTTGTTCTCCAACTTTGTCTAATTCTCCTTTGGCACATATGCATATGCTTCATAGCCAAAAACTCTAAGATGTCTCAATGAAGGCTTATGACCCGACCATGCTTCCATAGGTGTTTTATCAACAAGAGCTGATGAAGGAGACCTTTTAATAAGTTAGCAAGAAGTGGCAATAGATTCAGCCCAAAATCTATGCTCAAGGCTAGCACCAATCAACATACTCCTACCCTTCTCCATCAATGGCATGTTCATCCTTTCTGCAACTCCATTGTATTGTGGAGAATACGGATTTGTCTTCTGCCTTTGAATGTCACAATCTTTACATAATCTATCAAAATCATTAGAGAAAAATTCACCACCATTATGAGTTCTCAAAAAAAAAAATTTCCTTCAAGTTTGCAAATCAACCAGTGCTTTAAATTCCTTAAATTGACTGAAAATATCATATTTACTCTTTATAAAATATACCCATGTCCTTCTGCTATAATCATCAATAAATGAAACATAATATTTGGATTTTCCAATGGAAGGAACATCAACAGGACTAAAAACATCAGAATAAATAAGATCCAGCACACCACAAGATTTACAAGAGCTCGAATAAAACTGAATGCGGTTTCATTTTCCATAAATGCAACACTCACAAAAATCAAATTCAAGATTATAATAATTCAAACCTTCAACACAATTTTTATTTTTCAAGGTCCTTAAACCTTTTTCTCCAATGTGTCCAAGTCTCTGGTGCCACAACATAGTCTTATCTGCAGGCAACTTTGATTCTGAAGAAAAAAGTACCCTTAGGTACCCAAAATCCATTACCATTACTGTAGGTGAAACTCTCACCTTTTCCAATGCAGTATCAGAAGAATTGGTCTCCATAGAAGTCCTATTACACTAAGTAGTGTATGCATCTAGTTTATGCAAGGTGCTAATTCTGACACCTCTAACAACCACCATAAAACCTCTCACCATTTTTCCCCTGCATCAGAAAAGACTACCTTCATACCTGAATCTATCAGTTTGCTAAGAGACAAAAAATTTCACCTTATACTAGGGAGATGCAACACACCACAAATCTTTCTTATTCTACCATCAAGAAACTTGATTTTAAATTTACCACGACCAACAATATTTAAATAAGAATTATCACCCAAGTACACCCTACCTCCGTCAAATTATTAATATTCAGAAAACCAATCTCTATTAGAGGTCATATGAAAGGATGCACCTAAGTTAATTAACCATGCATCATCGCATGCATGAGTGGCCAAAGCTGTAATGAACCCATCACCATCTTCCTTTTTGAACTTAGAATTAGTATCAAATGTATTATTTTTCTTCTTCTTCTTCTTCTCCTTTTTATAGTCCTTACGAATGTGATCAAGCTTACCGCAACTCCAGAAAATGAATTTGAACTTTCCAGGAGACTTGGATCTGTTAGTAATAACTGAGAGGGGGGGGGGGGGGGAATCAGTGGCC
>MU224000.1:391162-418737 GCA_018584345.1 Thuja plicata
TAATTATTAAATAGATTAATTTATATGGGGTGGATTTTATAAATTGGTCTATATAGGCTTGATGTGCATTTTCTTTGGAAAATTGAATTATATTGTTGATAGTAATTTTATCAGATAAACTAATTTGAATAGTGTTACTATAGATGAGTTTATCACTGAATGGTATTGTCTTTCTGGAATCGTACTCATTATGTGATGATGTGTCTTCTGAGTGACTGATTAAAAGATTGTGTGTTTCTTTTCCTTTTTGCGAAACTGCTATGTGTTGGTTGTCTATTGGGATTAGTTGGCTATCAGGAGGTAAAACCAGAGGTTTTTGGGGTTTCAGTTCTTTGATGTTTATGTGCTTCGGTGCATGTTTATATTGATATCAATTTTGGGTCTAGATCTTTTTACCCAACCTGGTTGTTTAACTAGTCTTATGTGATCATGTGATAGTACTTTATGTGGTATTGGTTAATTGAGAACCAATAGTTCTTGTGTGGGCAAGAACCAGATTTGAGAGTTATGTTCTTTTTTATTTTGTTTATGATCCTCTAAGGGTGTATCCATGTATGAGCGGGAATCAGTGATGAGGTTTATGATATACCTTTATGATGTCTTTTGTGAACCTAAGGTAGGTTACCTAGTTGTATAGTAGGAGGTGGCTTGCAATAAGTGTCGGAGCCCACAAGTGGTTGCTAGGATCGTTTATTGTAAGTAATTGTAACAAGTGATAACATAATAATTTATTAGGAGTTTTAGAATAATCTAATATGATATTAAGCCTCACCCATGTTTGAGCGCTATTATAGGCCAACATGGAGGATGAGTTGATGCTTGCCGCCTTGAGGGATGTGTGTCTGACATAGTTAGTGACTTTGTTTGTTTGAGAGGTCATTGGCGTCGTGTATGGTCACTTGAGTGTCGGGATCCAGTGAGGGATTTCTAGGATGAGACTCAAGGGTTAGACGTACATGATGACACCTTCCTATATACAACTTAGGTTATCCTACATGTGTCGGTTACCTCTGGTATTCTGTAGATCTCCTTATTGTGATTTAGAGAGCTTCTAGGATCTTCCTATGCTTTTCTTTATGATGGTCTTGTATAGCTTGGATGTTTGCCTTCTTGTTGTATACCCGTGTGAGTGGGCCTGCTATTATCTCCTCAGCACGGTGGGAGTGGACCTTTGGTTCCACGCGGTCGGGTGGTAGTGATTCTTATTACCATTGAGATCCAACGTTCGTCTTCATGCTTGGGTGATCCTTGTTACATTTATTCTTCTTATTCTTTAGAGACTTGTTCAGTTTCATGAACGATATATTTGTACCATATGTGTATATTGGTTACTATCCTTTCGGAGGATGTATTATATTGTATTGCTATGTATTATTGCATACTGTACGACATGTGCAATGGATGTTGATTCAAATGTATATGTGGTCTTACTATATGAGATGTTTATTATTGGGTTCAGTTGATGTATCCTTATGTCAGTTCTTTATAGTTGTTCTCATAGGTTACTTTGCTTAAGTAATTCTACGTCAAGGAACCCTCGAGATTTGTAACCTTTGTGGAGTTGTACTTATGTGTATGTCATGTTATCTCATGTGTTGCTTCCGCGTTGTTAACATTATTGTTTATAAAAAAAAAATTAAAAAAAATTATCCTATTATCTTGGTTGCATGTCTAGGGTAGTTCTCCTGGGTTTCCTGGCGGGGCATTACATGGCGATTAGGAGATGGTGCAAGCTAAGTAGACATAACCACACTAGACACAACTTGTGCGAGCATCATGTTTATAGGTGTAGAGAATGGTGGGATATCGAGCAAAGAGGTGATTAGCAAGGGCTCCAAGGAAAGAATGGTGGGATATCGAGCAAAGAGGTGATTAGCAAGGGCTCCTAGGAAAGGGAAATGAAAACCTGGATCCACTTGGCTCAAGGTTCGATAGTCACTCCCAGAGTAGCAGGAAGCGAGACAAAGGATGTTGGTAGACAAGGAATTGGTGTAGTAGGAGATGAGATAGAAGTTGGAACAAGAGTTGAAGCGGGAGTAGGAGAAGACTCGATCTCTGTCTTCGCAACGACACGCTCTAGAGCCCTACCCTTCTAGCAACACTTACACTCATGTGCAAGCTAGCTCCAACGTAGGTTCAAACTAGGATGAGAGGTATCTGGAGGCTCGGTGACATCTTGCTCCATTGGAACAGTCGTCGATGTCGTGACTGGCAAAGAAGAGGGCCACATCAATGTAGTAGGACGTGACATCAAAGAAGCAACTTTTGGCTCAACCAAGGATGCCCTTCCCCTTTTCACCTTGTAGGAAGCAAGAAGAATAGAGAGTGCCCTCAAAGGCAAAGGGGCAAGTGCTAGAGGAGAGGGAGAAGTCCATGGCAACCCCTTACCCTTACCGTAAACGATATGTCAAGTAATGTCTACAATGATCGAGATCGAGAAATGAGGGCGAACCTTAGACTTTAGCAACATGGGTGATTTTCCTTTGTCCACGCTACACACAAAAATAGAAGACATCATCGAAGGCTACGAAGTCTGCAATGGGCAAGGAGGCTTCCCCTGAGACATACACTTGCCTGTAATGTCCCTTCTTGTCTCCTTACATTATTTCTCTGCAAGACCATGATTAGTAGAAAATAATATATAATAATCAACCTATTATCTCTATATCCTAAGTTAGTAAGGGGGATGTGAACCTAAGAGCTACCTCTAGGTCGGGCTTCACAGGATTCCAGGTTCTCTGCTTGAAGGATATAGGATCCATTCTAAGAAACCTGGACTATTGGCACATCTTCCCATAGAGCACTGCTCCTAAGTCCTCTTGGAAACGATAAACGTTATCAGAGCCTACACATGCATATGACTGGCTGTCAGTATATATAATGCCTACATGAGATTATAACAATCTCAAATTGGCAACGGAACTATACTAATCTCGAATTACCATCAATCTTAAATGGACAACAGAGTTATATCAACCTCAAATTGCCATTACTCTTAACTTAGCAATGGGGCTATATCAACCTCGAATTGCCATTGACAACGGGACTATAACAATCTCAAATTGCCATCAATCTTAAATAGACAACGGGGTTATATCAACCTCGAACTGTCATTACTCATAACTTGGCAATAGGGTTATATCAACCTTGAATTTTCATTGGCAAAAGGACTATAACAATCTCAAACTTCCATCAATCTTAAATGGAAAACGGGGTTATATCAACCTCGAATTGTCATTACTCATAACTTGGGAACGAGGCTATATCAACCTCGAATTGCCATTGGCAACGGGACTATAACAATCTCGAATTACCAATTAATTTTGATCTCTACATAGCTTGAGGTGAATATAAGATTCATATGTCCAGGCTACTAGAGGAAGCGTAAATTCATTATCTATTATTAGGAAACATAATAAAATTCATTACCACATCGATAATGTCGAAACAGAATATTCATGAATCGTAAATGCTGGTAAAACATATGACTCAATTATCATTAATTTTGATGTGTGTGTGTGTGTGTGTGTGTGTGTGTGTGTGTGTGTGTGTGTGTGTGTGTGTGTGTGTCCCTTATTAAATATATTTAACAATATATTAAAGTTGTTTTTGTCTAACTATATAATATGAATTAATTTCATAATAATATTAATTGTATTTCATTAGAAATAAATTACTTAATAATTATCATTATAAAAATTTAAATAAATATATCATTGATTTATGCAAGTCTTAGAATTAAATATTAATAACTTAAATAAACAAAATAAAATATACATACCTTTTAGTAATGGATATTATTTAATATATTTACCCTTTTTGCTTTCTGTGTAATGTCTTATCTTATTCATCCAAGTTTGCTACATTGTCCTTATTTTCTTCTCTTCCTCCTCCTTTCCAAATGAAATTATATTCTCCCTTTTCTATCTCATGTTTGAGGGAGTCACATCTTTTCATTTCATTCATTTTGACCATTCATTAAACTTAACTGTATTTTAGAATTTAATTCTTTTATATTTTAATTTAGATTTATTTATATTTATTTTATATTTTAATTTATTTCTTTTATATTTTAATTTAGCTTTTATTTATATTATTTTTATATTTTAAATATTATTTATTATTAAATTCTATTTAAAAAGGGGAACATACTTTTACAATTTTGTCTCTTGTAATTTATTTATTTATTTTTAATACCATTTATTAAATTCTCTTTCAGAAAGGGGACATCACAGTCCAACCTTCCCAATATTGCTTCTCCTTATGATTTGATAGTAGAAGTCGACTTAAGAAAAAATTTCTCTCATCTTCCCAAAAATTGATCTTGAATTATCTCATGAGGGTGCCTATTGAATTCACACAATCAATTTTTGTATGATAGCATGCATCACATTCATATCTTTTGGTTCATCCTTAGATATTCATATTATTCTAGATCAATCATAAATAGGACCACACATTGGACATACATTTGAAAATATGAAATATAGGAATTAAGGCACGAAACATACACTAAGTATACACATTAATTGCATGAAGACACAACATACACAGTATACAAATAAATGCATGAAGACATGGAGCATACACAAAGTATACACACAATATTCACATTGTTAGATTTCTTCCCATTGCCTAGAAAACAAAGAATGACACATGTATTTCATAACCAATCATAGTTTAGTCTAGTAGGAACGCCTTGAGAGGGCGTCTGTAAACTCCTCAACCCAACTAAGCCCAAGAGCGTGCAATGTTCCACTATGACAACTCACCTCTTGGCCCACAAGAGGCAGGAATGTCCCACTATGACAATTTCATCCCTTGGGGTGGCCTGCTTAACTTGGGGGAACTAGTAAACTGCAATTCCCTAACTTACTTCCTTCATTCCTCTTGATTGCTTACGAGGTAAGACACATACACCATAATTAAGGTAATTTATTTATAATCTATTCATAATATTTATAATTTGTTCTTAATATATTATTTCAATTATATGTGTATGTATGCTTAGATAAATTTTCATTGACTAAAATGATTCCTTGTTTTATCATTTTTTTACCCTACACGATGGCAGGATCATGCTCAGATACCACTGTAATGCCCCTTTTTGTCTCCTTACATAAATTCCCTGCAAGACCATGATTAGTAGAAAATAATATATAATACTCAACCTATTTATATATCCTAAGTTAGTAAGAGGATTTGAACCTAAGAGCTGCCTCTAGGTCGGGCTTCACAGGATTCCGGGTTCTCTGCTTGAAGGATATAGGATCCATTCTAAGCATCCCAGACTATCGACACGTCTTCCCATAGAGCACTGCTCCTAAGTCCTCTTGGAAATGATAGACGTTATCCAAGCCTACGCATATGCATATAGCTGGCTGTCAGTATATATAGTACCTACATGAGATTATAACAATCTCAAACTGGCAACGAGACTATACCAATCTCAAATTGCCATCAATCTTAAATGGACAACGGGGTTATATCAACCTCGAATTGCCATTACTCTTAACTTAGCAACGGGGCTATACCAACCTCGAATTGCCATTAACAACAGGACTATAACAATCTCGAATTGTGATCAATCTTAAATACACAACGGGGTTATATCAACCTCAAATTGTCATTACTCATAACTTGGCAACGAGGCTATATCAACCTCGAATTGTCATTGGCAACGGGACTATAACAATCTTGAATTGTCATCAATCTTAAATGGACAATGGGGTTATATCAACCTTGAATTGTCGTTACTCATAACTTGGCAACGACACTATATCACCTCGAATTGTCATTGGCAATGAGACTATAACAATCTTGAATTGCCAATTAATTTTGATCTATACGTAGCTTGGGGTGAATATAAGATTCATATGTTCGGGGTACTAGAGGAAGTGTAAATTAATTATCCATTATTAAGAAACATAATAAAATTCATTACCACATTGATAATGTCAATATAGAATATTCATGAAACATAAACGTCGATAAAATATGACTCAATTATCATTAATATATATATATATATATATATAAGTTATTTTTGTTTAACTATAAAATATGAATTAATTTCATAATAATATTAATTGTATTTCATTAGAAATAAATGACTTAATAAATATCATTATAAAAATCTAAATAAATATATCATTGATTTATGCAAGTCTTAGAATTAGATATTAATAACTTAAATAAACAAAATAAAATAAAATATCATTTAGTAATGGATATTCTTTAATATATTTATCCTTTTTGCTTTCTATGTGTAATGTCTTATCTTATTCATCCAAGTTTGCTACATTGTTCTTATTTTCTTCTCTTCCTCCTCCCTTCCAAATGAAATTCTATTCTCCCTTTTATATCTCATGTTTGAGGGAGACATCTTTTCATTTCATTCCTTTTGACCATTTAATAAACTTAATTATATTTTAGAATTTAATTCTTTTATATTTTAATTTATATTTATTAATATTTATTTTATATTTTAATTTAGCTTTTATTTATATTATTTTTATATTTTAACTATTATTTTTTATTAAATTCTATTTTAAAAGGGGAACATACTTTTACAATTTTGTCTCTTGTAATTTATTTATTTATTTTTAATACCATTTATTTAATTCTCTTTCAGAAAGGGGACATCACATGCCCTATGCCCCCAACAAGGAAGGGACAAAAGACAAAGCATGTTGAGTCGTAGGAGAGGGCTGAAAGTAAGGAACAAACACTTGAGGGGGAATAGATGCTACAAATGTTAAAGACAATTCCCCAGCTTTGTATTTATTGTATGCAAGAAATGAAACATCCTACCAGGGATGCAAGGCCCCTACCAGAGTAGGCTAGAAGTGTTCCAATAAGAAGCCCCCATGGGATACCAGGGGTCGATAACCAATGACCTAGATCATATATATGGTACCCATGAAAGAACTTAAAGCACTTATGCACCACAGAGGGGATGACACCCATGGAGAAGAGCCAAGGGATACCTAGCTTGACTAGAATGAGGTCCAACTCTAGTATGACAACAAAAGTAGTAAAAACTGCCTAAGGTCCCACCTGAACCGTCAAGGTAGTCGACCCCAGAGGGGGAAGTGATAATTTATCATAAGTTCGGATGGTTTCCAAGCACTCATCATATCATGCACAATGTAGCCCATTTACAAAATGTATCTCGTTTGTGATAATATCCACTCGACACGCAGGGTCAACCATCATGTATCTGACGATGGTCTCGTTGACAAGGATTGGGATATATAAGGGAGAAGGTTCTCCTCTATAAGGGGCATCAAGAGGGGTGAATGTTATCCATGTATTACACACCTTCCAATTAGTTGGCAATGTGGGAGTGATTGTCACCATGTTGACAAAAGGACTATCACTCAATATGAAGGATGATGTAGATGACCCTAGTTCACATTGAGTTCACCAAAATGTGGAAAAAGGAATGTACCACCCTCAAGATTGATGAAATCCCAAAGAGCAAATTGACCCTTGTGTCACCTCACTTCTATTAGCACTCTGGTGAGCTAGGGTGATCAAGACAACTTAATTGACTAATTACAAGAGTTGAATTAACTAAACAATACTAATCGATAAAAAAAAATTGACTATCAAAAACGAAAGAGCTAACTGTCATGATTAACTACCAACCTCTGCAAGCTCACTGTCTCAGAAACCTACACGAGTCTACGATGACAATGCGGATGCAAGAGGTCCGCGCAACACGCTTTCATCTTGTACAAACAGGGCACATAGAATGAGACAAGGAATCTAGACACTAACTAGTTTAACAAAAAGTAAACTAAACTTAACACTAAATGCAAATGTATGATTATATAGTGGAAATAACATAAATGGAATGAAAAAAGGAAAAGATTACACTAATAATGGAGAAGATATAAGAATAGTGTGAATTGTTCCTCCTTCAAAACTTCCGCATACGAAAAAAGGAAAAATGTTGGGGTTGTTTGAAGACTTGCCTCAGTCAAGTCTTTGCTTTGGTGTTTCCACCTCCACAGTAGCCAAATAGATAGATAATAGATAACCAAAAAGACAATAGATGAATAATAATAAATTAGATAACAAGGGAAGATCAAGATAGTATGATATGCTAAACAAAATCAAGTTAAGCGAGATGAGAGACTCCCCTTTGAAGCCATGAAGGAAGAGCTCAATGGAATGAAGGCGAGATGATGAATGTGACAGTGTTGCAATGTTGTAAAGACCAAAATGTTGTACAGGAGTTGTCCTAGTGCAAGAATAAGCATAAGAATATGTGAAGAAGTTGTAGAGTGAATTCTCAATTATCAAGAAGAGCCAAAGTGTGGTGAAGAACAACAAAAGAGGCTCAAAGATCAACTTTTAAGCCACTTCGATGATTCTCGACGTTGGTGGGCAGTGGTGAGAGGTATTACACTGCAGGGGTGACAATTGTAACATCTTAACGACTCACTACACATCTACAGATTTGTGGGATGAATGCACGCCACGCAGACGTCTTCGCGGTGTGCACGTCTCATGTGCCGACCAAACCACATGGTCAAGAATCTTGGCAAAAAAGGACAAGGGAGATGGAGGAACATGGAGGCTTATGTGGCATTTTTGTTTTTCGGCTAAGGTAGGAGCATGACAGAATAGTAAATTACACAGGGTGCAATTTTATGACACTATGGATACTATGATAACAAGTGTTCCATGAGGATGCACCACCCAAAAAACTATAGCTTTGTGTTATGCAACCTTCCTTGAGATGCATGGACTTGGGGGATACGTCCCCCATCATTTTGCCAGTACCCCATGTACCTAGGGTTGTTCCTAAAATATTCCCTTGTTTTGGAGACTACAAGGAGACTATGAAACATCTCAAGGACCTTTAAGGAACTTGGTCGCATCTCCTAAAAGCACTAGAAATACCTAGGTGTGCCCTGCATCATTTAGCTCATAGTGTGCATTTTTTCAATCAATTTTTTTTCAATGTTTATGCTAATGACTATATTAAATGGTTTATGGGCTCCACCCACACCCTAAATAGTCACAGATTTTTTTTCTAAAAAGTGAAAAATTAGTTAAAAATAGTAAGAACTTGATGTTACAAAAATATTGTGATAAAATTGTGAAAATAATTGTGCTCCATGAAGCTATGTGTAGTTTTAAAGGCCTTAATTTGGGCTTGGTGATGCTACCACATGACCCTACAATGGGTGTCTCCTCTCAACCCCATTGAGGCCACCACCTCTTGACCCCCACCCTACACCATCCTTCCACTATCCCCAAATCAAGGCCCTTGGCCCCCCATACCGATGCACGCCCATCCCAAGACTCATCAATGGAACATAGTTAATAGCATCATATGTTTTAGCCTTTTATGTTATCCAATTAAGCATTGTACTTGTGGCTAACAAAGAGAAAATGAAAAGGAACCATGTTGGTAAAACTGTTGATGGAATATCCATGAGGTTTATGGATCAACATCTACAATTAAACCACCATAGATTTCAAAAATCATTTATGTAAATTTTAAAAAAATAACACATTAAATTTATAAGTTTAAAAATGAAATCGATAAAATGCTCATCAATAAATACTCTTCCCATGTCACAATATTGCAAGTTCCACCACCCATATGAATGAGATATTAGAAGTGAATATTGGAAACTAACAAAGACAAAAAATGATGTTGGGAATGCATGGAATGCTTTTATTGTTTCTCAAGGGTTATATATCTTAAAAACACTCACAAATGCAAAAATGATAAGGCATTCTGCATGTTGGAGCATTTGTAGCACTCATTCCTTGAAACATGTTATCATTTGAGGTTTGAATAGCCTATATTTAATGCTAACCCTAGTAGTTTATGGGTTCCACTCAACTGAAGAAGTCACAATAAAATTACTAAAGGATGAAGAATTGGTTAGAAATAGTAAGGACTTGATGTTGCAAGAAACATGGTGATAAGATTGGAGAAATGGTGTGCTCCATGAAGGCTTGTCTGGTCTTGAAGGCCTTGATTTGGACTTGATGGTGTCATCCCTAAACTACACAAGGAACACTACCCCTAGACCCCACACCCACCACCATCCAGCCACTGCCCCACTGCCATCCCCAAATCTAGAGCCTTGGTCCTCTATCTATGCATCCCCACATCTAGAGACTCAATATAGAACAACCTTGCATGTGTTTTAGCCTTTTATGTTATTCAAGTAGGCATAGTGCTTGTGGGATTCAAAGTGCAAATGAAAAGAAATGGTGTTGGTGAAACTACCAATGGAATATCCATGGAGTTTATGGATCAGCATCTGTAGTTAAAAGCACCATAGATTTCAAAACTCATTTAAGTATGCAAATCACAACTCCTATTAGATTAGAATTTCAATGTTGCAGAATAAAATGGAAAAAATGCTAATCAATAGACTCTCATCCCAGGTCTCTTCAAAGTTCAACCACCCTAGGTGAATGAAATATTGGAAGTGATTATTGGAAACTAACAAAGACAAAAAGCAATGTTGCAAACACATGGAATGTTTCTGTTATTGCACGGTGGTGTGTAAATCATAACTCTTATTAGATTACAATTTCAATGTTGAAGAATAAAATGGATAAAATGCTCATCCTGGGTCACAATCTTCCAAATTCAGCCACCCTAGGTGAATGAGACATTGGAAGTGATTACTGGAAACTAACAAAGACAAAAAGCAATGTCGCAAATGCATGGAATATTTCTATTATTGCACAAGGGTTGTAAAAATGCCCACTGATGCAAAGAGACAAGACATCCCACAAGTAAGAGCAGTTGAGGCACCAATTCCTTGACATTGCATGTTATTGGTCCAAAGTTTTAATAGCCAAATTTTGTTTTCTAAATAGCTGGCACATCAAGAATTAAACCTGCAGCATGTTACTGTGAATCAGAAAGCACCGATCATTCACAAACAAAGAAAATATCCTCTGTTACCACAAGCTGCTATGGCACAATTATACTCGAATCTAGCAATATGATAAGCTTCAAAAAATGAGAAATACTTAATTATGCATCCAAGTCAGAATAATTCTAAAATTTCAAACAGCTATTAAGAATCTTACATTGAACATGATAAGAACCAGAATACTCATGCTTGCATTCAAGTTGAATCAAGAGCTTGTAGACCACTCAAACATGACTCGCAGATAGATGCAATAATTCTGCATTGGCGATCTTTGAATTGCATAGCCAGGTTTACATCCCAGTTGCGATCTTCACTGTATTGAGTCCATGATCCATAGAAAATAGAGAAAGCATTACATCCAAATGTATAATGGACAAAGAATTAGTAACAAATATGAAAGGAAATGTAAAATTGGAGCACATTCCTAAATCCTAACCTCATCATTTCATCAGGTAGGTCTATTGATTCCAACATAGGTTGCAAAACTGATAGGATACCTTCCAGTACAGCTGCTTCATTCTCTTTGCTTATCTGTCAGTCTTAAATTATCTTATTTATTAGACAAAAACCATTTCTAATCTAACATAAAGTGAAAAAAAGAAAGGCAAATGAAATCTCACAACAGCATATCTCAGATTTTGTGGTTGCAGTCTTAAGTCATCCTCATCCAAGAAAGCAGTACGGAGGGCAGCTAGCAATCGGGAAGGCAAACCATATTTATTTTGTTTGCTCTTGGACAGCCATGTTCCACGAACCATGTGACAGATCTGATCACACCCATCGCTGAGCGATTGATTGTCTTGATCCAGCTGCTGGGGTAAGTCAAGATCTGAAAATCAAGCAGCTCTTTGTCAATAGATTGTCAAGAGTTCTCATAAAACCTTGTATCAAAAGGTTTGTCTACTGCAAATAGGATTAGTAGGTTGTATCAGAAAGATCTCTCCTTTCTCTGAGAAAAAATTACCAGAACATAAAGAAAATCATTAAATCAGACACGGAATCAATAAATGACTCATTTTCTGTTATTGTATGGCATGCAAAAAAAATGTTAATAAAATATTGTAGATTCAAGGAAGGATGGAATGAGAAAACATATTTGCGAAACACGAAAGATATGGGTGAGAAGGAAGAGAAAACGAAGTTGAACAAGCTTGGAATATGCATAGAAATATCAGTAAATGTACATGGATCAATGAACCATCTGCAAAATATCTATATGCAATTGAGAAGGCATATTGATCAACAGGGAGAGGAGGCCTTTCGTGAGCCACTATGACCACCACCCACTTCCTTCACTTGGCATTGACAGACTGACGAAACACAGAAGCCCTGGAAACAGCAGACAACCCTGGTCCAATCCACCTCTACTACTGATGACTGGAAAAGCTAAATGGACAGAAAAATCATGAAGATTGGAATGACTCCACAGCTCTTCCTGCTAATCAACTTCCAGACTGAAGAACTTATGGATAATACAAAAACTTGATATGCTAAAGGCAAAAGAATACCACCTACTTTGGAAATAAGATTTCCCCATCTAATCATTATGTCATCTATATTATTTCATATAAGACCAGATTTTGCAAAAAAACATAGATGGATCAAAAAAAGTATTTTCCTTGAATAATGCAGCAAAGGACAATGGTAAAACTGACTGGATAGTTGGAATTTAAAAAATTATCAAAAAAATCAAAAAGGTAACATGCAACCGTCGCCCTGAAAGCCATATCATTTTTTTGTCAAGGAAGACTTGCTATCCTATTAATAGCCTGGTAATTGATTTGGTTTGCTTCACTTCTGTAGTGTTGAGTTGAAAGGACTACTGTGAACAACAGCAATGAGATGTAGACATTTAGACATAAATTGATGTCAAAGTTTGTAACTTTGTAATAGGAATAATTGGGCATGTTTGGGAATCGCCCTCATTCGCAAATATGGGTAGCATTACCCATTATTGGGTGAAATTGAAGAGTAAAATGCTCTGAAAGAAATAGATCAAGAAGATATAGAAACGACACGATTAGATCTATTGATAAGACGCTTAAGTATAGAAAAAATGCAAAAAGCTAAAAATACTTTTGTAGATGGCATATGATGTTCTAAACCCAAAGTGGCATAGTGCTGAATTTACAAGATTAAGCATCCTACCCATGATAGAGAAAGTGATGAAGGGTTATTCTTATTGTGAGAAAATCTTTAGGAGAGAGAGAGAGAGAGAGAGAGAATATTTATTATGAAATATGTCAGATTTTTCACATTAATAAAGTGAATTTCATACAATTGACACATTGTACTATAGGCATTATCAAGGGGCTCAATAGGTTTTTCGACTCACAAGAATTTTCTAAGTTGCAGGCATCTGTTCCACAATTACACTAACAAGTAGCTAGTTCATCTTCTTTGTGAGAGGAATTGAACCACTCATGAGAAACAACTTTATACACTTGTAGAGGAATTGACCATTATCAAAGATGGAAAACAACCCAGCAAACATCCATCACACCCTTCTTCTTTAAAGGAAGGTGCCACAGCCAATTTAAAGATCATTCTCTAGGTATGGATGAGGAAATTCGAACAGATGATCTTCTCAAGTACCATCCAGTTACACAAACTGAAAATGAGCCAGAGCATGTGAGCAATAAAATAATTGAGGTATCTTGACAAATGACTTTGATGATGCATTTGATAAGGACAACTAATGATGGCATAGACTGGTTTCTATTCTTGTTCATGATGTAATTCTGAGCAGCTTTGAATTCCAAATTCTCAGCACATATCAATTAATACAAGATAGTATGAAACTTCGAAAATTTCAGAACATATATATCAATATGGGTTCATCTCTAGTGATTAAGAGTAAGACTATTCTCTACAATTTTTGTACTTAATGTTTGCAATTGATATTGATACATTTTATTCATGGTAGTGTTGATGTGTGTTTTGTGACACTCGCCAAAACACAAAAAAAAAACAAGTATTTTATCCTCTCTTGAACAAGGAAACCTCAAGTGCTAAACAATATGACAATGTGTGATCAAATAGGCCAACCCCAAGGTCTACACTGTGAACTAACAACTTTGTGTTGGATATAACTTAGTGAATTGATGCGATATTGCTGGTAACACAGAAAGGGACTTACGCTATTGCTAAGAGCTAGGAGATTAAGAAACCCAAAAAAATGTTACCAAGCTAAGGACAACTAAGCAAAACACGAAGCTAGAAAGAAAAAAAAAAGGGGGTTCCCATTGGCAATGGGGCGTGTGTGTTTACACAACACTAGTGCCAATTCGAAAAAAAGTTCCCGAACATTTCAAGAATAAAACTCATTCCACACCCAAAATCTCCGGATAATTTTTTCCAACCTATCAAGAGACTAGGAAATATACTCAAAAGGAAAGAAAAATCACAAAATTGGGTCAAAACAATTTGTCTTTGATTACCCAAGCATGTGTAAATGTATTTATTCCATCTCAAAAGATCATTAAAACTCCTAGAATCCATCATGAAGAGCTACATGAGTTGTCCTTACTTCAAAAGCAACCCGGATATTGCCTTGCTGCCAGTCAGACGTACATAGCACCGATGAGGTTATTGTTGTAATTCCCACGAACATTGCTCTATTGCCAACCAAGCGTCTATAGCTCCAATAGAGACATTACAAACTTCCCAAAGTCAAATACTTTGATATTTCTTTCAATTTCATTCCTTTTGTTCCTCTCTTTTCTCTTTTGATATTGCTTTTCTCACATTTTTCATTTTGGCTCACAAGCAATGAAGTTCATAATGGGTTTGAGAATTATAGTGGCACTGAAGTAGGAATTAAGATTTTTCACTAGCCAGAACTAGCCAAAACTTCTAAGAAACCTCAATGACTTAGAGCAATTACTTATGTATGCAAAATATAGTAGTCAAAAGATTTAGTGTCAAAACACAATAGGTGATTCCCTTCTAAGTCAAGGACGAATCCTAACCAAATGATAAAGTTAGAGAAGAACAACCTCGGCATCTAAAGCACTTCGTAAATATTTATCCAAGAAATGAACTGAATAGAAAATTGGAATCGTGCCCATAAATGCCAAGACAACGCCTTTCGCACAAATAAAGATCCCACAAAGGAAACTAAAACCAAGCTACAACAACTAAAATAAAGCAAAAAAAAGGACTAGAAACAAATGACTTAGGCAAACCCAAAGAAAACTAAAACTAATTACTACAACTATACTGCTAAACTAGGCAACTTGAGCCACTTAACAACCATGAGCCAAATGGATCAAGGCAAATTAACCACTAGGCTTGACAAAACAACTGAACTAAAACAAACGAAAAGAAAACCTACCCTAACTACATACAAACAGACTCAAGCAAACAATACTCAAAAGACCTAGATATATACAAATCTTAAGATGATTTCCCAAAATGTGCAACAATAGCAAGGCATTAATCATGGTTCGAAGTCTCGCAAATTTATCTTTAAACTCAAAGTAATAACCTCTCACAATGCAATTCTCATATTCAACAAGAAAATCACGCAAAATCAACAATTGGGGCAACTCGTTCAGTCCATGATTTATCCATACACAAGTTGTCTTTCCTAAATTTCCATAATCAAAATGATAACCTTCGAAACTAAGAGCAGGGAAAGAAACAACCTAGTGGGCTTTGTCCTCGAATGGAAATTATAGTTCGTCATCTACCGCTTTAGGAGGTCGAAGTTGATGATATATCATTCCTCTCTCATCCACATCATATTCGTGAGTAAGCAATGCAAGTTCGAACTTGAGCTCAGGTACATGGAATATTTATCCTATTTGTCTATCACCATGTTACATAAACCATGCATCCTTGTGCAGCTCTGTAAGCATATCTTTAAAAACCAAGGCCTCTTTGATAGGTTGATCTTCAAATACTTCTCCAAGATTTTCTTCAAACACAATCTCAAGTCGTAGCGCCACTTCAAATTGTTCTTGATTCTTTACTTTCATTGTGACAACTTGCTCATCATCTAACACATCTACTTGATCATCTTGCTCAAAGTTACCTGAAATTGCTTGTACCTTGACCACATTTGGACTAGCGTCCTAATGATTTATGCATGGATTGGGTAATGAGAACCTTTCTTCATTTGGACTTGAATTGTGGATTGATACTCCTCTTGAATGTCTTTCAATTCTTCATCCGGATCTTCTTTTTGTTGTATAAATGAATGTTCACCAAGGATTTCTTCCTCTTGAAGTGCATTTAGGTTGCTTTCTTCTTGCAATTGATGGAAATCACATCTTTCTTCTTTGATTGATGAAGCATCAAGTGATAATGAATGATGACAATCCTTCAAGTCGCTTAATCCTTTTGCTAAGTTCTCAATGATTTTCGGTCATAGAAACATTTTGTAATTCTTCATGCTCTAACACTTCTGAACTTTGATCATCACTCGCCACAATGTCAATTCCTTGAATATTTTCTAGTGTTTGCTTGACTTCTATTTCTACACATTTTTCACTTCAAAGATGATCCTCTATTTGAATGCTTTGATCACTAGTGTTGCTCCATTTTTGACACCTATTGAAAAAATGGTCTAAGTCAAGTCTTTCCACCCTTCAAAACTTTTTCTGCCTTAGCCATTTTCATGCTAGTCGGGAATTCCGGATTTAGGTGTCGTTTGAGAACTATTGTCGGGATCTGAGTCTTTAATTAGAACTATCCCTCCTTCCATCTTTCTTGTCTTTTTAGTCGGTCCAATCCTTGGTTAGTCAAGTCAAGTTTATTTTTTTTTGCAGAAATCAAGTTTCAGAGTTGACAAGCACTCCTGGAATTATCTTCAGAGTTCGAAGGAGGAAATGGAACCGACAGAAAATTGGAGAAGCGTGGAGCATTTTATGAAGAAACACCCATTTGGAAAGGGAACTTGATTTTTGAACTATTATTGGAATCTGAAAGGTAAGTGAGAACTAACGAAAGCCAAAGGAACGACTCAAAAATTAAAAGGTCGAGACAGAGTCTCTGTTCTAGAATGTCTATCGGGACCCGAAAGAGAAAACAGAACTCCGAAATAAAGAAGGAAAATTGACTCATGAAAGAGTTCTAATAAAATTGTCAAAGTCTGAAGGAAGAGTGGGAACAAACTAATTAAAGAGAAGATAGTTGTCGGAGGAAAGTATTGGACATGAGAGAAGCGGAGATAATCGAGTCTTCCAGAACTATCATTGGAACCCGAAGCTCATATTGGAACAAGTTTATGAAAGGAAGGTCTTTTTCAAGCGAAAGAAAGAAGAGGGTGGAATAAGAAGCTTCTGGAACCATCGGCAGAGTTCAAAGCCTAAAGTGGAAATACATTCAAAAAGCGGCTAATTCAAAAAAGGTGTGACGTGCCCTAACGTTCCAAAAGTAAATGGACATTAATGTTGAAAGGAGAGGCATTAATAATGTAGTAAAGACAATTAATTCCTTCCTATTAAAGCTTTGTAAAGGCATTAGTGTAATCATTCCGCGAATATCAAAGCTGGGAACAGAGCTCAAAGATAGGGCATCGAAGTCCTTCATTCACAATTAATGGCAATCCAATTACAATGAGTTAACCTGCTCTAAAGACTGTTTACCTTAATTTTTTGTTGAATTTGTAGAACCGTCATTATCACAAGCAATCGTGAAGCACAAATATGTCAGATATGATCATTTAAACGGTTTAGAACATGAATGGAATGAAATTGGGGATACCAAAAAACTCATGTAAATCTAAGAGAATTCTGGGATAGAATAAGTCGGGAACCCAGACACCCAATAACTCAAAAATTAGTGGAAAGTGGGTTAATCCAAGCCACTGGTTTTCCGGTCTCCATTCAGTGCATAGATTTGACAATGGAGTATTTAAGCAAATATAATCCCGACACCAGACCGATCAAAACTCGAGATGAAAGGGTGCTTATCACATTGGATAGGGCAACTATAGAAAGTTATTTCAGAATATCAGTTAGGGGAGATTATGCAAACTGGGATTTTGCTCTGTCGCAGTCGAAATTTAGCTAGAAAATAACTTACTATAGGACGCAGATCGCTAAGCACTGGTTCCACCCACCCAAGGCAGGATCATCAAAGCTACCTAAGACCATTCACAGCACCTCTATCAAAGGGGAGATTGCAGACATAATAGTGCTACTACATATGTTGAGAGGTGACAAGGACTCCAACTGCCTGATTGAGTGTATGTTCTTCGTTCAGATGATATGTGCAGAGTCCGGATTCTTGGATTGGGCTAAAATAATTAGCAACCGAATCTGCGATTTGGTGAGAGAATTCAGGCTTAACTAATTTTTATGTCCTTTTATTTGATTTATGCCCTAGCGTGCACATAGATATGGCCAGGTTTAGAGCACGTGGAAGAATTTGATGATGACATACAGATATATGATTTCTACCCCAGCTTGCAATTGCAGAATAGCTATGCAAACTTCAGAAGAGTGATTGATGCATTTACCATGAAGTTGGTAAGAGAGCTACAAGGCTGCCCAGAGAGGAGAATTTCCCCAGAAGCCGTTGCACTGATAAAGATGTTTGGCAGCTATTTCATTCAATTCCCCACTTTCACCTATATCAGAATAGGTGCTTTCAATGATTTTCCCTAGAAATTGCCTCGATACGCTGATGATAGGATCATCATGGTTGAACTGTGTAGGCAGATTTGTGAGGTAAATAGGTTATGCGCAAAGAAGCACAAAGCCGCCATTCCCTTCCCAATTTCATTAGGAATCTATACTTGCGCTACCTTCTCAAATGCCATCAATATGACCAAAGCTGCTAGCAAATATGGCATGGAGGATTATGAGGTTCTGAGAACCCATTTCGACCCAAATGATTATGTTAAGGATAATCTGTAGTTGGGGCTTGCATACTGCCATGTACCTTGTATTGAAGATTTCTGGGCCGACTGTATAGATGATTTGGAGGTAAGGAGGTCATGGTCACGTTTGAGTGTTAATCATATCAGGGCATTCAACTTGCAATTTGATGTCCAAGGAATTGAAGAAGACGGGTCGAATGTTGTAGACCCAAAGTATTATGCCAAGGTGCAGGGCACTCCTTCGAAACCCATAAATTGGGAAGCGTTGGAATTGAATGACTTTGATGTAAGGATGGCTCCAGTCCTTAGGAGAACACAAAAATGGTTGGCTAGGGTACGAGGAGGAGCTCAAGATACCACAACATCAGGCACTCCATCTGTAACACCAAGCTCGAACGCGCTATCTGTTCAGGTAACTCCTTCCAACACTAATGTTATTGATTTATCTAGTGATGGAGAACCTCCAAAGAAGCATGCAAATATTCTTCTGACCTATGGGGCAGGACCCCTCCCTAATATTGATCTCACCATTGACAATGAGGTTCCAGATCAACTAGACGACACTCAGCTCGGACAGGCAGAGAACACTCAACCAAGGAATATAGGCATAACAAACAAGGCTTGGGGACCAAGGTGGTCCAGATGCAACAACATCTATGCAGCCAGGAGTAGACAAGGGAAAAGGAGTAGCATTGGACGCTTAACAACGGTTGGGAGGACAGAGCAATCTTGCATTCTTAGTTAAAACCACAACTCCTATGAAAAGAGTACTCACCTTCTCCCCTGACGACTTAATGTCTGCTTCTAAAGTGCTAGCAACCCTCACGAGGCTACAAGAGAGCATAGAGAAGAAAAGGAAAAGGAAAGAAGATACCTGTCCTCTGAGAGATGCAATTACACAACTCTTGCAACAAACCCCTCCCCCTCCGAAGACAAAGAAATTGAAGACCACTGCCAGGTTAGTCAAGGATAAATAGACAGGACACGTTGTCCTTGAGTTAGCCCAACCGGTAGCAAATTAAGGGCTTGACTTCGCCACAGTAGATGACTACACAGTGACAAGGATCGACACTCGTGATCCTGAATTTGATAAAGACATGACTTATCAACCAAATTTGCAAGAGAAAGGCAAGTTGGAACCAGTAGGAGCTTTCGAGTGTAGAATCTGACATATGTTAGATCTCTTTTATGTTGAAAATCCAAAAAACGGGAAAAATTTTGAAAATCCAAAAAAATTGAAATATCGGAAAATCAAAAAAAGATTTCTCAATGGATGGGGACCCGTTCAATAGTTTTGGTTGTCAAAATGATCCTCTGGACCCTGCAAGGGGCACTACCCCTCAACTGCATTGGGGGCTGCCACCACTAAATCCTCTCTCTAGGTTTAAAAAAAATATAAATAAAAATCATTTCAATTTTTTTTACTCTTTCAACTCTTTCCTATTTAAATCCCAAGTAATTGAATTTCATGTATACTTTTGATTTTTTGAGTCAATCCCTATCCTGAGTAAAGCTCATCTGGCTGTAGCGGCATATACAGACTTCTCTGAGATACAAGTCCAGGATTTCACATAGAGCTAGTGATGCTAGGCTAAATGATAAAAGCTCCTCCCTACTATTATTCATGACTTCATATTGTGAGTTTTGTTTATGACACCATGGATTTAATAATCCACAAATTTTTGTATGCCTACAACACGTGAGAATATTTATATATTTAAAAATGATGTTTCTTTCGATTCAAATTTGCATTTCTTAGTTCTACTTATTTGATCAATATATACTTCTTTATGAGATGAATGTGGCTTCTAATTAATAAGTTTATTATGTTGTTAAACTTGAATTGTTAAAGGGTGCATGGTAAAAGCTTCAAATCCTTAAATAAGCTCTATATTTCATGATTTCTAAATTTGCTAAGTGTAAGCGTTGAGTTTAAGTCCAAGTCAAAAACATTTTGCTGAATCCAAGTCTTGTAACTATGGTCCCAATCCTTAGGGGATCCATTTCTGAAAATCCCAAAAGATCAAGCTATCATTGGAACTTGGACATGCTTCGTAAGACTATTTTTGGAAATGCTTCAAATGTTGGGATGTAATTGAGCTGTAAATGTCACATCTGTTTCCAAGTCAATTTTGGGAACACCCCGACTTTCCCATGATGTTTACAGTACACTTAGCGTAATCAAATGGATCAAACTCGGTAAATACAGGGGGGGAAATCCTACTCCACTCTAACTTAAATCACCAAGCTCTTCCTTATAACCAAACCCTCCCCTCTCTAAACCTTAGAACAATCACATTACAAGAACAAAAAAAATAAAGTATTTTTTTTCCTTCAACCTATATCATTTTTGTTGCTTTAACTACCTCGAGGCTCAACATTACTGCTACAACTACCTCACAAGTGCTCCCTCATTTTTCCTGTTGATGTGAGTTTTGTTCCACTACAACATACAGAATTGAATACTTAGTATTCCATGATGAAACACCAAATCTCTAACTTTCTCTTGAATAAGGATGCTCATATGCTAAACAATGTATATGGATTGTGTGATCAAATGAGACGACCTCAAGGTTCCTTCTAATTGTCGACTTTCACTCAGTTTTATGATGTGATATGTTGGTTATCACAAAGGGACTTACACTGTTCAATCAATCGATATCAACTACTTCAACTTCTTCCAACAACAAACTGCTAAGGGAAAGGGTTTAGAAAGCTACTCTACTCCTAGAATGCAAGAAATTGTGAATGTCTTTGTGACTCTACTAGACTTAGTTTAGCCATCAACATCAACCAAGCTAGTGCAATCTCCTAAGGTAGATCTAAGATGTTCAAACTACTATCATTCCATTGACACCATTCATCGATGCATATCAATGTGCAAGGAATAATCGAAGTAAAGCTCATAAATGTGTCATTTGAACATGCAATGCGTACTTACAGTCAACAAACAACTAGTGGTTTGGTGTAAGCTAGTTCACCAAAGATGCATCCAAAATATCTTCCATTTAACTAAAAACTTTTTCTAACAAACATGAAATGAATCCTAATCTAAGTGAGGAAATGAAGAAACCGTGTAATACTTCAAAGCAACACAAGTAATCCACCATGAAGACCAACAATGAATTAGCAATTACTTTGATAGCATTATGGCAACAATTTCAACAAGCCTCTCCCTTACAAAGGGTAGGAGTGGAGTTTATATAGGAGCACCGATTACAATGAACGGCTAATTGATTTAAAGTTAAAACCAATGGTCCAGATTAATCTATGACAAACCCTAATTAGGGCAACCACAAATAGACAGTAAAAACAAGGCACCAACATATGGGCCAATGAGAAAATTACATGCCATATCCCCTTGAGGATGAACCAATGAGAAAATAATATGTTCCACATGTCCATTTGTGAATGATTCTGATTGGATAATCTTGAAGATGTCAACTTGGAGCTCTCTCATTGGTTAAATGATGACTGGCCACCACCTCAGCTTGCTCATCTTTGATCCTTGTTTCAATTTTGCTTCTTCCTCTTTCTTTAGGAAATTCTCTCATTGAACTTGTCCTTGAAATTGTTTTTGATGTCTCAATTTTCTTACAGTGATGGGTTTCCCTCTATTGATCATGGACTTGTAAATCTTCATGTCCTTGAATTGAATCCTGTTTGATCCTTATGGAAAATTGATGCGAATAGAAACAAGTTGATCTCCCTATAAGATAATCCTTATTCTTCAAGCATTTAATCAACTGGAAAGTTGACTTGCATAGGGACACATAATGTCCTTGAATTGAATCCTTGAACTTGTCCAAGGACTCCTTTAAATCCGGACTTGTCCCATGTCCTTTCTTGATGAAGGCTTGATCTTGAGATAACTCCTTCAGCTTGATCCTTGAATTTTCTTTCCTTTGTCCCATCTTTGAAGTGCATTATTCTGAAGTGTTGTCTTCCTTTGATCTTGACCTTGGGCTTGAACTTGTCTTCCAGCTTCCTTTATTCACTTCCTTGCAACTATCCCTGCCTTTGATCCAGACATGATTCCTGGTACAAAGCTCAAAGTCAGTATGGTCTTAAGGGACTTAGACAAAATAATAAATTTTAGACTTTTGAATCCTTAATTTAATCCTTGAAT
The DNA here is from genome assembly GCA_018584345.1 of Thuja plicata. Taxonomy (NCBI): domain Eukaryota; kingdom Viridiplantae; phylum Streptophyta; class Pinopsida; order Cupressales; family Cupressaceae; genus Thuja; species Thuja plicata. The sequence continues at coordinate 414,048 of MU224000.1, forward strand.
TCAATGCAATGACTTAGTAGTTCTATCCATAGAAGGTTGTAAATTGAATAAGCATTTGGAGGATAATCTTAGGACAACAAAATGATCAAACTTAGCCATTAGAATAATAAAATCAGAGCTCTACCAATAAAGGGGGAATTCTGATTTTCTGAAGACAAGTCATGGTAAGTCTGAAAACAAGCTAAAAAATCAGTCCTAACAACTCATTATGTCATCACACATCATGATCCATGGATTTACTTTGAATGATGAGTTAAAATTATGAACCAATCCATGCTCAAAATCCAATTTCACTATAAAGACCAACACAGATTTTTTGAGGACAAACCTGCAAATACCTCTCTCCAGATGAATTTAGTCCTTTAAACTTAGTGATTTGTGCACAAAATGACCTCTTAAGTACCCAGAAACAGCCTCCTTGATGGTTGGGTAAGTCAACAAATTATGAGAAATTTCCCCAAAATCACCCCTGTTTAAGACATTTTCAGGCTTTAGTCTGAAGACAGAATTTCTTCAGGTCACCCTTGGCTTTGGGATAGGTTTAGAATCAGCCCTATAAGTCTGTAATGAAGTCCCATTAGCGTCAAGAGCAAGGAATAAATTTAGAAAAGTTTAACAAAAATCGAACCCTATGAAAGAACTTTCAGACTTGGTCTGAAAACACTATGCTTTCAGCCACTTACATGCTTCCAAATTGATCACAAACTTCAGACATTTCCTTCTAAAACCCCTGCAACCAGCTTTTACTTGATTTGGTGAATGAAGAAATTCCTAGAATTTTTCCCAAAATCGAACCTCCTGGCTGAGTAATCAAACTTTGGTCTGAGAACTCCCTTCTTATAGCCTTCTCTCGCTTTCAGATTGGTCACGAAAATCAGATTTTTCCCTCCCAATGATCTGCAATCAAGTTTTGAAAGGCTTGGAAGAATAAGGATTTTATATGATTTTTCAAGAAAATTGGCCCATATAGGGGGAATTTTCAGATTTAGATCTGAAGACACTTCACCTCCAAGCACTTTGAAGCCTTAAAACAATCCAAGAAATTGTGCTTTTTGCCTCTCAAACCACTTAGGATCAGTCTTGGACAGATTTAAATGCTTATGATTTTCTCACGATTTTGCGAAAAAAATCGCACCCCCTGGTAATCTTCAGATTTTGGTCTGCAAGTGCAGATGCATCGCTTGCAGCTCCTTGCCTTCAAATTGGTCATAAACTCAGAATTTCCTCCCTTTAATGCTCAACAATCAACCTTGGATAGATTTGATGATTGCAAAAATTTGTAAAATAACTTGCAAAAATCGAACTCCTTGGCTTTTCTCTCCAACTTCAATTACTTAGCCAATCCTTTGTTTTCTTCATGGCTGTAGCTTCTCTTTTTAAAGTGGATTTTGGTTGATCTTGCACTCACACAAGCAATGTAGGATAAAACTTTGCCATCTTGAAGTTCGTGCAACCATATTAAATTATTGTCCCTTTATTTAATTAATTATTATTTTAAAACCTCCAAGGGAAAATTGATTCATATAAGGAATTGCAAAAAATTTATTTAATCTCTTTATACCACCTCAAAAGGGAGAATTCATACATCTACAAAGACTATCCATGGTTATTTCCATTCACCCAAGTAGGGAATTTGATCCATGAAAGGATAAATCCTCACATTTCACACTTAGAAATTCTTATCTTCACTTGTCCAAAAGTGGGGAAATTCGACCCAAGTAGGGATAAATTTCCAACACTTGGAAATTTTTTCGCTCATCCTTAGTTATTTCCAAGGGGAAAATCGACTTATCACATTTGAAGGGATAATCCTTACTTTGGGAGTCAAAATTTGCCTAAGTATAAACCCAAAGGGGAAAATTACTCTATAATTGGACCCTTCATCACATTCCTTATCCTTAGTCTCCAGGTGAGGAAAATCGACCCATGTCTGGATAAAATCTCAACACTTCAAAAATTTTCATGAAAATGTCATTTGAAGTGGGGAATTTCATGGCATGTCTGGATTTTCATCATTTTAAGTGGGGAATTTCATGCCATCTCCGGATTTTCATTATTTTAAGTGGGGAATTTCATGCCATGCCCGGATTTTGTTGGTTTTTATAAAGACAAATTGATTTTACTAAAGATTTTGACCATTTTGAGTACGGATAATCAATTTTTATTAGGACTTTAAGGCCCTTATACATAAAACATGCCTTTACAATATACTTTGGACTATTTGACTAGCCAAAATATTAATACTCAAGATTTTTGGCTCAACCCACTACAACTCAATCCCAAAGGACTTTAATGTTAAAACTCCCATTTTTAAATCGCAACTTGATAACTTGACAACTTTAAAGCTTTGAACTGCCACTCTTACTGCCAAAACCTAACCACTATGAGCGAAAAGAGGGGATCCCTATTTGCAATGGGGCGATGGTGTGAAAAGGTCACAACAGTTTCCCCATTCATTGCAATCTTTTACTGCAACAAAGACAAATGCAGTCTGTGAATTTGAAGTTCCCAATTGATTCTTGATCATCACTCATAAGGAAGAATACTATGACTAATTTGAGACTAAGTTGCCGATTTGGGTTCAGGGTCGGGTTCGGGGTTCAAGGATCCCATTCACCGGTTCGGCTAAATATTTTTTGGGGGTTTGGGTTCAATTGGGTGGTACAAAAACCATGTAAAATTCACACACACATATCAATGAGTTTATAAAATAACTTTAAAATTAATAATAAATTTGCTTTCAATATCTTCAAAATTCCGCTTCAATCAACAATGTGGAGGATGTCGTCACAATGTTTTTCTTTTATCTCCTACCTGTCCCAATTCATACCGGCAGCAGCTAATCTCCATGTAGAATGCACCAAAGAAAAAAAAAGTCATCTTTTTTTCTTCACATTTGCAAAAACACACTGGTTTTTTTGCAATTTTTTGTGGTTTTCCACCATAAAATATACAAATCATGAAGAACAAATGCTGAAAATTTCACAAAAATCCATTGTGTTTTTCATTTTTTGAAATTTGGTCAACGGTGCATTTTACAAGAGGATAGCCGCATCCATCCATACCTTGGTAATTCAAGTTTAGAATAAAAAATAAATTTCTACGTTACCGGATTCGGACCCTGGACCCTCGAACCGGGTCCGGATCTAGATTCACGGATTGGTTCTTGCTAGATCCGCACAGGGTCTATGTTCAGATCCAGCACGGACCCGAGGGAATCCAGCACAGACCACCAGGGACCCATGGCCCAAACTTAGTTAAAGTGGGCCCAAACTCACTTAAAAATAATTTTTTTATTATTATTTTTTCTCCAAAGCCTAAAACGACCCTAATATGGAGCCTCCAAACACATTTCATTTCACATTTGCTCTCATTTTGCTCTCTCCATCTTGCAAGTTGGAAGTGAGGTGATTGTATTCGAAGGAGATCGATTGTGGAGTGACAAATACCTTCCAAAAAGCAGATTTGAATGTTAAAGGTATGCATTTCAACCATATTCTTTAGTTTTTTGGTAGATTGTTTCAACTTTCAAGTTTTTGAAAATATTTAAATTTTTTTCAAGTTTTAGTAGAAGTTTTGAAGTACGTTTTTTTTTCATTTTTGTTATAGATTGCAACAATGAGTAGTCAAAGCTCTGTGGGTGGGGAGGGGTCTCAACAATTTAAATTTGATAAAGGCATAGTCTGAAAACTCGGACTCGGCAAAAACTCGCCAAGGCTTGAAAAAAGATTTGGGAAAAACTCGGATAGCTTTCGGAAAACTCATCAAAAAAATCGGGAACTGAAAAAACTACTTAAATTTAATTAGAAATGCATTTTTTTGCAAAATTCAATGAGAAGATGCATCCAATGAGTCAATTAATGAGAACACAAAAGAAACAAGTTGAGTCTAGATATATTTAAATGCGAAGTAGGTACAAAATCGCATTCTCATGAGGAATGTTGATGGCTTGAAGCAAAATAGTAAATAGTTTCTGAAAAACTAAAAGTAAATACATCATTACAAATTTACAATTACATCTTCCTCTTCCCAGCTCTAGTAAAAACTAAGGGGGAGGTACAACTAAAGGGTCTAGTCCTAGAAGCCTACACTGGGCGTGACTCTGTTGTTATATGGAGCCTAATTAGACTCGGAAGTTAATTTTCCCCACTTCTATCGACGCAGTTTCTCCCTAGATTTTTTCAACGGGGGTTTGGGGGCAGCACCCCCACAACAGGGCCAAGGGGCAGCACCCCTTGCACAATCCCTATCGCGATACAAGGCAGGATCGAGGGGCAGCGCCCCGCGAAGCCAAAAATGACTTCTATAATTGTACAAAGGCGTCGAGAGTTATTTTTCCCCCTCTCAACATAAAAATAAACTTGATTGTGCTATTTTTTTTGCTTTATGCGGTTATGCATAGTGGCGGCCAAAGTTGAAAATCTCGGTCTCGGCAAAATCTCGGCGGACCCAAATTTTTTGAAAATCTCGTTCTCGGCAAAATCTCGGCAAAAATATCGGCAATAAATCGGCACTTTTATCGAACATTTGAAAATATATAATTTCTTAATATATTCTTAAAACCACACACATAAACACCAAAATTGTAGAATAGATACTGATTTGAGATATCCACCATATATTAATCAAAGTTTTGAGTTAAATACATAGCAATTACTATTAGAATTTACTTTTAGAACTTAGCAGAAAA
>MU224000.1:426178-436902 GCA_018584345.1 Thuja plicata
GCTCCGAAAACAACTGCTAAAACTGACGGCGAAAGTCTTTTTTCATCGCTTTTAATCCACGAAAACCCTAAAAAAAAAACGCGTTTTTCTGTTGACCTTTTTCAACGATTCACACGGCAATGTATCGTGGTTTTTTGGCGGTTTTTTGCCGATTTTCTGGGCGCGATTTTGAAAATATCGGGCGCGATATAAAAGCCGATAATATCTTTTGTTTTTGTGTTGCGCAATATATCGCGATATATCCGATATATCTGCGCGATTTTCAACTATGGTGGCGGCCAAGTTTTTCCAAAAGACTCGCCGAGTTTTTGAGAAAAACTCGGCAAATCTGTCTCGCGAGTTAAAGTCTAAAAAACTCGGCGAGTTTTAACCGAGAACTCTACGAGTTTGCCAACTATGGATAAAGGGTCTCCTTTATGGAGACACACTACAAGAATTTCTCAATGTCCTGGAGATGAGGGATTTATTTGAAAATGTAATTTCTGCAACTCACAATATAGAAGCTCCTACTCCCGAGTCAAACTTCATTTTATGGGCCCTGGGGGTCAAGGGATTAATATGTGTGAGGGCCCAGGGCTAGATAAGAAGGGGTTGTCAGCTGTGCAAATAGCAGCTTTCGTAAAAGAACAAGAAGATGCTGACAAATTAGTTGCAAGAGGGAAACAAGGTGCTTATATGGGGAAACAAAAAACGATAACACCACCCACTCAATCAGGCCTCTAGACAACATCCCTTCTTGCCTATGCCTTCTGGGGAGGATGAAGATGTAGAACAACCACAAATCACCACCCGCAAGAGAGGCCCATTAAATAAGCCATTTCAAAATGAGTTAAGAGATATTGTTGATCAAAGAATTGCATGTTGCCTCTTTGTGAATGGTCTTCCATTCAACTTAGTGAGATCACCTTATTGGAGGGAGATGGTGCAAGCAATAGATAATGCACCTTCTGGTTTCCAAGGCCCTGGATATGAAAAGGTGCGCACCACCTTATTGCATAGTGAGAAAAAAAATCTAGAGGCCCAACTAAAACCAATAAGAGATACTTGGGTTCAAACGGGTGTGTCTATTGTTTCTGATGGATGGAAAGATTGCAAAAACCGTCCATGAATCAATGTAATTGCACCTCCTAGCATATGTTCTATCTCCCAGGTGCTATAGCGCAGAAGTACTTGCTATTCATGGTAGAGTGGTACCATATAGAGATGTTGAGGTTGCTAATGGGTATAAGAGGGCATTTAGTAAACTCTTCCGCAATTCAGGTGTGGGGGCAAGTGTTAGGAGTGAATTTGGATCGTTTATCTCAAGAAAAGATGTCCACCCTACTGTTGTCAATGACCAAAGCAAAATGGATGCTATTAAATGGTGGTACCTTCATGGGCAAGATTATATATACCTCCAACCTCTTGCAATTAAGATTCTATCACAAGCAAGTTTTTAAGTTTTTTTTCTTTTTTTTTGGCCAATTGCATTGTAGAATTTAACACTTAACACTCTTGAATTTATCTTGTATTTTTTATTTTTTATTTTGTCGGTTTTCTCTCTAGGTTGCGAGCTCTTCTACCGCTGAGCGGAATTGGAGTACATACTCCTTTATCCACTCAGTGAAGCGTAATCAGTTGGCTGCAAAAATAGCAGAAGACTTGGTGTTTATTCACAACAACTTGCGCCTCATGTCACGTAAGGATTCAAAATACAAGAAGGGGCCAGAAAGGCTTTGGGATGTAGCACCCGAGTCTGCTGACTTGGATTTGACCATTCGGGATCTTGCTAGAGCCACTTTGGTTGATGTGGCTGATGATGATGATGATAACACGACACCCTCTAGTTGTAGTGGAACTGGTTTGGGTTCCAATGATGATGTTGATCTACCACTTGATCCGGATTTTTTTGATAATCCATTTGTTGATTCATGAACATTAAATCATGTTTCAAACTTTAATGAACTATGTTTTGAATTTTCATTTTGTAATTCAATAATTCAATGTGATGACTTTCTTTAGAATCTTGAACATAGATCAATGATCAAGTATTTAAATTTTTAATGTTTATCTCATAGTTACAGGACTCTGTGGGTCCCGAGCCAAGTCCAGGAACTAGAGTTTTTCTGGCTCTGGAGTTGGATTCGGCCGAGTCCAGCAGAGTCCTTCTCGGACTCTCCGAGTCCACGGACTCAGTGGACTCGCCGAGTCCTGCCACCACCAGGACTCTATCGCGGCCAGCATCTTTAAAAGGCAAAAAAAAAATATTATTTTAATTGGTTTTAATTGCTCTTTGAAGTTTATACATTTAGTCTATGACCTAAAAAGATCATTCCATCACTTGCAAACATGGAGAAGAGAGAAAAAAGTCTTGAGAGAAGAATATTGGGGTTTTAGAAAATAGATTAGCAAATTGATTGGCTATCATATATCGATTGTTGATTGTTTGTGCAAGCTTGTAGCTTGCATTCAGACATTGAGAGGAGCTAAAAGAAGCTTTTGGAGGAGGCCTCTACAAATTTGAGTTGCATCTCCATTTTTTGAGCAATTTTGAAGAGGTAAGTTACATTTTTGTGTTGGTTTTTGAATTGTTTACATTCATGAATCATATTTCGGTTTCCATTTTGTTTAAAACTTTAAACTTTACATTTGTTTGTCAGATAGATTTGTTCCATTTTATGTATGATTTTTTTAGTGTAGATGCTTATTTTTTTTCATTTATGATATATTGCAGAAGCAACATAATGTCTCATTCTCAGCCTGGGGGTAGTTCATCAGCATCTAAACCTAAATTTTACCCAAATGCGGACCCTGTTTTCGTAGCAAGGGATAAGGCTTGGAAACATGTCATCCCCAGCCCAAAAAAAGTAGTTATATGTTGGCATTGTGGTGTTAAATATAGTGGGGGAGGTATTAACCAGTTGAAATACCACCTTGCACATATATCAAGGCATGATGCTAAACCATGCAGAGAAGCATCCGAAGATGTTATACGTGAAATGAAAGCTCATATAGAGGGATTTGAAGAGAAAAAATAATTAAGAAGGAAGCAACAAGAAGAAATGGCAAGCTTAGATGGGGACACCTCTTCATCTCTTCATTCTCTATTAGCTCCATCTAGTAGTGGTACTGTGAGTATGACCATTGGGCCTCGGATTCGTAAGAAGAAATCCACACTAGATTCCATTTTTGTTTTACGCACGACTCTAGGTGCCTAACCATCGCTTGAGAGCATGGATTGGAATAAGGAGAAGCATGAGGCTGCGAAAATGGCACTTGGAGATTTTTTTTTCTACAACCTTCCATTTAATGCAGCAAGGTACTTGTAATTGTTATTATTTTAATTTCTATGTCTTATTTTTAAAGTTGAAAGTAAAACTTAATAAGTTAATAGTACTTAACTTATTCTAATTTTTGTTTATTTAATTTGTTTTAGATCTCCTTATTGGCAAATTGCGATAGATGTTACTATTTGTGGTCCGAGGTTCAAAGCCCCTAATGATGAGCTAAAAGGTCCTATTTTGACCCAAAAGGTGGCTGATGTAAAAGTTGCAATTGAGGAGCAGCGTGAGGTGTGGAGGAAGGGTTGCACCATCATGACTGATGGTTGGACCGACAAAAGAAATAGAACACTACTGAATTTTCTTGTCTCCTCATCAGGTAATTGTAGACAACAAAACTTGTACTTACTAAAGTATTGATTTACTGATTAAGAAATTAAATTATGATTGTAGTAAATTGCTTTGTTTTTCTCAGGTGCCACAGTGTTTTTGAAATCAATTGATGCTTCAGGGAAAACAAAAAATGTTGAATATCTTTGTGAGATAATGGAGGAAGTGTTGAAGGAGGTGGGTGATGAGAATGTGGTACAGATAGTCACGGATAATGCAGCAAATTATGTTGTTGCAGATAAACTTCTTATGGAGAGGCACCGCCACTTGTTTTGGACCCCTTGTGTTGTTCATTGCATTGACCTCATGTTGGAGGATCTTGGTAAACTTCCCTAGATAAAAACATGTGTAGAGCACGGAAGGAATATTTGTAAATTCATATATAATCATACTTGGGTCTTCAAGCTTATGAGGAAGTTCACAAATAAAACAGAGTTGGCTCGTCCAGGGGTCACCCGATTTGCAACAAGTTTTATCACGTTGCAATCCTTGCTTCAGTCCAAGGCTGCTTTGAAACGCATGTTTGTGAGGAGTGGATCGCATCATCATATGCAAAGACCAATGCAGGGAAAGATACGGCTGATTGGGTTTTTGATGAGGGTGGCTTTTGGCAACCAGTCAAAGAGATTGTGTAGGTAATTTTCGTTTTTGCCCTCATTTCCATTTCATTTCATCATTTTTGTTCACACTTGTTTATGCTCATTGTTCATTTTTAAAAGTAAAACTTAAAACTTAAAGCTTAATGTTTGCACTTTCACGATGATTGCAGTTCATAGAGCCTCTTGTTGTTCTCCTACATATTACTGATGGAGAGAAACCCTCAATGGGATACATTTATGAGGGCATGGATAGGGTGAAAGAGGCCATTGGATCTTTTTATGCAGGGAATCAGGATAAATATGGTCCTATATGGGATGTCATTGATCGACGATGACACAATCAGCTTCACAGGTCTATACATGCAGTTGCCCACTACCTTAATCCGACATTCCAATTCAGCCCAGGTTTCAAGGTTGATGATGAGGTGTGGAGTGGGCTTTATGATGTTGTAGAGAGAATGTCACCTAGTGAAGCAACTAGAGCAAATGTAGTCTATGCGATAGAAATGTATAAGAATGCACAAGGAGACTTATTCTCACAAGACTTATGCAAAAAAAATCAGACATTATTGATGCCAGGTAGAAATCTATGATTCTAAATTCTAATTTCTTATTCTATTACCATTTTACATTGATGAAGTCAAAGTTATAGAATTGATTTTTAAATTTTCTTGTTTCAGATGCATGGTGGGAGATGTTTGGTACTACGGTGCCAAATCTACAGAGGATTGCAGTTCGTATCTTGAGCCAACCATGTAGTGCTTCAGGATGCGAACGCAATTGGAGTATGTTCGAGCATATACACTCGAAGAGGCACAACAGGTTGGCAGTGAAAAGGTTGAATGATCTTGTGTTTGTTCATTACAACCTTCGCCTTTGTCACAGACAGATCTTGGGCACTGACACAACTCCTATCAAATTAGAGGAGGTTGATCCACAGGCAAAGTGGAACACTGAGATTGATGATCTTGTCTTCAGTGATGAAGACTTGGAATGGGTTGATCAGGTGGATCGAGAGCTAGAGGTAGTAGCAATGGCACAGGAGGAGGCTAGAGCATGAGGAGACCCAGTGGAGGACCCTAAGGTTGATAGCGAGGGATCTGACTCTGAGGATGATAAGGATTATGAGGATGAGGATGAGGAGGATGCCATTGAGGTTGAGCCTTAGACACAGGGAGAGAAGATGGTTGCAGAATCTTCTATGATCTATCTTAGGCGTACTCGTAGGAAGACAGTGACATAGGCTACTATGAGCCTTAGTCATCTAGGCTCTAGCTTTTATTTTGATATATGTTTTGAACTTTAAATTCCATGGATTTCATATTCCATGAATATTGTAGACATTTGACAGTGACACTATTTATATTTCTAATGTGTTATTTAGTTTAACTTGTTTCCTTTAGAAATTCGCATTTATACTTATGTGATCTATGTAAACTTGTGTATGTGTGCAAGGTAGCTTCTATTTATCTCAATTATTGTGTATTTGATGTTAATTGACTAAATGATGCATGAAAAAAGCTTTAAATCCTTAAAAATCTTTGAATTTCTTGGGTTTTTTTATTTGCCGAGTCCAAGTCCGATCCCAAACCCAGCTTGCCGAGTCTGAGGCGAGTCCAAGTCTTGTAACTATGGTTTATCTTTGACATTTGGCATTGATCAATGATCAAGCATCATAGATTCATACTATGAAATGATTTAGTTTTACAATTATGTATATTTCTCTTATTGTTTTGTATAAACACACACACACACACACACAAACCCATACGAATCATAATGGAAAAAAAAATTCATGAACCCACGAACCAGATTGTTGAACCCGAACCCATCCCCAAACCCAAACCGGTATCTTAGATAAATTTTAAAAAATCATGTCCAAAGTCTCTTTGACTGTCTAAGATCTCATTGAATGTTGACTTGAAACCCGGCTCAAACCCAGTGCCGCATTGTAGCGGACCTAGAACCAGCTCGAACCCGGACCCACATCTGGGCTCCCAATGCTGAACCCAGCAACAGAGATTTGAGAAGCTCTTGACTATGATAGCATGGTGCATTTTGAACATATGACAAGAATTTATAAACCTCTGAATATTTTCATTTCTGACTTTTAATTGTTTCTTGTTATGATTTTGAAGCTTTTACTCAAAAAACATGCATATTATGTTCATTTTTATTTGTTGATATCAACAATTTGTGTATAGACGTTTAAAGTTATAAACACTGTTTCTTATCAAGAATTATGAGAAAGTTGACATTCCCTGTACCAGTGTCCTCTTAAGTAAGATCCTGCAAGTTAGTTATATCCTTTCTTTTGATATTCTGGAGATAATATTTGACTCTTAGGTCTCTACTCTCCATACTAGACATCATATTTCATTTTGAAAGTGGATGATTAAGTTAAATAATAAAAAATTCACCATCTGGATTATTATGTTAAGTTAAACTGTGATTGTTGGATTGCTATTGTAAGATATGATCCTCATTCCAATTATTAAACACAAGAAGTTAAACACACATTTAATCCATAGAGATATTTTTTACTTAAAACTATGTATGTTGAAGAGCATCCTATCCAGCATCAATCCCCCATGAGCAACAAACACATTATAGAAGGGGCAAATCCAACCCGAGCACAAAAGGAAAATCTACCTATAGGTATGGTGTCATAAAAGTTGTCGCCTCGTAGCAGAAAGCCATAGAAAGTGACTAGATGAGAACTAGTAAGAGGTCCATAGCTCAGGAAACACTGCTGCCCATATTTGCATGGGCGTGATACATACAATTTTAATGTATCTGATTTTGGATCTACTCTGCCATAGTGCGTGACATGTGGATATAGCTGCCAGTATGATACTCTAAAGTCAGTAATAACAAATCAGACATTTTCATCTGAAGAAAATTCTAAATAAATTGCAACAAATAACTCACTGAATGATTCAGAAGACCTGCCACAGGCACCAAGCATGTTTTTAACTTGTTATCTGGAAAGGAAACCTTCATGCTATTTGAATACCAAAGTTCACAAGCCCATAGGAAATGGTCCCATGTATAAAACTCTGGAGGAAATATTTCTGGATTTCTTGCAAATAATGTAGAACATAGGTTTTCATACTGTGCACGGAGATGCTGTACCAGAGAAAATAACTGATTTAGAATTTAAAGATAGGCAGGAAATCAAAATTGTGAAAGTTCAAAATTATTGGAAACCATTAATGAGTTTCTTATTTAGTCTTGAGCTGATAGGAAAATAAACTGCAACTTCAGAACTAGATTATTCTGGATGACCTCTTTTGCCTGAACAATTTCTTCCAACAGAAGAGTACCCTCCAAAGCAGTCAGAGCCTGAATGCCAAAACGTAATCCTATTAAACAAGAAAATGTTAAGACATATAACTGAACTTTTCTTCGTTGCTTTAAACATACAAGAATGATTCAACAAATCTTGAATACAATACCTGTATTAAATGATTTTGGGAGTGATGCAAAATATGGCCGAAATTCAGATTGTAACCTGTGGCGTTCTCTCATGCTCCACAAGAGTGTAATTGTTTCAGAAGCAAGCTCGTCAGTATTCTCCAGCACTTGCCTCTGTGACAACGTATTTTATAAGCTCACTTTTCAATCACTAAAAACATATAAAATAGTTCGACTTCATATATTCCAGTGAAACTATGTTCAGTGGCATGTCACTTTTCCACACAACTAAAACACCATACATACTGAACAAGAGAAAAATGCTAACAATTATAGGAAATGTTGGAAAACACCTTCATGCCACTATTTCAGAGAGTGCTACAAATAAATAAATGCACACTGCAGATAGGCCTTCTGACCACTAGACTCAAATTATTCTGCTAAAAAGAGAATTTTACTATAGAAGATGTGGAACAACATTTGTAAAATCAAAATGCTGATGCAAGGAAATAAACACTGCAAGGGCATAAGACAATGTATATTTTTAATCAAGATGACCTACTTAATCTGAAAAGAAATCCCCATTGTGTCTGGAATCGAAACAGGATACCAGGTAACCTACTTATATCTACAGGAAGAGCCCTAAACAATCATCCTCTTACATACGTGTGTGTGGGTTCCCACAGAACCCCTAATTACTATAGCCTTGTTTGATAACTTGATGCCAGAAAACAATTTCAAATACAAAAGGAATAAATTTGTTATTTATGCCAAGGCCCAAAAACTTCAGATGTCATGAATGGCTTGGACAGTTGACTGTCTTTGAAAGAAGCAATTCATTGAAACCACGGGAAAACAATAACTGGATTTTATCTTACCATATCAGATCTCAAAACAGTGTCCTCACAGATAATCAGCAACTTGGGAATTTCCAGTGCAATGTCCCCGACATTTAAGTCTGATGTTGCTATTGTTCCTCGCCCATATTCTTCAAAATCTGTTTCAAAATATCTACAATAACTAAGATACCTCAAACTTAGTTCTCAGACATTTAAGATTACTAGCCTATAAATGTAGATGACAATAGACAATTGCATGGTGAGCTTATTAAGACAAAGAAAAGAAAAGGCATTAGAGGCAACAAATACATGATCTTGATATACCAGAAAGACCCACCAAATATGATACAAAATATGTTATAGTTCTTAAGAGATAAACAGCTTGTCAACTTCACATATAGGTAAGGAAATACATCTGAAAAAAAATACTAAATCTATCTTCCAATATAGCAGCTACTATCATCATGAAGAAATGAGAAATAATGACATTGAGAAATTTTCAGTAATACCACAAACCTGATTGAGATACAGGTACAGAAAGTATTATTATTATTACATATTGATAATAAAGATATATCTTTCTGCCATATTGATGTGTTGTTCCTAAAATACTGTATTGAATATGTTCATTGTTATATTTTTATTTACTCTGTAAAATAAAGCATTCACCATAGGGAGTAAACATTTTAGCGCCATTGCCTATTCAAACCTGGAGATCTATCCCAATGGCACCAAGCAAGATGTCGGAGTAATGGGCCGACTATTTGAACAGCAAGTGCTAGTAACTGAAAGTGACAACGAGGAAGAAACACCGGAGGATCGGTTGATGCAAGACAGGGTATATTTGTGGGAAGTTTCGGTTTATCAGTACATGCAGAGGGAAGCTCGGGAGTGAATTGTTCCTGAGGGCACGGTACGTGACGAACTCACAGTGAACCACATGATCTCCAATCTTCTTGGGAGAATTCCAAGGTTGTTGGCACAAAATTTTATTGGATTACAAGATCAGCGTGAGGAAAGGCAACGAGAGCAATGTTGGTAGCAAATACTACAACATTATGAAGAAAGGACCCATAGGGAGGAACAAGAGTGGGATACTAGCAAACGTGGTACCCTTGTGAATTAATTCTCCTACGATCAAATAAGGACCAACGTACCAGATATACTTAAGAGGAGGGAGGAGCAGTAAGGAGATATCTCCGTCTAAGAGAGCACAGTGAGAGGAGACGGTGATTACAAGAAATTGTTGCGAGTTCGGAGAGTCTAGCAAGAAGTAGGAGCCATAGTGAGAGTCGAAGCCATAGTCAAGAGAGGGCAAGACCGTGTACATGGAGCGAGTTAGTAGAGGTTGCTACAAACTTACCACTCCCAGACGACAAATTAAGCAAAGATCTCATCGACCAGACAAGTAACCAAGCGATACACTCTGCTTCCAACGAAGACTTGGAATCTACAGATAGTACCAGTACCACCAGCCCGTATTACAAAGGGGAAGAACGGAACCTCCAAACCGAGGTTGCCAAAAATTTCAAAACTAATTTATACAGTATCGGGAATCTATCCCTCAAAGAAGAACCAAATATAAGGCGGCCTAAGTCAAAGACTCTGAGGAGGAGATAGTATAGAAACGAGGAAGGCAACCAAGGTATAGAAGACGCAGGTGGACATGTAGAGGCCTCGTGCGTGGCTGAGAGTGCAACAGAAGCACTGGAACACGGCCAAGAGAGAGAGACTCCAATCTAGTTGTATACACACAATATCTACTGTAATGTCCCTGTTTTTGTCAGCATCTGAGTTTAAGAGATTAACCTATTATTGTGATCCTCGTAGGCTAATTATTGCAGATAGAGGATCTTCTGAGGCACAAACTTGGCTTGGGAGGGTCTTGTCTTCCCCACAATTCAGTAAGTTACAGGTTGGTCTTTGTTTGGCTCAAATTGGACTCCGTTTGAGCTTAGTTTTGGTGTGCTTACTATTTGTGGTAAGTCGGGTGTTGATTGAGATGGACCCTTTCTATTTTTGGAAAGTGCATTTGGCCACATGGAGAAATAATAGGTGTGACTCCTATTTCAGACGGCATATTAAAATGATAAGTATTTTAGGAGTTATTAAATTTTAGTGGCCAAATTATTATTAAATCATTAAATGGCTTATTATAAAGTTATAAATTAACTTTATAATTTCACTTAAGTTGAGGGTCGAGTCATCATTGGAAGGGG
>MU224000.1:439967-478116 GCA_018584345.1 Thuja plicata
GAAATTGAATATTAAATAAAGGAGTTCTTGTTACAAATTGTATCTTCATGCAAAAATCAATTTGAAATTGGCAAAGACATTGAAATTATTAGAGAATTTGAGTAAGAGCCGGATTGGGCTCATTACACCTACCGAGCAAGAATGATGGTGAACGACCTGGAGAGGCAAAAACTTCCCAAATTCATAGGGGACAGATTGGAGAGTCTCGTACGCCATTGCAAAACCTGCGTAACCATATGAGAGGCGAGTGGACAAGATGACCAGGATTACTAGTTGAAGGCATTTCTCGCCACACTACAATGAATTGCCATCAACTGGTATATAGACCTACCGGATAGAAGCAAGTCAATGTGGGATAACCTCAAAAAGGCATTTCAGGAAGAATTTAAATTGCTGAGAAATGACAATGAAATTGTTGCAAAAATTTACAACACAAAGCAAGGTAAGAATGAGAACGTACGGGCTTACAATCATAGGCTCAAGGAATTATAGAGCAAGTTGGAGAATCAACCAGTCAATGGGTTGAAGAGGTTGTTCATTGAGGGGTTGATTGCCTCGTTGCACAAAAAGATGAAAGTCGTGCCTACGTCCCTGTACGTTGATGCCTAAAATCGGACGATTGACATCAAGGGGAAAGAAGGGCAATGATGACGATAGTACAAATCAGAGCAATGACGGAGAACCCAAGACCATGCAGGCCCTACGTAGGGGCATTTTGCGGATGATGGAGTTGAAGGCAAAAAAGGAAAATGTCAAGGAAGGTAAAGAGTTGTGGTGCACCAACTGCAAGGTAAGACACACAAAGGTTGTGTGTCCAAAAAAATCATTTTGCGACATCTATCATTTACTGGGACATTCCATCAAGGAATACTTGTACAATTTGAAGTCGAGGAGCACACAAGTGCTCTTTTCCCAGGGGGAACAGGCTACCCCATCAACCAAACCACCAAAACCACCTGCGAACTCCAACACCTCACCGTGCAGGTACTGTAACAACCGGTGAGGAAACAACCGCAATAGCAACAACAACATGCCCGAAAGCAAGATCCAATACAACGCGAAGGGTAGACACATGATTCAGTGTTGAAGGTGCAACGAGTGGGGTTACTTCGGGCGGGACTGTCAAAGCGGGCAAAACAATGGGAGTTTGTTGTGCAAGTGGTGTGGTCTTGGGAACCATGAAGACACCAACTGCCCAAAACAAAAGGGACTGAACATGTTGGACATAAAGGAGCTAGACGAGGAAGTACTCGCGATCACCAAACTCCAAACTAAGAATGTAATATATCTTGAGCCCCGTACGGAGAAGGAAAGACGTCAGGAAGCAAAGGCTGACGTTGAACGGGTGATGGCAGGGGAAAGAAGGGCCTCCAATGATGTCATCAGTACCCCACTGTAGACGAAATCGGAGAAAACTATCACAAGACAGATGTTGCAAGCCATCGTACCCGTACGGGTATCCAACCTTCTACAAACCATGCCACAACTAAACATGGCCATTAACAACGTAGTCGATGATGACGTAATCGGCTAGGAGTGTGGCAAGCCAATGAAGAAGTCAATACGCAACCTGGTCACTGATTCGATGTTGCTGGCAGTTGACATTGGAAGGAAGTCAATCGTCATCGAGATGGAGATAATGGAACGTAAGATGACAAACGCCATCGTCAACAAAGGCTCTGGCATGAACGTACTACTGGAGGAGACATGGAAGGGACTTGGCAAGCCAAAACTTTGGCCACCAACCTTCTATCTGGTACAATTTGTGATGCTCATGGCATAGGACGTCACCATTGGCAATCAGTATTTCTTTTTGGACTTTGTCGTCATCTCACTCGAAAAGAAGGCGTACAACACCCTCCTCAGAAGGGGTTGGTTGATCACAGCAAAGGCAAACCACAATTGAAAAAAATATACACTCCTCGAGAGTGATGGGAGAAAGTATGTCATCAACCTGCGGAACAAAACGATGAGCCAAGAGTTGGCATCAGACTCAAATTCCAAGAGCGAAGAGTTTGGGATGAAGGACAATGGAACCCAATGATGAAGGGGTGTTGGAACTTGGAAGCTGCTTGGAGGACGAGACAAGCTCTCTCAACGGGTTGTTCCATTAGCATATGGAGGACTACGAAGTCTTCCACCCTGAGCGCAACATATTATAAATTGAGTAGATTGAAGAAACTGATACAGAGAGTGCAACCTTCCCTCCGGATATGAATAGTAAAAGGAGGGAGTAGGGAGAGTAAACGATACGCCTGCCCATCGGTTCAAAAGGGACAAATGATAAAGTACGAGGAGCCAAACATAAAGACCCTAAAGGATGAAGGACCAAACAAGAAGAGAAAAAGTGAAGTGTAGGTAAGTGCAAATTTTGAAAATTTGTTAAATATGAAAATTTTGAAAAGAAAAAATTATTTTGGAGTAATAAGGGCGAGAAAGTTAAGAATGAAAAGAATAAAACTAGGAAAAGCATGGAGACACATAATTTTTATGAAAAAAAAAGCTAGAAAACATTATAAAGGGAATTAAAAAATGTACTTGAAGAAAAAATAAAAGAATTCAGAAGTGTCAGAAAGATTAAGAAGGGGGGTGATACAAAATTGATTTTTTTTTATAAAAACCAAATGTTTTATCAAAGATATAACCCTAAGACAGAAAAGCACTTATTAAGTGTTGGTGAGACAATTCATTCCTTCAAAAGCATCACGAGCAAAGACAACCAAGAACAAAATCAAGAGCAAGGAGGTATTGTACAATCCGTATACCAGCTATTTGCACGACCCGCATGTAAGCAAGGAACTAGAGCAGTTGTCGTATGGTGAGGCGGGGGCACAGCAATACGAAAATGGAAGGAACATGGACACATCCGTACACAGTCACACAAAATCTTATGGCAACGGGAAAAAAGAGTCGCGTGCGTACGGAGAAAGCTCGATTGAACCATACGGGGCAATTCTATACGAACTGCAAAGGGTAATTTTGAAACCGTACAACTGCAAACGATCTATATAGCATATAAGTCGACTGTATATATGGCAATCATACAAGGTTGAGGAAGGAACCGTATGGAAAAACTTGGAGTGCCACCATACAGCATAAGGAGGTGAAACCACATGGGAAAGAAGGAAGCGAATACAAGCCATATGCCAAAATTGACTATCAGCAAATCATATCATATCCCTAGGAAGAACATACTGTATGACATAATTCCAAAGAGCCATACGGGATAAAAGATTCGCACGACAGTAAACACAAAGTACGTGGGTACAGAGTAGGCGTACAGGCGAAGTACGCAAGGCAGACACATACAGGTGTCTATCGTACAACAAATGTTTGGAGGACCCATACAGACTATACAACATCAGGAGAAGAATTTGTACTGTATCAAGAGGAGTCGTATGGAAGATTATTGTGCAATACAACATCAAAGAAAATAGGAGAGCATTTTGTACGATGAAATCAGCCTGTGCGAGGAAGTCTGTAACAAACCGTATAGTGAGAACCAAGTTGACAGTACATCATGCAGAAAGGAAAGGGAAGTTCCTACAGTCGGAAGTGCTAAGGTTGACATCGCCGAAGTTGTAACTGGTACAATCGAAGGAGAAACAGGTAGAGCCAAAGGTGAAATTGGTACGAATGGAGGTGAAATTGGTACAGCTGGAGGTGGCAGTCGTGCAACCGAAGGAAGAGATCAAGCAGGCACATATCATGAGAGTTCCCTACAGAAGGAAATAGTGAAAATGAGTTTTGAGAACCCTAGTAGAGATAGTTATTCAACAAAGGACAAAACTAGAAAAGACAAAGGAAAGATGTCACATCACGCAACCATGGCAACAAGTAGCAGCGAAAAGAAGAAAATAAGGCTAAGGTGCAGAAGGACGAAAAGGTAACAATGGACACCCTAACATTTGAGACTGATATATCAGATTCATCTAAAAATGCCTCAAAATCTGATTCTAGTTCCTTTCCGGTCCTGGTTCTTTTTGGATTCCTGCTGAGTACCAGCAAGGTCCCTCTCGGGCGGTCGAGTTTCTTGTGGGTCACCCAACCGCCCAGGAGGGACTCGGGCGGAGTTTGAGGGAACCCACGGAAGCCCAAAAACAGGCCCCACATGCCATTTTTAGTTTTTTTAAATCTAAAAACCTTCTAAAACCCTAATTTTGACCATAAAGCATGCATTTGGTCATTTGATGATATTTAATTCTTCTCTCAAGCATTTTTCACCATTTTTGCTTTGTTCAACAGCTGTAGCATTTTACTTCAGAGGTGAACGCTATGGAGGACAAAGATCCACATCAAAGGCTTAGGAACCATTGGGGAAGGCAGATTTAGTGGCCAAAGATGAGTGAATCTTCATTTTCTTCAAGTTTCTAATGAGTTTTTCAAGATTTTTCAAGATTTAAAAAAAAATTCAAGTTTTTTTAAAAATATTTTAAAGAAGTTTTGACTACTTTTTTATACTTTGTATACGTATTTAGGGGTTATAATGCCAATTTCTTTTTCAATTAATTTTTTTGCAATAATGTCTTGAGTTTTCTTTTCCATTTTAGGTTCATTACTCAGAGTCAAACGTAATGGCTAGTAGTGGAAGTGGAAGCTCTACTTGAATTGCTGGGGTGAACACTTTCAAAATTGATGCAAGTTCACCAATTTGGAATTACACAACAATGATTAAGTCGTTGTCTGGTGGTGGGATTTTTCTTTGGCGGTGTCACCATTGCAACTTAGAGTATTCGAGCGAAAGCTCACTTCATTCCCAGCACTAGAAAAAGAATGAAACCTTGGAAGGGGAAAGATGGGGACGTTCTGCCAACTCATTTAATCCTACAATATGCTAGAGAACAAGAGGAAGCTGATAGGAGAAGCAACAAGGGAAAGACTACTCCATCCCCTACCCAGACAAGCTCGAGGAGACCTCCTAGTGGCTTGGTAAAATCTGCTCGCCCACATCCTTTCTTGCCAACGCCACCAACTTCAGAACCATAAATCGTTGCACACAAAAGAGACCCATTGGATGTGGCCTTCAAAAATGAATTAGACAAGTTATTGATCAAAGTGTTGCTCGTTGAATTTATGTCGATGGGTTTCCATTCAACCTTGTTGGATCACCTTACTGGCAGGAGATGGTGACTACCCTTTGCAATACACCTCCTGATTATGTTAGTACCAAGTATGAAAAGGTATCAACCACCTTATTAGTGAAAGAGAAAGCCTCGGTAGAGACACAATTGAGAGTGATCCAGCATACATGGATGGCAACAGGTGTGTCCATCATTTCTAATGGATGGAAAGATTGCGAGAATAGGCCTTGATCAATGTTATAGTAGTGTCAACTAAAGGGTCGATGTTCTTGAAGGCAATGGATTGTGAGGGGCAAGTGAAAGATGCAAGTTTCATTGCCAATGTCCTCATGGAATCATTTGAGATGGTGGGGCCTACAAATGTTGTCCAAGTCATAACGAACAATGCTAAAAATTGTAGGGCAGCTGGGGCTATAGTGGAGGCCACATATAATCACAATTTTTGGACACCATTTATAGTCCACTCACTCAATTTAATCATGCAAAAGATTGGCACTCAAATTGAATGGGTCAAAAAAATTTACACAGAGGCCAAGGATATACAAATGTTTGTGACTAATCATCACGACACAAGCTATATTCAAGACCTTCTCTTCATTGGAGTTGTTTAAGGTAGTTTAAGTTTGATTTTGAATTTTATTTTTTAGTTTTAAATTTTTTATTTTGCAAAAAAATTATAGTTGAACTTGATATATGACATGTATGTTTTATGCCCTGTTATGTGATGACCCCATTCTAGAATAGGATTTAATAATAAATAATAAAAATAACAAATAACAAATGAATAAATAATAATATAATTTAGTATATTATTAATATAGTAATGAAAAATATAACAAATGAATAATAATATAATAAATAGTAATATTATAATCAATATAATATCAATTCTTAATATTATAATATAATATTCAATAATAATAATAATAACAAATCTTAATATCAAAATAAATTCTTAATATTAATATTAAATCTTAACTGTATGCTGTCCTAAAACAGCGATAAAGAAGAAATTCCATTTAGTAATGGATTAATTCAATAAATAATTTGTTAGACAAAGATTATAGTCCTATTCAAGACAAGTCAGCAATGCCATGTCATTTGTCAGCATCAATTAGAATTAAGAAGAGCAAAGTTATATAGCAAGTCATAAACAAATTCAATTCCTGAAGCGGTGCAATCTGTAGGAATTAACATACCTTAGCAATTTGAATAGAATTACGATTAATCCTAAAAGCTACCTGATTTATTAACAAAGACTACAATCCTCAAGTTAAACTAATCTGCTCTATAAATCATTAATGGGAGCATTAGAAGCACGTAATAATTTTGTAATTATCATGGAAGCCCGATGGAATAAAAAGATGTGATGTAGAAGTCGTGTCATTTCAGAGTATGAATCTTAGGAAGATATATTTGTTACTATAGGGGAGGACAATGATTAGGGAAGGAAAGAAGAGATCAGAATGGGAGGATAGGAGATATAAAATATATATGGGTGTGATCATCGAAGAGGAATTAATAGAATACGAGTATATAAAAGATATTTGGTATGGATTGTAATATAGGATTAATATTTAGTTATCATAGAGAATCAGAAATTATCAGCCATCATATGTATACAGAAATTATCAGAATAAGATATGTATACATAAATATATATAGTAATGAATTTCATTAATTAAAGATAATCAAAAATATAAGTGGGTACATATATACATATATTATTGGATAAGCTATTCATCTTAATAGTAATAATCAAATGTATATATACTTATAGATATATACATATGTTATTTAATCTATTAATAATAATAAAATTAGAATTATATACATCAGCTATATTATATAGATATATATTTGTAGTATATGAGATAGTACTATATACACTTAGCTAATCCCTTAATCACTTGCTAGTACTGTTAAGAGGATAGTGGGCTTGTCCTTGAGGACGTAGCCCCAAAATAGGTAATGCATATGCGCCACAAACTCCTCGAGGAAGATTACTCATAAGGGATTTTCTGGCTTCCCAAGCAAGAATTCTTGTATCCCTCATTAAGTTAGTGAGTATGGAGGGAATTGGGAAGAAATAATACAAGTCAGCAAAATAACATATTTTTTAATACAGTCAGCATTGTATATAATTGATCAGGAAAATAAATATAGTTCCATTAATAGTAATACATACGCAGCAGTCTTGCCAATAAAGAAATATAACAGAGTTGCTACAAACAGTATATATATAAAGAATTTGGGATATAATTGTAATTATATATATATAATCATTGCAGATTTACAGGTATAATTTATATTTGAAGAAATTATTCTTTTGATATTAGATTTTGAAATAAAAAGTATGATGTTAATGTTAATGAATTCAGCCATTTATAAACTTGAAATTATGAATCTAATATTCAATATGAATTCAAGTTACATAGAGGATGATTTAAAGACAAATGGAAAATTGATATAATTCCATTGTCACATTGAGAATTATAGGAGGATACCGTCCTCATTAAGCCAGTATATACTGATGACCAACATATGCATATGTGATTAAGCGTTGGATAGAGGATGTCTCTTCCAAGAAGAGGAATGGATCAGATAATGGTCGGCCTGCAGTTCCTGAGGGATGCGCTCCAAAGGATGACGACACGAATAACCAAAGGGCTGCTTAGAATGAGATCATTCAAAGCCAGAGGGTCCTTAGCAAAGGTTATGAGCCCGACCTGGCAGACTTCTCTTAAAGAGGGTTAAGAAGTCCTAAGGGATGCGCTCCAGAGAACGACGGCAAGAATAACCAAAGGGTCGCTTTAGAATGAGATCATTCAAATCCAAAGGGTCCTTATCAAAGGTTATGAGCCCGACCTGGCAGACTTCTCTTAGGGAGGGTTAAGAATTGGGTAGATAACTAGTTAGATTCTTAAATTATGTTTATATGTTTACAATTTGTTCCTACTAACATCTCTTTTGCAGGTTTACCCCAAAAGGAACTAATCTGGAGTAGTGGGAAATTCGAGAGAAAATATGTTAATCATGAATGTACTACAATTCCACAAATGATACCAAAGTGGACTTAACTTTTAACTTGAACAGGATTCCTAGTAGACTATTTCTAGTTAATAAGAAGAAATCTAACAATATATTGATTATGTGTACACTTTGTGTATGCTTTGTGTCTTCATGTATTTATGTGTATACACTATGTATGCTTTGTGTCTTCATGCATCAATGTGTATACTTTGTGTATGCTTCGTGTCTTCACATACTCATGCATATATTTCATATTTTCAAATGTATGCTCCATGTGTGGTTATATTTTTGATTGATCTACAACGATAAAAATTTATTGATTCTTATTAGAGTTGCGTAGCAGAAGCTACTCACAGTAAAAGATTTGTATAAAATGATCATTGCTCGAGCACAAGCAATTTTGGGGAACGGCTGACTGTGATGACCCCTTTCTAGAATACGATTTAATAATAAATAATAAAAATAACTAACAAATGAATAAATAATAATATAATTTATTATATTATTAATATAGTAATGAAAAATATAATATATTAATCGATATAATATAATATTATATATTGATGAATGAATATAATAAATGAATAATAAAATAATAAATATTAATATTATAATCAATATAATATCAGTTCTTAATATTAATAATATAATATTCAATAATAATAACAAATCTTAATATCAAAATAAATTCTTAATATTAATATTAAATCTTAAATGTATGCTGTCCTAAAACAGCAATAAAGAAGAAATTCCATTTAGTAATGAACTAATTCAATAAATGATTTGTTAGACAAAGATTATAGTCCTATTCAAGACAAGTCCGCAATGCCGTGTCATTTGTCAGCATCTATTAGAATTAAGAAGAGCAAAGTTATATAGCAAGTCATAAACAAATTCAATTCCTGAAGCAGTGCAATCTGTAGGAATTAACATACGTTAGCAATTTGAATAGAATTACAATTAATCATAAAAGCTACCTGATTTATTAACAAAGACTGCAATCCTCTAAATTAAACTAATCTGCTCTATAAATCATTAATGGGAGCATAAGAAGCACGTAATAATTTAGTAATTATTATGGAAGTACGATGGAATGAAAAGATATGGTGTAGAGCCACAGTTTGTATAGCAGCGATTAATAGGAAGTCGTGTCGTTTCAGAGTGTGAATCTTAGGAAGATATATTTGTTACTATAGGGGAGGATAATGATTAGGTAGGGAAAGAAGAGATCAGAATGAGAGGATAGGAGATATAAAATATATATGGGTGTGATCATCGAAGAGGAATTAATAGAATATGAGTATATAAAAGATATTTGGTATGGATTGTAATATAGGATTAATATTTATTTATCATAAAGAATCAGAAATTATCAGCCATCATATGTATACATAAATATATATAGTAATGAATTTCATTAATTAAAGATAATCAAAAATATAAGTGGATACATAAATACATATATTATTGAATAAGGTATTCATCTTAATAGAATAATCAAATGTTAGAATTATATATATCAGCTATATTATATAGATATATATTTGTAATATATGAGATAGTACTATATACACTTAGCTAATTCCTTAATCACTTGCTAGTATTGTTAAGAGGATAGGTGGGCTTGTCAGGAATGGAGTAATACCATGTTGGAGGAAACTTCCAAGATAGGGATAAGGACGTATATCACGAATCCTTGAGGACGTAGCCCCAAAATAGGTAATGCATATATGTGCCACAAATCCTTTGAGGGAGCTTACTCGCAGATGGTTTCCAGATGCCCACGGACAAGCAATTCCCTGTATTCCTTAAGGTTAGTGATTAAGAGTGAAGTGAGGAATTGGGGGCTTGAGTATGTATTATGAATCAATGATTATTCCTTAATATAACTCAAATGCATAATGATGAACGTTAATCATTAGGAATTAGCATTCTCCTAATAGGGAACGTTATAAGAAGTCATTCCTAAGTGCAGTCCCAAACCCTAATTAGGAATTTCTGAGCAAATTAAGTAAGGTCTTAGTTGGGGACATTACATGTTAGGTTGCTGAAACACGATTTGCATCTACCACAATTGTCTTAAGACAACTTGTGAAGGTGCGAGAGGCCTTGAGTGCTATGGTCATCAACACTTTGTGGAGCGTATGGAGGCAATCAAACACAGAGAGAGCTCAGAAAGTAAAAGCGTTGGTCCTTGATGATGAATGGTGGGATCGTGCGGAATATGTCTTGAAATTCACCAAACCCATCATGAGCATGATTGGGTATGCTGATACCGATTGCCCATGTTTGGGTGAAATTTATGATGGCATAGACACCATGGTGGAGAACATAAAAACAATAATAGTGGCCAAGGAACATACAAATACATTTTTCAAAGTTGTAGAAAAAATTATTGCTGACCGTTGGAACAAGATGACCACCCCCCTTATATCTCTTGGCATATGCTTTGTCGCCAAGGTTTTCTAGCCAAGGGATGGTTTCACAACCAAGGAGAGTGGCACCATATAGAGATGCAGAGGTTGCTGCTAGTTACAAGGCTGCATTTACAAAGATATATGATGATGATGAAACTTGAAATATTGTCTTGACCTAGTTTGCCCAATTTGCCTCTACCAAACATCGTGACACTACCGCTCTTCATGCTCATTATAGGATGGATGCTGATGAATGGCAGTATGTACATGGTCAAGGCTCCATTTTCTTGCAGCCTCTTGCAATTAAATTTCTCTCCCAACTATGTTTATTTTTTTTTTATCGTTTTTCATTTGATCATGATGCTATCATATTGAAATTAAATAATAAATGTTGTAAGAAAATTCAACAAATTGCAAGTTCTTCAGCTGAGCGGAATTGGAGTACATACTCCATCCACTCAGTCAAGCGCAATCATTTGAGTGCCAAAAAAGCAGAGGATTTGGTCTACGTACACTCCGACCTTCACCTATTGTCACATTAGCGACCAGACTACTGTGAGGGTGTGACAAGGAATTGGGATCTAGTCCCTGAGTGTGCTGATTTAGATGCCATGATTGCACAACTTGCCCAAATCTCTATGGATGAACAAGAGGCAGCTCTTCTACATGACACAAACATAGCGAGTGGCACGACTAGTGGTTCAAATGAAGTTGAAGTGGAGCCAAATGTTGACCTTGATTCCTATGATGATGATGATGATGAAGATGAATTTGAATATTAAATATGAAATATGGCTTGTAATTTGAATTTTCAATGTGTAATTACATTTTGAGACTTTTGCAAATAATGAATATGATATATGAGGTATTTTATTAATTTTATTGGCAATTATGGATTTATGAGTATCACACCTCTAACTTATTATTATTATATGTTTGAAGTTTTGAACCAATGATGAATGAACATTGAACATGTTACATGTATGAATCTATGATGTATATATAAATTTATAATTTTATAATATATCAATATGTATATATATATATATAATATATTAATATGTATATTTGAAAATATCTATATATATACATATCCGCGGAACAAAAACCTGCCCAAAAAAATTTTTGCCAAACCCGCAAACCCGAACTAGAATCCTTATTAGAACCAAGATCAGTAACTTAGATTTGAGAGTGTCACTAGTAGCAACACACATAGTGGGATAGCACTGCAGATGACCACCAAGTGAAAGCCTCGCTCAGGAAGGAAAGGTAGACAATGCCATTCTGATGCATGTGTTCAATATACGAGATTTTGAGCCAGTACTGCAAACTATGGTGGCAGGATATGACTCACATTTGCACAAGTCCATCGTGGAGTTCCAAGTAAATACAGTTGTGATATCGTTCTGGCCAAACGAGTTCACTTGGGTTTTTGGTATCCCATCCAAGGGTTCCCAAGTGGCCAAGCCCTCGACCAAGTTGCTCAGACAAGTATACCGAAGTGACCTCTCGCCAAAACAATGAAATAGTCTATGGAGTAGCAAGAACAACCGAGGGGTAAAAAAATATTTCATAGCAACACCAAAATGGAGGTGCATTCTTGACCTAGTAAAGAGTCGACTCACAAGATCTAGCAAGGCTTCATATATAATTGTATGGATGCTAAAGCTCATGAATGGCATCATGATTTCAAAGGTTTATAACTAGGCAGAACTGTTATCAGAATGCATTCGGGAGTTTCTAACTCTCAAACATAAGACATTTTACATGTGCCACCACACCATAATGCTTTTCCTTGAGGCATTGAGAACCTAGGTACTAGTTGACCAATGGGGAAGGTTCACACCTGTCGGTCGAGTGGACCCCAAAAAACCGTGTTCTACAACACCTACTTGCGGTCGAAGGGGAGCACAACCAGCCGTTCCAAAAGAAGCGAAGGTAGGACAGTACGGGGCTAAGCACAGAGGAGGACAACCCTAAGGAAGAGGAAACGGTGGACGTGTCATCTTCCAACAGTGAGAGCAGGGACAAGTTTAGGATGGTATGCCACGAAGAGCAAGGCAGCAGGGAAGAAGTCGAGGCACAGGTTGTCGAAGGTGAAGGGGAGGAGCCAGCCGCCATGGAGCTAATTGCGGAGGTGAAGGTAGCCAAGGGGACCGTACCACCACCACCACGGGTTGCAATGGCCGAGTGGGGGGCAAGGAGAGCTATAGCAACAAGAGTTGTGTTTGCACCACCACAGTTGTCCCCTACGACACACCTAGTCATGCCACGCGGAGCATGAGAGTTAACCCCTTTGATGCACGTGTTAGCACCCAAAACACTGTGCATCCCCACATCACAGGGAGTTTAGGAGGCAACCCCGATTGCTGTGTTGGTTGTCGGTACACCTACAATCGAGAGTACCACACTCACAGCCGAAGGTATGACACCTACAATTGAGAGAGCCACACCTACTATGAGGGTGTCACACCTGGGAGTGTTGCACCTACGCCTAAGAGTGTTGAAGGGATGACAGCGACAGATGATACCACACCTACGAGTGTTGCACCTACGCCCGAGAGTGTCGAAGGGATGACGGCGGCAGATGATGCAGATACGAGACAACAATTTTTTGAACAGGTTTGATATGGGTGTTGCCAAGACTCCACCACCTTCACCTAGTTTACTGGGGGGCACCCACTTCTAGCAGGAAGTAGACACACAGTATGGGCTTGTACTAGAAGAGACCCTTAGAGAGCACGAGAGATGGCTTGCTAGGAGGGTGGAAATACTAGACAGTCATAGAGGTGATTGATATTGAGGAGAGTGCACATCAGGGAGATGCCTCCCTACATCAAGCAATGTTGACGGATGAGTCAAGCAAGTGAGAGGTGCATGACATCTGCATTTGGGTCTCAAAACCAAACCCGCAAGATGCTCTCAGATCCATATAAAGATACTTGGCAGAGTTGGAGGGCATGGCTGCAGTCACGCGAGGGGTGGCCGATCTCGCCAAACAAGTGGATATCAGATCTGCCTCTGCATAGGCGAAGAGACTACTCGCCTTCATGAGGAATGGCTGCGAGTAGGAGTTTGCCCAGCACTTTACAGCCCACGGGTGGCCCGCCACGGAAACACCTAAGATGATGGAGGCGTGGCGCAGGCCACACTCACAGGAGGGGCAAGGTGGTATGATAAACACCCTACACAGTATGGAGAGCATGTTTTGGGAAACATTTTTCCAGTTGCAGAAGGCAAGCCACTCATTCGATGAGGCCAAGGCAGGGAGAGTGGCCGCAGTAGAGCCGACAACAGCTATTCGAGAGGAGTTGGTGCAGCAATAGAGACTGACTACCACCAAGAGGGAGCAAAGAGTGGCCTTGGAGGAACAGTTGGATCAAGAGAGGGAAGTCAGAGTAGGGAAGGAGGTACAACGCAAAGAGATGGAGAAACATTTGGTAGTAGCAACTGGAGAGTTCGGGAGTACCAAGAAGGACTTGATGGAGGTCGTGCAAATGGTGAGGGTAGCACGCGAGAGGCAAAAGGTAGCAAAGTGGGATCTACAACTCCTTCATCGGCAGCCTTCCAGTGCACCTAGGCCAACGTCCTCAGCCACTCTAGGGACGTCCTTTCACCCTACTTCTCAGTAGTAGATGTTGTAGTTCCTCAACTCCATTTTGATCCGTCGTCTAGAAGACAACTTTTTCGGGGGGCCTGATGTTGATGATAATTTTGCTGATAAGAATATATAATATTTTGTTTTAAAAATGAATGGCAATGTAATGGATTGTAGTTGTTAATTGCCGACAGTTTGCACTCTTAACCAACTGTCGAGTGCTATATATTTCTGGATTGTATCGAGAACTGGGACTCTATTGTTGTACACATTACATGTTGATAATATCGTTATTTCTTTTTGCCATATTGATGTGTTCCTCAATTACTATATTGAATATGTTCATTGTTATATTTTTATTTACTCTATAAGTTAAAGCATTCACCGTAGGGAGTAAACACACACCTCTTCATGATGGTCATAACCTTTCACAATTAGCACCCTTCAAAAGGGTCACAACCCTTCATCATTGCTGCCCCTTGAAAGAGCCACTTCTTATTCTTCTTCATGTTTCTTTCTTCCATTAATGCTTCTTTAATTCCTTTTGCTCCATTCTTTCTTCCTTCCTCAATATATCCTCTCAAATAAACTCCTCTCCCTTTTTATATCTCATGTTTGAGGGAGTCACAACTATTGATTGCATTCTTCTTGACCTTTTATTAAACTTAATTTAACTTTTAATTATATTATATTTCATTTTCTTATTTGTTTATTTATTATTATTATTATTTAATTTTAATATTATGTTTAACGTTCAATCCTATTTGGCAAAGGGGACATTATAGTCCACCCCGGCCAAGATCACTTGTCCTCAAGCAATGCTAGTTTTAATCTTGTCAATTGAATTCTTTGCCAATATGAAGAATCTTAGCGTTTGCTACGTAACTCTGATATTGACTCAACTGAGATATGTTTTTGTCCTTACTCCCAAGTGGGGTGTCCCAATGATTCTCAACAATGTGTTTAAGAGTTTATATTAAGATGAAGATTAGAAGAATGTCACACATCTATGACCTTAATTGGTGATGTTTTCTATTAATGTTGTTTTCTCTCCCTAGATGCAAACATTATGATAATGCATAGTAGATGATACCATCTGCCTTATTAAGAATGAGTCCCTCTTTCTTTAAGGGGTGATTATTTATTACTCTACAATAGAATCTCTTCATAGATGGATCATAAACATTGTTTGAGAACTAAGTAATCCTTTGTCATAGATGTCTTTCAGTTCCTTTCTATTGACTAACTACATCACACACGAAATAGGCATGTTATGTATGGCAGATAAGAGTGTGAAATGGTAATGTTAACTATACTTCATAAGACAGAGGCCTTATGATGTTAGGAATTTTGTTTACTACATCCCATGGTTTGTATGGTACTTGTACCCTAACACAATTGTAAAGGTTATGAGTTTGACTATACAAGAATAGTGATAGATTAATATGTTCCATCATTTTCTGAACCTTGAATATGGTTTAAGCAGGAGCAACAGTTTGTGATAGATACTGTTAGGGTCAGGAAATGTAAGAGATCTTGGCACCAAGAGTATTGAGTTCGACGCCAGATGATGTTTTACTTTCTCATTGTCTACTGTTCCTGAAGGGTATGTCATGCTTTATAGGTTGGGTGATTATATCTAAGGCAAAGTTGAGAAACTAGAGTGATAGATTTCTTAACGATGTACAAAGGGATGTAACACTTTATGAAGGTAATTTGATAAATCAGTGAAGTTAATATAGACTGTTGTCTTATACCTTAGCGCCTTGTTATTGTTTGTTATGAATATATTGAATGGTTATTACTCCCAATGCATTTCCTTTTACTATCATTTCACGGTGTTAGAGAATGTGCATTCTCATTCCCCTCTTTGGGCATACACTTATGGTATTGTTCGTCCAACAATCCCTAGGTTGTTTTAACTAGAGTGTCACCAATGTTCGATAGGGGATAGTGAGACTCATGTTTGTATAAAGAATCCTCATTTTAATTTGAATACAAGAATATATAGCTCTTGAAACATTTATAAGTATTCATGGAGTCAACATGAAGTGTATGTTGAAGCACAATAGTCATGAATCAAACACATAAAGCATAAAGTATTCACCTAAATATGTGTAAGGCGTTAGTCATACACACAAATACATGGAGAGCATGAAGTATGCACCCAAATACACATAGGGTGTAAAGTACATGAATACTCATATGGCATGAAGCATATACATAAATGCACATAGTGTGTAAGCATGGCATGAAGCATATACGCAAATGCACATAGTGCGTAGGTATGAATTCACCAAAGTCACAAAGCATATATGTGAACACACATGGTGCATAAAGCATGAAGTATACATATGAATACACATATGAATCATACATAGAAATACACATAAGGCACGAATCACACACATGATGAATCATACACATGAATACACGCAAGGCATAAATCATCCACGAGTACATATGAATACACGTAAGGCATGAATCACACACATGAATACATGCAAGGGATGGATCATAAATAAGAATACACTTAAGGCATGAATCATACACGAGTACGTATGAATACACATAAGGCATGAATCACACATCTCAAGCATGAAGTATACATGTCAGGAATGAAGCAATAAATACACACCGGACACTTAAAGCATGAAGCAATACACTTAAATACACAATAGTCATGTAAGGCATGAAGCAGTACATAAATACACGTCAGACGTGTAAGGCATGAAGCAATACATAAATACCCACATACATGTAAGGCATGAAGCAATACATAAATACATGTCAAACATGTAAGGTATGAAGCAATACATAAATACATGTCATGCATGTAAGGCATGAAGCAATACACAAAGGTACAAAGCATACATGAGGAATGTTCTCATGGAGTAAACATGTTGAATCCATCAATCGTGAAGCAAACACAAGGCATACATGTGAAGAGCATGCATATGGAGTAAGAATGCTTGTATTAGACATGAAGTAGTTAAAGGCATATAAATATAGAAATGCAATGTTGACCTATTCAATTTTTATTTTTGACCTTATTAAAAAATGAGCTGAATAGTTAACCCTAATTAGATGGCGGTTAAAGTATGTTTGTCCCACAGGGTAGCACGATTATGCTCTGATACCTAATTTTCCCTAGACATTTCCCTAGAATCATAAATGCAACAAACGTTATGGTTTCATCTTACCAAGCAAATACTCCTTTAAATAAGGTGTCCCGGATTTGAATCCTACAATCATAACATAAGCAACATATACAAATACACACACACACACACACACACACATATCTCTATGCATTTATTAGGATTACATAATATCACATCATAATCAAATAACAGTGGGCAAAAATATTAAGGATTGGAGGAAGAAACATGATAGGTCTGCCTGAAGCCATTTCTACACTAAGCGCAAGAGTGAATGTTTGCCAAAGCCCTCCTCTTTGCTTGCTTAGTGGTTTGCTTGTACCTGCTTTCCCTATCAATGTCTCAGCCTCCCAAAGACACATGCCACCTTGTGGAATGGGGCCGAGGCTGTAAGGGGGTTTCTCAGTTCTATGTAAGTGCCCTCTTGGCCTACTTACATGATGCAAGTGCTCTCTTGGCCTTATTACATGACACTCTTTGCCCTCCTCTTACACCTCAGACCTACCCTACGAGGAAGGTTGCAGACAGTTGAGAGCATCCTATACTCTATTATGAGCATTCATCTAAGCATTATCTATTATTATTTTTTGTATTAGAGATAGTATAAAAAAATTACAATATTCGTAGAGTCTGCTCCAAAAGAGCTGCTACAGCACCTTCACCATATGTCACTTGAGTCCATATGATACCATTTCAACCTATTCTAGAGCATAGTAACATGAAGTATCATGAAGTTTCAAAATAGATACAAAAAGATAATTTGGTCATCTTAGTCCCATGACCCGATAACAATGTTGCTACATTCCGCTTGATCACATTCATATACCCCCGATGGAGGTTCAATCTGTGGATTAACATCTGCAGCAGCAAGCCAAGAGTTGTCTTCTTTTCTAGGTGCACCATTGACTTCATCTATTTGTTCCAATTTCTCATGTTCCTCCACATTATCTATTATTCATAAACGCATGTATATAGATATACAAAAATTACTTTTAAATAGGAAGGATGCTGAAAATGGCAGATTTGATATAATATCAGTATGCGGATCTGCAAATAAATTCTCGGTATAAGTGTTGATCAATCTTATAAATCACTTTTGGGCACTAGTGCTGACTCACTTTTATACTTTTTGATGATTGGTTTGCAGATGTAAATGACTGCTAAAGATGTTCGATAGTTGATGATCTACTCATGTCTTATACTCTGATCTGCCCTTTAATGAGTAGTGATTGCTGATTGAATACTGATTATTTATCCCCTTGGTTCACAGCACGATGTATCCCCTTCAATGCTTGGAATGAATCCTCCTTTATACTTTAATGGTGTAAGAGTCACCACCTTTCATGAGGATTGAGTCACCACTTTGCATTGTTGCCTTTGAGAATAATATATTATTTCCCAAATCGATCTCCCTTGGATGTTCTCCTCAAATGAAATCTTCTCCCCTTATATCCTCCAATGTGAAGGAGAGTCACACCTCTTCATAATGGTCACAACCTTTCACAATTACCACCCTTCCAAAGGGTCACAACCCTTCATCATTGGTGCCCCTTTGAAAGAGTCACTTCCTTCTCTTCTTCACATTCCTTTCTTCTTCCATTCATGCTTCCTTTATTCCTTTTGCTCCATTCTTTCTTCCTTCCTCCATATATCCTCTCAAATGAACTACTCTCGCTTTTTATATCTCATGTTTGAGGGAGTCAACTCTTGATTGCAATCGTCTTCACCTTTCATTAAACTTAATTTTGACTTTTAATTATATTATATTTAATTTTCTTATTTATTTTTTATTATTAATTTTAATATTATTACTTTTTACTAAATACTTTTTCACAAAGGGGACATTACAGCCTAGAAAGGCATCTTTTTTCATTGGGTCTGGTTCTATTGCACATGACCAAAGAATCCGGAATTAATTCATTAATCTTCTACTATTAATAACAAATCCGGATGTATTGTATGTTCTCCTTCTCCATCTCTTTAAATCTTTTGTTCAATAATGTCTCAGGGATTTGATAATTACTAGGGTCATGAGGATGTTCCCTTTCACCAGTGCCTTCCCTTGAATGACCCAAGCACCCTATCCTTGTTTACTTCGCTGCATTTGAATCTTTATATAAATTGGATATTGATCACATTTTAAATCAATTGGAAAATCCTACACTTCCCTAAACCTTGGCATACAATTATGTGAAAACAACATATTCTACCAATCAGTATTCCGTACATTTTTGCACATGTGCTTCAAAAATTTGGAATTTCAAAAATACAGCACAAGTTTGGCAAGAGTCCTATCAAAAGCAAACAATATGGAGATGAAAGCAACACCTCAATTGTTTATTGTAAGAGATAAGGATAATTATTCACAAATTTAATACTCTTACATAAACTAGATAAGATGGCTCATAGATTAGATTTTCCAAGAAATGTCAGTCAAATCCAGTGTTTTATGCAAGGGCATCAAAAACAATTATCCATATGCAGTGTTGGATGTGCCTGATTATACAAATTTCTAATAAAAATTGAAACAACTGCTTGCCAGCCAACAAAAATGTAATGTGCCCATTCGGTTCGTTCCAACATTCTTTGGAGTTCCAAAATTCTCTAGCGAATCCTTGGTGAATTCATTCAGATTTCACAGATGTGTAGATTGACGCAGATTTGAAAGATATTGTGGGAGAAAGATTTTTTTTTCTTCCACTTTGAGTTTTCTCCTCAGATTGTTGATTAACTACCACTACTATGCACTTCCAGCATATATTGCCACTGGGGTTTTGTGTGGATAAAGACTTGGAAGCCTTCATTGAAGTAAGCTGCAGCCCTTCGAATCTCAGTTGCAGCCTCTATTCTTATAGCAGCAGTTCCTTGGAATTACTTCCATCACAGTGAAAATCACAGCTCTAGATAGGGGGCAATCTTGGCATGTAAGCCG
The DNA here is from genome assembly GCA_018584345.1 of Thuja plicata. Lineage (NCBI taxonomy): Eukaryota > Viridiplantae > Streptophyta > Pinopsida > Cupressales > Cupressaceae > Thuja > Thuja plicata. The sequence continues at coordinate 460,190 of MU224000.1, forward strand.
AGTTCTTGGGATTCAGAGTGGATCCTGGGGTTTTTAAGGGAGGGTGCAGCCCTATTTGGAGCATTTTCTATAATATTGAAGCAAGCCGCCCAGCTACACAACATCTTCAAGCATACTTGCACAGTTTATTGCTGATTGAAGGGATATTTTTGGTGTTGTATTGAGGGGTTTATATTGCTGTTCACATTCCCATAATCTTTGCACTTATTATATTTCCAGTCTATTGTGTGGTTAAAAATAAAAGCTCTCTTTGCTCATGTGATTCTGACTTCTGATAAGCAATGCTGAAGTTCATTGTATTAGTATACAATGTCAAGATCAAATAAAGGAGGCCAAATATTTGATAAGTCTCTATGATATCACTGAATATTGTGATGTTTAAAAGGGTAGTTTATGATTTAAATCCATAGTCGTGGCTGTTCTAATTCATTGAATTCAGAAAATACCTATGATAAGTTGCATGCAAAGAGATTGATGGAATGTCTGCAAGCTAGATATCAGAAACATTGCAAGTTTCAGTTCAAAATTTGTGTTAGGGACATTAAAAAAAATTGATACAAGAAAAAAGGTTATAGAAGACTTAAATGAATAGTTGGCTAAAAATCAAACAAACTGGTTAAAAGAATTTATCTGGATAACAACTCATCAATAGGAATATACAATCAACTGCTATACAGACTACAGATAGACTGTAAACATTTAGAATTGCACAAGGTATTTTATTATAAATAGACATAATGACTACGAAAACAGAATATGCTCCTAAAGTAGCTTGGTTCCTTTCCATTCAGTAAACAAGAATGCAGTGGAACTCACCAGTTATATTCAGCTTGCTTTTGACACCTTCTTTACTTGCCCATTCCAGCAATTCTCTCTCTGCCTCTCCAGTAGATATTACACCTGCTATATTTTCTGCATCTACATTTGCAAAGAAGTTTATCTTATTAACCGTTGCAGTTTGCAATGCATGCAATATCTCTATGTTTTCACCATTATTAGCACAGAAGAGGTCATTTGTAATAGAGTAGATTATATATAGGGCTTCCATCTCATTCCGTGGACTAAATGGACCAAAATCATCATCTTCCATAAAGTACCATTCTGCCTGCATGAAGCATCACAAACCATTACAAAATTCTAACAATTCAAACAGAATATTATATACAATGAGCATGCCATTATACAGGCAAGCAACGTCCGGGAATTTCGCTTAATACATTGCAACCTTACTCCTACATCCCATATTCCATACCTCATTCAATTGCAATATACGGGCTGCCCTAATTATTTGCTCCAAAAGTGTATCTTCTCCTGGTTTTGGAGATGCAAGATCTTTATCATGTAGATGAAATACAAGATTAATACTCCTCTCTGACAAAATTGCCTGCTTGAGTACATTGATAATATTATCAATTCCAATATCAAATAATCACAACACTTAAACAGAAGTTGTAGATGGCAAAAATGTGCAAGTAATAGATCATCCATAATCTGCTCCCAGGTATATTTCCAAATAGAATTTAGTTTTTAAAAGTTAATGGAGGATGAGGAGAATTAATTCTATATGTTTATCTACAATGTGTTTTAATATTTAGAGTCTTGGGCAAAGGTTTTCTTCCTATAAACAAGAACTAACTAGAACCAGACTCATCAGATAATCTGTATCATGGTAATAAAACTTGGCCAGTACTCACCACACTTACAAATACTCGCAAGTTTTCAGATGGTCAGTAACTTAACCACAACATTTAAGCCAATTCTGCTGTAAAACTCGCAAGTTATGGTGAGACTCATGTGGACATATCAAGTCAAATAGAGAGACTATGCTGATGCAAATGCCAGAAACACACAAAAAAAAGTTTAAACTATCTGACTTTTGTTATCATTTTTGCCTCAAGAAATTCGGATTTCAGCTGCATGAAATGATTGTTAGGTGATTAGAAGGATTTATTTACAGTTAAAGTGCAATTTGATAGATATAGCTTGGTTTGTTTTGTATTTTCTGTTTCCTATTTCAAAACCCTGCTGCTTAGTAATGTTTGCTTTTAATCTAAGTTGCCAATTTAGGTATGGGTGCAGCTACGGTGCACGGGTTCGGGTACGTGGGTACAGCAATATTTTTTTGTTTGGGTATGGGTACTGATACGTACATACATACATACATACATATGTGTGTGTGTGTGTGTGTGTATATATATGTGTGTGTGTGTGTGTGTGTGTGTGTGTATATATATAACTGTATAACTATATGAAGACTGATACTCACAAATCCATAATTGTGAACAAATAAAATTTTTAAATACCTCTTAATAGCATATTCATAATTTGCAAAAATGATAACATTCAAGTCTCAAAATGTCATTACACAATGGAAATTCAAATTACAATCCATATTTAGTATCCATATTTATTTAAATGGTTTTTTTATAACTTATGGGACCCTCTTTTAAAACCAACAACATTGGAAGTCCCTGGGTTCGCCCAAGATTCGGCCAGAGCACCTGGGTTCAACTCCAAACCCAAGATGAACTTGAACCAATACCCAAACCCAAACCCATGAATCCGGTAACTGAGTTTGTAATGTCTACATTATCTTAAATGTGCAAGGCATTAAGCAAGGTGCAAAGGACCCCAAATGGAAGTATTGCACACCAGGTGCAATCAAGGGTACAATGACCCACAATTATCGTGGATTTATTATGAGAAGAGGTATCAATCACCTCAAATGTCAACTTTTTCAAATCATCGGTCAAAATGTCAAGTTGTGTGACCAATTGGAGAAAGAAATGCAATGAGGAATGAATGCCCCACTTTCCAGCTATGAGTAGTAGAAACAGAAAGGAAGAGGATGACCTTTACTTGAAAGTACTCCTTGGAAGTTGGAACCAAGAGAAGCACCATGAGGCCAGGATAGCTGCAGCAAACTTTTGGTACCATAATAATATGGCATTCAATGTGACAAGAAGCATGCATTGACAAATGCATTGAGCATTTAGGGCATAGGGTTAAGACACCAACTTTGCATGATTTCAATGGGCCACTATAAGTGAACTGTCAAAATTACACATCTAATAGTAGAAGAGAAAATAAGAATATGGCTGATAAAGGGCTACAGCATTTTATCTATAGATGGAATGAGTATGAATGGTTAATTTTCAAGAGGGATATTGGTGTTTGTAGAGTCCATTGATGCCTTGCGCTGAATCATGAATGGAAAGACTTTGTACAAATTGTTGGAGGTGATGATCCAAGAGGTAGGGGTGGAGAATGTTATTCAATTGTCACCAATAACGCATGGTCACAGGGAGATTTCTTTAGGAAAGGCATCCCACAAATTTCTATTGTCCCTGTGTTGCCCATTGCCTGATTTAATGCTCGCCGATATCAGAGAGATTGGATGGATTATAACAGAGGTCAAAAATACAAGAAACATCACAAAATTTAGCAACAATCATAAATGAGCGCTTTGTCAACAAAGAAAGGAGCTTGAGCAATCAAGTGCACATGGCTTCCCACAAGATTCATTACATTGCAAAGCATTGTAAGAATGCCACCTTCTCTCAAGCAAATGTTTGTAACCAATCGACGGTTCGTGTCTCAATATTGTAAGAGGGCGGCAGAAAAGATCATGAGGATAGTCTTTGATAATGTGCTTGCCAAGCGAATAAAAGCACCATTCAAAGTAACTTGCAAACTTATGATTTATGATAATTTTCATTTTCTTTACTTTTTATCCTTTATTTTGGTTTTTTATTTTTATGTTAATTAAAATAAAATCCAAACTTTTAGGCAACAAAGCCTTTGGTCAAGGTATTGCATTCGGTTGGTGGGGATAAAATGCTGACAGATTATGTCAATGAGGTAGTACATATAGGCAAGAAGACTTTATTGCATTATTATGGTGAAACAGGAGAAAATATTGAATCATTTGGTGAATTATTGATGGTGGATGGACTGACCAACTCCACCAGTCAATACACTCCATGCAGTACTACTTAAACCTCAATAATTTATTATCCAACTCTCTTATAAAGCTGATAAGAAGGTTATGGCAGTCCTCACCACATCCATTGAGAGGATGACACTTAATGAAACCCATAGATATAAATTTAGATGAGTTACAGGCCCAGAAGGCTAGTGGGGGGCTCTTTTCTTCATCTCTGTGCATTAAAAGGAGAGCAATACATCAATTAAAAAGAGGAAAAATCAAGTCCTTATTGTATGCTTCTTTGATAAATGCAACTTTAGCTTTAATATTACAAATGCAAAACTTTACTTGATAGTTAATTGTTGAAAAAAAATTAAATATCTTATTTGTAAATTTGTGGTGGAAAGATTATAGTACTCAAAGGCCAAATATTGAGAGGCTAAACACTAGTGTTTTTTGCCATCCCAATTGCACTGTAATGTCCCCTTTTTTACTATCTTAGGAAATAGGGACGATTACCTCAAATCCCCTTTTAACTATGCCCATTGAATGCAATTAAAGCAAGTAATGTAAGTTGAACCAGAGATCAATAGCTATTTCTGATATAACAAATAATGTATGCAAATTGAAATGATAGCAACATCTGATATACAATGTATTATATGCTAGGAATATTATTTTATCACTTATAGTGATAAGAATGTGATGATGTATCTGATATAGTCGTTAAACTTGTGCAATAGATTATATTGCTTTCAGCAATGGCTACAAAATCTGATAGGACAGTTTGAATATGCAACTTAGATATTATTGCTAGAAGAGATATGTGCTATTTCAGATTATCAAGGAGATGCTTGCACTCAATAATGGATGTCGTGTCTAATGTATATTCCTTTATCTCTGCAATCCTTAGATGTCGTCTCTGATCTGCACTATAGGCCTGCACCAATAATGCCAATGGCAATTTGCTCTAAACAGAGCAGATCCAATATGGATAAATGAATAAAGAGAACAGTATTCAATGATGCTTGAATTGATCATCCTCCACCAATCTATATATCCTACTCAACTAATGGTTGTGTCTCTTAGACTTCAAATGACATGTCTTCTTCCTTTCAAGAGATCGCACCTGCTCAATAACTCAAAATAGGGTGTTCATTAGTGTGACTCTCTTCCCTAATTGATTAATCATCAAACGTAATTGCATGTCTTTAAGGCATATCCCTTAATCATGATCGATCTCTTCATTAGATCAATAACTATTGTATGCGAATCATGGCATCTTACGTCTTGTTAACCAATCACCGATAATGTTCATGCCTCTTCATAACCGATGTTAATTAGTTTATGATCTGTAGTTTAGCATGCTTGTCTTAACTGATATTAATTAGTTTATGATCTGTAGTTTAGCGTGCTTGTCTTAACCAATACTTTAGTTATTCATCAATCTATTTATCGACTTATCATCCATCAAGTTGATCTTCCTTATTAACATTCAACCAATATTGATCAATTAGCCTTTGATTATTATCCTTGATAAATATCGATATGTTATGAATCTATATCTTATACTGCTATCAATTCTTTAACTTCTTGGATTATCATATGAATCACTTGACTCTTGATATTGCCGCCCATGTTGATTATCCATGTATATAATTGTCTTATTGATGAGAATGCTCTGCATACTTGGTATGATCACTACTTGTGATCTTATCCTAGGAAACCATCTTATTTATAAGACTTCACGGCTTCCTCAACTTTTATTCATTAAGTATACTAACTTCTACTAATTCTACTAACTGCTACTGATAATGGGGCTCAAGGACTGCCACTCCTTGTCCATGCTTGCATTGTATTATTATTAATGAGAAGGGTTCAAGAATGGGGATATTACATGCACTTTTCAGTGTGAGCTCAATTGGAGCATGTTTGAGCCTTTAAGATAATTCAGTCACACCAAGAAGAGGAATAGATTGACCTAGGAGCACCTCAATGGCCTTGTCTTTGTTCAATATAACATTTGCCTTCATACTTAAAGTGGAAGGGAAGGAGTCCCATAATGCAATTGACTTGGATGACAGTGATCCATATTTGGATTGGATTGCCAAGGTTGTGGATGTCATGTTCATCAATGAATGTCTCATTGAATTGGAGAGATGGAGCAAAAACAATGGAAGCAGAAGCATTGAGAGACAGCATACTTGATTATTCATTTCACTCCTAACAAGGAAATTTCAGATTTACCTTCTAGTTTGAGGCTGAATGCTACTAGGGTGAGGAGGAAGTTGTAGACAATATTTCTAAAATATTTAAAATTTTGTATTTTGAGCCTTTGACAGATATGACATGTAATCACTGACTTGTGACAAACTGGTAATCAAAACAGACTTATACATTCTCTAAATTTATTCATTATGTTTCTTATGCATCACTTATTCATGTAAATTATTTTTAAATTCTTTTATTTACCAAGTTTCTTTCCAACTCCAATCTGAAACAAATGTTTGGGTGATTTTGAAATATAGTCTATAATTTCCCATGTGGTAGACAAGAGAACTTAAAAACATATTCTCTAGATAGTAAACTAGCCTGATAGTTGAAGATTGGTATTAGTCAATAGTTATAGAGTATCTTTTCTTGGTGTGACAATTAGAGGGCAGTCATATTTCTGGATCCCTAATTTTATAGACCATCTGCACCAATCTTATGTTATGTGTATCTAGTTTTCGTCCCATTTCATCCTCAAAAAGTCAGAGGTGAGGCCACTTTTGTAGAAAACAGAAAGGGATTTTATTGTGGCAGGGAATTTCATAGGTTTCTAGATGATATTCAGGTTTATGTTTGTGTTAATTTCTGGCTTTTCTTGGATATAAATTGTAAATATTGATTCTTGAGAAATTCCACGTCATTCCTTCTTGCTTGCATACAAAGAGTACCATCATACTCCAATCATCTTGATGCAACTTTTTTGACATACTAAAAGTATCAATTTTCATTACAAAAACGAAATTCAGTTTCACACTCAAAGAAATGATATCTATTATCAGATATACATCATTCCAGTGTTAATGAGCAGGCATGAGATTACAATCACAGCTAATCAAATACACAGGAATTTAGCGTTTTTTTCACTCCATACAAGAAAGTGACAATATAAAGATCTATAAATGCTCACAATGAACATAAATTTCTTCTAAGAGCATCTTCCTTAATGGAATGGAAGTATAGAAGAATGCTTGAAAAATATTCAAGGCAAAATGATATTAAAAAAGTTTAGAAAGCCAAAGAGAATTGTATGACTGGATCAAACTTTGTTTCATGTAGATTTGGAATCCAGCCTGCGAGCTAAAAACTAATCTGCCTTCTCAGCAACAACAAAATAGGTGAATTTAACAAAACAATATGATGAAAAAGGCAAGCCATGTGGGCATGACTGATGTGTACCTTTTTCTTTCCAACCAATGGATCATCCTGATTGGGTTCAGGAAGCATCAATACAACTCCATTTTCTCTTTTCTCTTGTAACAATATCTGATTAACAAATAACTATAAAAGTTAATGCAATTAATTCTGATCCCATTGTAGTCTCCAAGTCAGTTACAAAACAAGGTTATTCAGTATAATGGAAATAGGCTTTATTAAAGAGACTGTATAGCTCAGTTATATGAAGTATTTCCTATGATCAATCAGAACTTAAAGTCAACTGCATCAAGTGCAAGATATTTAACAGTAATAGGCTAATGAAAAATTTACTGCACATGTAAATATAAGAGAGGAACAAATACTTGTGATTCTACAGTAAACATTACAACTGTGAATCTGATCACTCACTTGGTATATATAAAATAAACTCAAGGAAGAAGCATGGTGATACTGCATACAAGCAAAGAACCCTCTTCTAGAATAAGTCAAAATAGCACTACCATTTTGGCCAAAAAGCCCTAGTTGGATTAAAGGCCCCAGAGAAGTTAATTCCCAGGTCATTGAGGACTGTAATGCGGTAATGATACATGATACACATGACAATTGTCAATGTTCAACAATGCCCCTGCCCCGGGAATCCCTGTTTCAAAAGATCCTGGTCTTATTTGAAGAAAATTCCCAGGTCATGGAGGACCATAATGCGGTAATGAGACATGATACACATGACAATTGGCAATGTTAAACAATGCCCCTGTCCCAGGAATCCCTATTTTGAAAGATCCTGGTTTTATTTGAAGAAAGATAAATCACCCTCCATATGCATAACGTCAGCCCATCAACCAATAAATATATACCCCTATTATTAGTTCTAAGAGAGGGAAAGCCCAACTGAAGTAAAAAGGTTGGAAAAGAAGTTCAAGCCATGGTAGAGTGCAAAAGCCAGCTTCAGTTGTCATAGATGATAAAAGGTTGAAGGGTAAGACATTCTTCCACTCCAAGAAAAGTAAATATCTCTCTTAAAATATTTGAACACCTGCAAGCAAAAAGAGGGTGCTGAAAAGGCCAATCGAAGTAGTGCAAATGGTGTACCATTCCTTCAATAAACCAAGTCAGTATCTGAATAAGACTGTCAAGAAAGTTTGGGCCTTAGGTAAATTGCACTGTAATCCAAAGTTCTAGCCTTTGTTTTCTGACGAGATATTGAGATCTGGACACTGCGGTCACCAATGTTTAGGCCCTATTGACTTGTTTAAGAAGTGCTGAGATGAACTAGAATATATCATAGTTTAGAAACTCTTAACAGCTTTGGAAAATGGATTCTGAGGAGACAAATTCATTTGTGCCTTAAAGACATCAAACATCTCATTCTAAACAGATCTTTCAGATAGTTCAATATGTTGATTTCTGACCGTCTACTATGGACTATTCAAAGAAAATGTGGTGAACTCGCATGGAGTATTGGAATAATAGGGATCGGGCATACAATGGTAAGGTTGGAGTCCCATAGTTCCATGACTCGGACTCGCCTATGACTCGGCAAGGTCGACTTGACCCGTGACTCAGCAACGACTTGGCTATGACTCGGCAAAATGAAAAAACAGAGATTTTTTACAATTTAAAACTTGTTTTATGCACCCATTATTGAATAAAGCTTAAAAACACTATAACATCATCAAATAGAAGCTAATTTGATCACATACATAAACATACATCCATCACATAAGTACAAACATAAATTGTAGCTGAAGGAAATAGAAAACATAGATATGCAGAATTATAAATATTGTCAAATGTATATAAAATCCATGACATCAAATGTTCCCAAACATATGTGTAAACAAAAACAAGTCTTTGGCTCAGGCTCTAGCTCAGACTCAGCCTCAGCCTCAGAGTAGTCTGTCATCCTTCTACAAATGCGTCTGAGGTAGGCCCTACATGACTGACAAGCCATAGTCTCTGCCTGTAAGGTGCCACTCTAATCAACATCAACTGCACGGGAAGTTGATCGTGCTCTATCCTCCTCTGCCATAGCCACAGCCTCAGTCTCTTTGTCTGCCTGGTCAACCCACTTATGGTCCTTGTTGTGAGGTTTTAGGAGTAGTGGCCTTAGGTAGTCTTTGTTGGTGGCAGTTTTCAGGTCCCTAGGTTTGAATGATTTTGGCCTGCTGGGAAGTCATGTTTATCTGGGATATGGTCAAGAGCTAAGCTAAGTCTGTAATGGGGATGGAGTCGAAACTAAGTGATTTGTGATGGAATGAGTTACAACCCTTTGAGAATCCTTGTTCCAGCTTCAATTTGACCTTAGAAAGCCAGGACAGATTGTGGGTGGTAACCCTGCTCAATCCTGAAATTTGGCTGAAGTCTGGGATTTTTCGAAAAACCCCCAAAATCTAGAATAATTGACCATATGTATTTATTTATAATTGATACATATAGCCAGATTTGTAGAGGGATCTTGAAAATCTGCAGTATTCATATCCAATATTGTCTCTGCTTCCATGCAACTCTGGGGTTCATTGATAAGTAGTTCATATCAAAAGGGGACAACTCTTATTCATTTCATCCCTTCTCAACTTCTCTCACTTCGTCATGATGTGAACATACTGATGGAGCAAGAAGCACAGAAAACTCAAAAGAGCGTGCCTATCAAGGTAAAGCGCAAAGACATAAACACTCACATTTAAAAGCTTGAGAGACCAAACATGTTTAAAAGGCACTTCTTTATTGAATACCAAACAATCTACTTCTGCCTACTTTACACTCTTAACTCTGTCCAAAATCAAATACATATCAAAATTTTAAATAGTAGTGTACATGCTTTACTTGCCTTCCAAGTGATCTGCTATTCTGAGAACAAACCTGCTTTACTTGTTTTCCGAGAAATCTGCTATTCTGAGAACAAACCTGCTTTACTTGCTTTCCAAGAAATCTAATATTCTAAGAACAAACTTGCTCTACTTGTTTTCTATAGCAAGAGACCGAACATGTATGAAAAGAACTTCTTTATTAAACAAGAAATAATTTACTTCTGCTAACTCTGTCCAGAATCCAGAATCAGCTATATATCAAACTAGTGTGCATGCTTTACTTGTTTTCCAAGAAATCTAGCATTCTAATAGCAAACCTGCTTTTTACTTGTTTTCTATGCTGTATTTACTATAGAGCTATTTTCCCTAGAAATATATCTGTTTTTTTCTATTTCTAGAAAATATTCATTCTAAAACTATTTTTGAAAGAAAAGACTTCCATTTTCAACAACTATTGCATCAGTCACCCCCCGGAATTGAAAGCAAAATCTGGACCTCTTGATTCAAGGCACTGAGTGCATATATTGTTTGCTTCCTCCACTGATCACAACACCTCTTATAATATCAGCTAATTTACATGTCCGTGCACAATGTTTCCCTTTCTGATTTTGCGCATTGCTCAGCCATAACTATGGCATCCCACTCTACTTCCATCTCACCGTTTCCTCCATATAAAGAATGTTTCTCTCTTACACCTTATTCACATTTGCGTGAATTGCATCATCAATGCCATGTTTATCAACATCCAAGTTTGAATTGTCCATTTCAAAACTGGCTATCTCATCCAATTCTATAATCCACGGAGTTTTGGGGACGGGGACATTTTATGGGATGTGAACGTGTTTCCGGTACGGGTACGGGTCAGAACCAATTTTTAGGGGACGGCAAGGGACGACCATTAAAAAAATAGGGGATTTTTTATATCTAGAGAGAATTCAAATATGCATTTCATAACATTGATAAACCATTCACCATAGACATTTCAAAAGCTCTATACAATGAATACATAGCAAATTAACAAAGTTCAAATACTTTCATTGTAAAAATATGGCGTACATATAGCAAAAATGCCCAAAGGCTCCAAGTTTCATGCATAAAATGACATAAAGAGAAGTCCAACTAAAATACTAAACAGTAAATGATAACATAGAAGTTCAACTCCATAATCAGATGTCTATAATAATCAAAATCAATAATGTCTGCAAATGATATATGCCAAACCCTCCTCTTGCAGCTCAAAAATGAAAGCTTTGTTGCTGCTCCTCTTTCTTCTTCTTCTTGGAAAGAAGGAATGAAATGAAGAAATGAAAGAGAGTTAGGCTTTTTAGCATCCAAAATAGGGTTTAGTATTTTTTATTTGATATTAGAGTCCATGTGGGGCCCGCCCATAACCAATTTTTTATTTAAAAAATGCACTTTTTATGACTTGTCGCCATTTTTTTTAAGCTGGGAAATAGGGGACGGATTTGGGTACCGGGAGGGTCGGGTCGTCACCTAACTGTCCCTGGTACCCAAATCCGTCCCCTATTTCAAAACCTTCTCTTTTTGGGGTTTTCGGAACGTCCCCAATTTGGGACCGAAAATGGAACGGTTAGGGGACGTTGAAATCCTGTCCCCGTTCCGTACCCAAGACAGGAACGGGGGTTCCAAGGCAGGGGACGCGTCCCTGTGGAACACAGAACCAATTTCTTGATAAAATTAGCCATCTTTGTAATATAAGAAGTAAGCCCCAAATTTTCTTGGTTATCAACATTATAGTTGGAGTTCGCAGCCTGAAACTTTGCCTGAGACTTGGAACTCGCCAAAATTCAGCTAAAAAAATCTGGCTCAGCACACAAATCTTGTGGTTCCCTGTCTCACAAGTATGAGTGAATCCTCCAGAGATTTCCTTCTACAATCAATATCAACCATGGTGGTAGATGCATTTTGCATCTCCATGGGAAAATACGTCTTCATCTGCTTTCTTGTAACTTTCTGTTAGAGTGCATAATATAATCATCATAAGTACTAACAGTACAAACATAGGAAATTAGTTCACAGAGTTAAAAAATTAATAAAATTCTTGGGGAGGGTAGATTTAAAAACATTCAGTAACATCTCTATCTATTTATGTGGTCATATATTTCATTTCTGGTTTCAATGAGAATAATAAATTATAAAACAAACCTTACTCTGTCCATTTTCTAAGTTGTTTTCCAATCTTTGTTTTCCTTTTGATCATGGAATCAAAGTTGTAGATGTGTAAACAATTAGAAAAGATAAGGAGAGATGTGTGACATAAATTGTGAAGTCAAGGTATCAAGGAATAGACTTCCAATTAATATCAAAAACCCTAAAAAATTTATAAAGGGGAAACCAACAAATTCCAAGTGGCACTTGGATACCACCTTCTGATTTTCTGAGTGAAGTACAACTTGCATGGATACAAAAGATAAATTTGCACAAGGTTGTTGTAGTGTCTCCTTCCCAAGTCTCTTCACTAGGTTCTCGTAGGCTAATGAGTCAGGGTTAGGGGACTCTTGGTGACAGTTTAATCCAGCTTATTTGATGATGGCAGGTGTCACATTGAGCTCAATCAGTTGAGATTTGCATAATGCCCTTTTCTACAGTGGATTTGGACAATTTGTCCAAACTATTTTTGGTAAGTGTCAAGCTAGACACCAACTTGGCCAATTCACAATATAACTATTTTGGGATGTCAGTTAGAGCAGGTGATGATGATATTTTGGTTTTTAATGAGGTCCAGAGCATTTAATTTGAATAACCTAGTTGCTTAAATATTTAACTTAAACATTATTTAATTTATTAAATATTTCTCTAAGTGGTCACCTAGGGTGAAAATTAAAAGTGCTTTTGCAAATATTAAATAAAAATGACGTTTTGGAAGTGGATGCCAAAGTGGAAGTTATAAGGTGTTTTAAAATATAATTAAAAAGGTGAAACCCTAAAGGGGGACGTGGGCTTTTGGGAGGCCAATTTATTTGGCTTTGAGCTTATTTCTCAGTATGCTTGGATTGATATTTTGAGAACAAATATGGCTGGTTGAACATGTTCATCCTTTAGCTTTGTGACAACAAAAACCATTCCAAAGGACATTCTCTTTGTTGCTGAAAGATCTAACATGGAGAATTTATTGGTGATTTCATTCAAGAACCACATTGAGCTTCATTCAGAGAGTATACTCAGCTTGTATTTCCAGATTGCATCTTCAACCTAGAAGGCAAACCCTTGGAGGATATTTGGGACAATTTTGGAGAGTTCATTTGATATATTTTTTATTCTTAAACTGGTCATACCTCTTCTGGATAGCCACCCAAGCTAGGAGAGGATGTGGGAACTTGCTCAAGTTGGGTGCTTGGTTTTTGGTGTTGTTTTTCTATTGCTAAGCTAGTCGTACCCCTTTTGGATAGCTACCCAGGCTAGGAGAGGACATGGGAACTTGGTCATGTTGGGTGTTTGGTTTTTGGTGTTGTTTATTGCTAGAAGGAAGAGTCAAGAGCCTTGGCATTAGATTACCATCCTTTTTATGCGTTGTGGAGAAATATTGTGATAGGGGCATCCAAGTTTGAGGCTCTAGTTTGTTGGTATTAAAGTGTAGATACATTAATGTACTTCCAGACATAGATGAACCACTCGGCAAAGACTTGACGAGTCATGAAAAACTCGCAAGTTTTTTCCAGCCCCGAATTTTCTAGCTAAAACTTGCAGGAAGAACTCGGTGAGTTTTTGGTGAGTTTTTTACAAAAACTTGACAAGTCTAATGGGAAAACTTGACCTTGGAAAAATAAAACTCTCATGGTCGAAAAAGAGTGATTTTCATTTCATTTTTGCTTTCTATTTTTGTTCTCTCGGCTAGGAAAAACCCTCCCCAGAGTCTCCACCATCTAGCAATTTGTTTGCAGCGATTTTGCACCAAGGAGTGAAGATTTGAATAGATTTTTGGGTGAATTTCAAAGTGAAATGGTGGAAATAGGCGTCTTAGCCTATTTATATAAACTAAGAACTTAATCCCTATTTCCACTTTTAGGGAATAATCAATAAGATCCAACTTCAATCCTTAAAAAGAGTTGGATGCGGCATGTGATAATTCTCCTCTTTTTGTTTTGTGTGATGTGATTAGATGTAAGAATTAGGTAAAATGCTAGGAAATTGACAAGATTCAACAGAAACAAATAAGAAAGTAAGCACATAAGTACAATTCTGCAAATGAGATACAAAAATGAACTTGTCATTGAAATCTGAGCCTAAAAATGCAGACCAATGTGCTAGGCGCCCTAGTCATGAGGGTGTTTCCATCAGCTAACACTTTGTATCCCAGATTCAGGATGCTCCATAGATTACTTCCTCTGAAATTCAGCCAAAAAGTGTCGGGCTTTGCTGATTGATATAGTCTATAAGTTTTCACCTATTCAAAATCTGGAACCAGGTTTTAGTCTACTCTCCGCAACTTTTCAACTTTCAGCAGTCAAACCTGTAACCTCACATAAAGAGAAGGGAAATATTATTGTGATGTATAGGGGCTTGCCTATGTCAAACACCGGGTAGGAATTATCCTACACTATGGCTATGATTGATTAGAAAAGAGAGCTTACCCCTGGTAGGGTAGAGGCAAAATCTGAAGTAAAATGCTAAATTGAAGTGATATTACCTCAGAATTAATAATGGTGGTGATGCTATGCTCTTTGGATAAGACCTTCAAGGGTTGATGCAATAACATGACATGACAAGACATAAAAGGCCATTCATAAAAACACGCTTCCATGTAGGTTGTTGTAGCTTGCTACTCCGTAATACTCAGTTTTCAAGAAATTTGCTCAATAATGCTTGCTCTAGGATGTGACCTCAATAATGCTTGATGTGGTCTTAATAATGATTGATGTGGTAGGAAGAAAATGAATTAAAAAGAATGCCTTTATATAGGGATCTCAAGGTATTTCCTATTTTAGGTCAACTTCTAACGGTCATATCAAAATATTGGGATCACATAACAAATAGCAAGAATTGACACTTGCACACATTTGATTTTTAGCCCTTTTCAAAGGGTTTGTAGCCCTAGGCACCCTAGTCCACCCAAAAAAGAGTAAAGTAAGGGTGGTTGCAGAGTGCAAAAGCCCTGGACATAGGATCTGGTCACCAAATGAGTATATGACAACAGTTTAGTTGTGACAAGGCCACAAATATGCTTGAAATGTGATATGAGAGGGCACACTAAAGCAAGGGCCTAAAAAGGAGTGATATTGTAAAACGTAACAATTTACGATACTACACAAGCAAATTGGGTTTCTCAGTAGGTTTTCTAATTTTCTTTTTCTCTGTTTTTTGAAAGCATATTACTTCTTTTTTGCTGCATCTAGGTTTAAAAAAATCATCAATGCTAATACTAAGTACTCTAAATAGATTTAGATTTCACAAAACAAGATTCATCGACTTTTTTTCAATTTTTACATTATTTGCACTGTTTCTTCATACCCTGTCTATTTTTTTATTTGAATCCCCTTTTTTTTAAGAAAAATGTTTAGAATGTTAGATTTGTTGTCGGTAAAACATGTTAATATATTGTTGAGGCTAGTTAGTGTAACCGAGGGGTAGGTAGTGGAATGGTTGTGAAGGTTCGCCTCGCACCCCCTCGGGCTCTATATATGTCATGTATTTCCTTCAGATAAGATGTTATGTGATGGTGGTTGCATAGTACAAAGTTGCCAGCATACATTGTAAAGCATTGAATGAATTAATATAAAATCATTGTGAGTTCTCTGGTACATTGTTCTCTGTTACAGTTATTATTTTCTTATGCATTAAACTCGTTTACCCTACGGGGCAAACATCTGGCGCCGTTGCCGATACAAACTTGGGAAGTGACGGAGTGTTGATGGCGTACGGTAGAAAATGGGCCAGCTAGTAGATGACAGTGCAAGGGAACACGACGACGGCTTTGAGGAACTTTTTGAGGAGGAACAAGTCTTGACTTCAAATTTTGTGGCATTGTTGCAAGCCACTATTGAGACTCGCATCAGGAGGGAAGTCGTGCGGGAAGAAGTCCCAAGGAGTGTTGTGTGGGTCACCCTCAGAGTGAGTTTGGCTGTAAATCGGTTGATGAGTCGTCTTCCTCGCCTATTGGCACAAACATCCCTTGCCCTTCGAAACCATCGTGAGGAGACCGACCATAAACACAGACGCTAGTAAATCCTCCGCAATTACGAAGAAATAGCCGTCGGGAAGAGGAGGAACGAGACGAAACAAGGAGAAGACAACAGACAACGTATTCTGAACCCCTGGGAAAGGACTAATTAATGCCAAACATTCCTAATAAAGATAGAAATCGGAAGGAGTACATAGAAGAGTGTGAGGTCGCCCAGCGGGCCTTGATACTTGAATAGCAAGTTGAACAAAGAGGGAGGTTGAGACGACTTGCCGAGGGACGACCAAATGAAGGGTTGCCTGAAGGGGACCAAGTGGGTGTCACGATAGGTGCAGAAGCCGAAGGTGAACGCTACGATACACAAGAGCACCGTAGGGAGAGTAGTGAAGATTTAATTGAAGAGACCCAACATCGGTTAAGGAACTTATCCCTTACACCGCACACGGAGGCGAGGGAATGCCGAAGGATTGTAGAAGAGGCCAGGGAGGTAGAGGATACCGGTGCAGCCAGTAGTGTAGAAGGGACTCAGGGGCACGACGGTCAGACGAACCTAGCAAGCTCTAATCCATTCGGTTCAGGACCAACACAAGCGAGGAACAGAACAATAGCCATGTCACAGAAACAAAAATTGCCAAAGTTTATGGGCGACGGGAAGGAGGATCCCATCCGACATTGTCGTACATGTGAAACCATCTAGTCAGCAAACGAGGTCGTTGACCAGGATGAATGGGTACGGCAATTTCTGGCCACGTTGCGGGGAGTAGCCATCGACTGGTACTCGGACATGGACAAAACAAAGGTTAGTACGTGGAATGAATTACGAAAAGAGTTTCAGACAGATTTTTGGCTGTTGCAGGATGACAATGAGATTGTCGCCGAAATCTACAGCACCAAGCAAGGGAAGGAGATGGTCTGAGCCTATGGTCAGCGGCTGAAGGAACTACTGGGGAAGATGGACAATCAGTCGGCTGACGACTTAAAGAAAAGATAATTTGTTGAGGGATTGAGACCTTCCCTTCAGAAGAAAATGAAGATTGTGCCTCCCACATCATACGACAACGCATACAATAGAGTCATGGACTTGGAGAGCGAACATAAAACCTCCAAGAAAAAGGACCGACCGTCAGATGAGGACGACTCCTAGGAGGAGAGCAACGGCGACAAAGAATCTAGCAAAAAGGGATAGGCTCTCCAAAGAGATATGCAGTGTGATGGATCTCTAAAATTTGGCAAATTTTAGAGTCCCAAATAGCACACCAAAGGGAGAATTTTCAGATCTTACCCACTACTTATGATTAGAACAATATACTAATCAAGAGAATACTAGAGATTCGTGATTATATAATGCTATATAAGGATGAGTGAAAGAATAGGTTGGTTGATACGACAATAAAAGAAGCGGATATCAGTAATACATCAAGATGAAAAGAGTTGAAAGAAAGCAACAAATACACTGATTAAAGATTGTTCTTGAATAAATCTTAGAAAAAAATGCATGCATTGCTTAAGACTCATAAAATACAGAGGAATATATTCAGATTGATACATATAAAGCTGTGAGCAGTCAATGAGATATATAAAGAGAAATAATGAAGTCAATGGATCAAGACACAATTCGATAGCCCAG
>MU224000.1:478474-496258 GCA_018584345.1 Thuja plicata
TTCGGAATCTTTGTGCGTGCCTAATAAAATAAAATATTATTACAAAACAAATTGCGGCAGAGTTGTTTGAAGATATGTATTTGAGATGTGGGTTGATGTTCAAAGATTGAAGACTATTAACTCTTAGCGATTGACACGGAAGATAGTCTCCTTTGGTTATGCATAAATTATTAAATACACTGCTGATGAATTTCAAAAGACCAAGAGTTGGTGGACAGATGACAGTGAATATAATTGCTAAGAAAAATGTGCACGAGTTTGCACAGATGTGAAGATGTTAAAATTGCGCACATACGATAATACATGAATTAAGATGGAGTTCGAACAAAATGATATTGGTGTTTAAGTGCAATCTATATATTGCTACGACGTTATGAGTTTCCAGTTTACGCTAAGGCGTCTTTCGAAAATATTTATTAAAACATTATTTCAAGAAAACTGAAGTCACCGAAATGATAAGTGAGTTAGTTAAAATATAATTTATTAAGATTGTTTATATGAAACGTGACTCATTGAAAAGTCACACCCCCCATAAGATAAAATATATATATGAGGTATTGTAGGATATAATAAGAGATATTCGATAGAAGAACAATAGAAACATATATATTTAATTGTATGGAGGGATAAGGAGTAAAAATATGACTTTGTAATATAAATTCAATTATTTTATTATTATTCAGTTATTTTATTTTAATAATAAAATAAAATGTCCTTTGTTTATTATTGAAGGTATGGAGAATAAACTGCAGATGAACCGTCCTTTATAATTATTTTTTGAATTTGTATACAATTTAAATGTCAGATAAGTGGACATGGTCATTTAGCATCTTAAACTCAATCATCACAGATGTCGTGAAATATTTAATTGTTTCCGAATTTGTGTCCAGTTTGTCTCCGAGGAGTTAAAGTTCAATCTGGACTAATTTAAGATTGCATAAATATTTGATCTGTTGCATCTTGATTATCAAATTGATTGGTAGTATAAGTGCGTAGAACATTATAAAGTTGTATGTAATCTTCATTGAAGTTGACTCTATCGCCCGAATGAGCAGAGGCACTAGTCTTTTATTTTTGAAGTATTGAGTTTATATGTGAAGTCAAAAAATCTATCAAATCCTTCCTACAAAACCTCAAATCCATTATTAAGAATCATTACACAAAACATTTAATTCAAACATTCAACATTCAATTTCATATTGATCGAGTTCGAGGAATTTGCCAGCTAGAAAACTCACAAGCTTAAATTCGCTATAGAAAAACCTTGAAGAAAGTGATCAGGTTCAAGGTGAAGGTTTACCTGCCTAGGTGTAGCGAAGCCTAAAGTGCAGGGGAATTTGGATTATTCCCGTTTGTTGGCCAGAAATGATTTGGAATTCTATTGGAGAATTGGCAGGCTCTTGGATTTCCAATTTGTAGTTTTGGGAACCGACACAGTGGATGATGAAGGAATTTAAGGCAATCAAGGGAGTTCCAGTAAGGCAGACGAGGGAGAGTCGTGGTGCACAGAATGTCAGGCTGAGGGGCATACAAAGGGTTCCTGTCCAAAGAAGGTGTTTTGCAATATCTGCCAGCTTATGAGTCACTCGACTAAGGAATGTCCCTATAACATGAAGACAAGAAACCAGCAAGTAATGTTTACACAGAAGCAGTCATCCACAGCAACAGGCACTTCCCACCCAACAAATAATAATGCATCATTTGGCGGGTACCGGAATAACCGGCGAGGAGGGCAAAATAATTATAATGATAATAATAATAATAACAACTGGAGCCGGATCCAATACGATGCCAAGGGTCGGTCGATGATTCGGCGTAGGGCCTGTAACCGGTGGGGGCACTTTGCTCGAGACTATTCAAAAGAAGAAACCCCATAGAAGTTGTGTCGATGGTGTGCACCGGGCGACCGTGATGATGGGAACTGTCCGAAGCCCAGAGTCAATTGGTTGGACATTGAGAAGTCGGGCAACGAGGAACAAGTACTAGCCCTTACATGGTCGTACACGAAGAAAGCCACCTATCCCGACCCCCATACAGAGAAGTAAGGTGTACGGGATGCAAAGGCATAAATTGATAAGGAGATGATGGCGCAACGACAAGAGACTCATGAGACGGCTAGCACCTCCCGCATGAAAGCTGAAGAAAATATCTTAAGACAAATGTTTCAACTAGAAGTACCAGTGAAGGTCAACGACCTCTTGGAAACCATGCCCCAGTGCGGTTAGGCACTGCATTGTTGCGTTCAGTACCAGTAACATTACAGAGTCGGATGGCCGAGCATACGAATGTCCCTAGAGCTCTGCAACAGACCTGACGTTATTGGCGGTTAACAATGGCCAGCACCCCGCGGTTGTCGAGATGGGTATACTTGGGTCAATCCTGACAGATACTATTGTGGATGGCGGCTCTGGGGTAAATGTCCTGCCAGAGGAGACGTGGAAAAAACTTGGCAAACCGACGCTATGGTCACCCACTTTCAATCTGGTAGGTGCAGACCAGCATGGAATCAAGCCCCTCAGGACATTGATGGCACAACAAGTAACAATTGGCACACAGTTGTTTGTCCTCAACTTTGTTGTAATTCCCTTGAAGAAGGGATATGACACCATTCTGGGTAGAGGGTGGCTCGTTGCGGCAAAGGTCAATCACAACTGGAAGCGGAATACACTATCAATAGAGAACGAAGGGAGAAAGTTTATCATAGATCTTAGAACAGAGATGGTGAGCGAAGAGCTCGCCTCTTCTTCTGAGTCAGAGTCAGACGATGAAGGCGGTGGCATAGACGAGGGCAAGCGCCGAATGGAACCAAACGAGGAAGGCATCCTTGAACTTGAGGGGTGCTCTAAAGATGAAACTAATTCGATGAATGGGCTCTTTCATTGACAAATGGAAGACTATGAAATATTTGGGTGGAATATGCTGCAAATTGAAGAACCAGAAAAAGACTTGTTTCCACGAGCGTACGGAGAGTACACTGAAGGGGAGGCCTAAGTAAACGAGACACCGGCACACTAGTTTGACACGGAAAAGCTAATCTGGTATGAGGAACCTTCATTAAAAGTTACAAACCTTGGGGATGAAGCAAATCCAAGAAACATCCTCGTAGGCAATGACTGGAACCCCGTCTTGAAAGCCGCAGCGTTCAAGATCTTTATCAAGTATAAAGATGTGTTGCTTGGACATATAAAGATCTAAAGGGAGTACCCCCAGAGCTATGTAAACACCGTATCCCGTTGGTACCTGGAGTCGTACCGGTACCGAAGAGACCGTACCGGCTGAATAAGAACTATGTCGTATCCCGTTGGTACCTAGAGTCATACCGGTACGGAAGAGACCGTACTGGATGAATAAGAACTATGCCGCACGAGTCAATGAGAAGATAGAACGCATGTTGGACGCTGGTATTATTTTCAGATTGCAAACAAGTGAGTGGGTTTCTCCCATAGTTATATCGTTGAAGGAGGCGAACCAAATTCGCATATGTGTAGATTTCAGATGCCTCAATGCAGTTACCATCAAAGACCCCTTTCTGATCCCCTTCACAGACAACATCCTCAAAGAGGTTGCAGGACACGAAATTTATTCATTCATGAATGGATTTTCAGGGTACAATCAGATATCCATAGCTGAGGAGGATAAATTGAAGACAACGTTTGTGATGGAGGACGGTGTCTATGCCTATAATAGGATGCCCTTTGGACTCTGTAATGCGCCAATGACATTCCAGAGGATAATCCTCCACATATTTGATGAAATGTCTGTCGAAAATTTCAAGGTGTTTTTGGACAACTGGTCCATCTACAGTGCGTAGGACACACACTTGGTGGCTCTCACGGAGTGCATGGAGAGATGTAGAAGAGCAAGACTGGCACTGAACCCCAAGAAATGCAGATTCATGGTGCCACAGGGGAAGTTGCTAGGGCATATTGTGTGCAAGGCAGGACTAAAGACGGACCCTGACAAGGTATGGGTGATTGTAGAAATGGAAACACCAACAGACATCACAAGGGTGAAGTCATTCTTGGGGCACATAGGGTACTACACGACGTTTATCAAAAAAATTGCCTGTCTCGTGCCCACTGGATAAGCTGACACGGAAGGGAGAGTCGTACACCTAGGGGACAGCGCAGGAGGAAGCATTTCAGGAGTTGAAGACGAGGCTAGTAGGTATGCCAATACTAGCATACCCGAACTGGGACAAGGAGTTTCATGTACACGTGGATGTGTCCAACTTTGCAATTGGAGCCACACTGGCCTAGGTGGAGGATCATGGGTAGGACCACCCAGTGTACTTCGCTAGCAGATTGTTGCCTAAGGCAGAGAAAAATTACAGCACAATCGAAAGGGAGCCTCTCGGACTGGTGTATGCAGTTCAGAAATTTTGACATTATCTGTTGACGACGCCATTCACCTTCTATGGATCACTAGGTATTGATGTATCTGGACAACAAACCCATTATACAAGGGAGAGTACGCAGATGGTTGCTATTGTTGCAGGAGTTTACCTTCGCCATCATCATACAACCGAGAAAAAGCCATGTAATCGCAAACCAGCTCTCTCGAATCAAGTCGGGAGATCTAACTAAGTGTGTCAACAACGACTTTCCTGACTCACGTATTTCACATCGCAATATTGTCGACATGGTACACCAGTATAAGGGAATACCTCTCAACATCTCAGTTCCCTAAGGAAATGTCGCCAGGCAAGAGAAGGAAGCTTGTCCTCCGAAGCAAAACATTCCAAATAATAAATGGACTCTTGTATAAAATGGGACCGGATCAAGTCTTACGACGATGCGTTCTGGAGGAAATTTTGAGTGTCCTGAGGGAAGCGCATGAAGGGTCAATGGGTGGACACATGGGACCGGACACGACGGCTAGGAAAGTGTTATTGGCAAGGCTCTAGCTCCCCGCGTTGTACAATGATGCCCGAGAATGGGTCATTGGTTGTGATACTTGCCAGCAGGCGGGGAAGCCGCTCAAAAGAGACTTCATGTCACTTAACCCTTCGCATGCACAGGAATTATTTGAGAGATGGGGATTTGACTTCATCGGGCCTCTGAAGGCGAGCAGAGCAAGACGGTGCAGATATATTGTAGTGTCTACAAAGTACCTAACCAAGTGGGTAGAGGCGCGGGCCCTACCTGATAACTCCGCATTGAGTACAGCCAAGTTCATTTATGAACAGATTATCACAAGGTACGGGATTCCAATAGAACTAACAAGCGACTGAGGGGGCCACTTTGTGAATCATGTCATCTGGTTGCTCACCACGCAGTTCAAGATCTTTCATTCTTTGTCAAGTCCATATTACCCTCGAGCAAATGGCCAGGCGAAAGCGACAAATAAAATATTGGTGTCGGTAATCTACAAATCGTGCGGAGTGGAGCAAGAAGATTGGGAGGAGAAGCTACCATCGATACTGTGGGCTTATCATACGACCTACAAAGTGAACACACCCCCTTTCAATTAATGTATGGACAGGAAGCCATTGTACCGGTGGAGTTTATGGTACCGAGCCTTTGAATTGCGATCAAGAACCGACTGGGTGACATGGAGAGTCTGCGTGGAAGGTTGTACGCCCTGAATAAGATGGATGAGTGACGGATGATGGCTCAGTGGCAACGGAAGGCGCTCAGCAACAACAGAAGGTATGGCATGATAAGAATTTACGACGAATGCAATTCACCCCGGCACAATTAGTCTTGAAGTATAATGGTCGGAATGAGATCGAACCGGGGAAGTTCAAAGTGCGTTGGCTTGGTCCTTGCAAAGTCCGCGAAGTCGGTGAAAATATGGCAATCAAACTGTGGACACTCGATGGGTAGGAGATTCCTGATACGGTGAACAAGTCCAAATTAAAATTGTATCATGAACGTCGGCGGCGAGACCCAGTTCAACCAGAAAAGCCTGTCGGGAGGTCAGGTAACTCTAAATAATTTCAAAAAAATTAAAAAATTAAAAAAAACGGAGGACAAACCGTATGGTGGAGCCACTAAACAATGGGACCACCGAACAGTGGAACCACCGTGGTTGGGCCGTCATGCGCCCAAATTTTTTTAAGAGGAAGCCCATACGGGCATTTTGAAAAAACGGAACAGCGTTTGGTAAGAAAAACAAACAAGGAGTCGTACGGGTTTGTTGAAAAGAAAGAAAAATAAAGAGTGAGGAAGTCGTACAGCTGGAGGAAAGACAAAAGTTGGGAGCCAGTGTGGAATGAAGTTGTGGAGTACGACATAAGGGTTGGAGTAATATTAATTTATTAACCGACAAAAGAGACAGTTATTGATGGCCACAAGCACGGGGACAAAGAGGAAAGACTGAAAGAAACAGTTACAACCGGCATCCAGCAGTTCTTCAGGAATGAACAAAGATGCAAGGGTTTTACCCTCAGGTGTGAAAATCGCAGGAAGAGTGAATACAGGTACCAGCACAAAGAAGAAATTGAGGCCCAAGGTTCAGATGCCTACCCAAAAGGATGTCGTTACACAAATGTTCAATTTGAGGGATTAAATGGTTTGGAATGCAGAACGTGGTGGCAGGAGATGCTAGAGAATGATTTTGTTTAGGGGCAAATTCGACGGGCTGAAGTACATTGGGCGATACATATGCCTACATTTTGTATTCGAGATTATGAAGGCATGCTCAGAATGATGATCGATACATTTGACAAATGTAGCCGCAGTAGTTGGGTCGTCGTGCGCCCAAAAATTTTTAAGAGGAAGCCCATACAGGCATTTTGAAAAAACGGAACAGCATTTGGTAAGAAAAACAAACAGCAAGTAGTCGTACGGGTTTGTTGAAAAGAAAGAAAAATAAAGAGTGTGAAAAAAATACGGCAAGAGGAAAGACAACAGTTGGGAGCCAGTGTGGAATGAAGTAGTGGAGTACGACATAAGGGTTTGGAGTAATATTAATTTATAAACCGACAAAAGAGACAGTTATTGATGGCCACAAGCACGGGGACAAAGAGGAAAGACTGGAAGAAACAGTTACAGTCGGCATCCAGCAGTTCTTCAGGAATGAACAAAGATGCAAGGGTTTTACCCTTGGGTGTGAAAATCACAGGAAGAGTGGATATAGGTACCAACACAAAGAAGAAATTGAGGCCCAAGGTTCAAATGCCTGCCCAAAAGGATGTCGTTACACAAATGTTCAATTTGAGGGATTAAATGGTTTGGAATGCAGAACGTGGTGGCAGGAGACGTCAGAGAATGATTTTGTGAAGGGGCAAATTCGGCGGGCTGAAGTACATTGGGCGATACAGATGCTTATATTTTGTATTCGAGATTATGAAGGCATGCTCAGAATGATGATCGATACATTTGACAAATGTAGCCGCAGTAGTAGTTTCCAGTATCTTGGCCATGACCTCACCATTACCTTCGCAGCGACTGATTTCATCAGGTTTTTGGTATACCTAGCAGGAAAGGAAAGAAGATTGAAACGAAGGCAATGAAGATGTCTCGGGAAGAAAAAGAAAAATGGATAAAGGTGATTTCGAGAGAATTGACACCAGCAGAGATGGACTCCATAGCGAGTACGGCTTCTAAGAGTCACGGCATCAAGAAAGCATTCATCGCACCTCGCAAATGGCAATGTCTTATGGATGTGGTCAAAAGTCGGCTTATAAGTTCGAATCGCGCTTCTGATATTGCCCTCCCACAGATTCTTTTGATGAATGGTATCAAAAACGACATTATCTACGACTGGCCATCTTTATTAACAGAGAGGATGTACGAGTTCATGACACTTCAACATAAAACATTCTACATGCCTCATTACGCGATTGGGTTTTTCCCGGATGTCACTCGTGTACAAATACCACCTGACAGATTGAAGGTCAAGCTGCAGAGGAGTCTAGCGCCTAGTGAGCCACCTATCTTCTACTAGCGGCATTTGGACACAGAGGGTATGTTAACGGGACCGAAGAGGAAACACCAAGTAATATTGGAGTCGAAAGATGACATTGACAGTGGCCGAGACTCGAGAGGAGACGAGTGAGACTTTGGGGGCCAGTGTGGGAAGTGAGACGGCTAAGAGCCAGACAACAGATTTGGCAGTTGCAGCAAGGGGAGACATGTCCACTCCCTCGGGTGGTGTTATTCCACGAGTCTTGTTCACTCCGCCACTTCTCTCGGATGCAACATCCTTGGCACCAGACCCACCTTTTGGTACGATGGTGTCAACGGTTCCTGTACCCAGCTTTGGTCAGACGAGAGCTCCTGTTAGCATGGTACCACCCAGTGGGGGTCTACCAGGGGTCATTCCTCCGCCCACCAGCGAGCCTGTGGAGTTGGCAATAGGTGTCGAGGGGTCAGTGGTTGGGACGCTATAGAGTGATGAGCAGCCCGGAGGGGGTGGGGCCTGTAGGGGCAAGGGAAGCACAGGTGACCCTAGAGGTGGTTGGTACGAATGCAGTAGTTACGATGGGTGCAAAGTTGTTGGATGAGCAGCCTATGGAGGTGCAGGCGGTGACAGGGAGTGCCCTTTCAAATGAGGCCATGATAACTTGGCTGAGTAACTTCAAGATGGACCTCTGGCACCGATGGGTAAGCCCTTCTCTCACCACTGCGGGAGTTGCCCCTCCATCAGGAGATAGTAGATCTCAAGGGAGAAAACTCGCCTGTTAGAGAGTTGGAGCCAGAGGATTCCCCGGTGAGACAGATTGACTTCACTTCCCAGCATGAGGATATACCAGAGCCTCTGACAGAGTTTGGTGATGGTGAGGGTGCCTTTGAGCAGTACATTGTGAATGTGACTGCAGGAACATGGAGGGTTGTAGCTTCAGCTCAGTCACGTGCCTAGGAGGGAGTTGCCTAGGACTTGGAGCACTTGTTGGCCTTTGTTAGGGTAGGCTGCCCTGAAGCCTTCGTTGCTTGTTACGAGTTTCGTGGATGGCCAGCTACAGAGACATTGGAGATGCTGCATGATTGGGCCCTCCATGAGCGGGCAAGAGAGAGTAGAGTTGGGGTTCTCATCCGGGAGATTGAGCAGGCCTTCCGGGAAGGCTATTACACCCTTAGGCGTGTCGAACACACCTCTACAGGCCATGAGGCCGCATGGGTGGCCGCAGTGTCATCTCGGGAGGAGTTGGCCACCCGGCTCCAGATAGTCGAGGGAGACATGACCCACCGTACAGAGGATTTGTTTAGTCAACAGGTAGCTTGGGCAGTGGAGAGAGATGATTTAGTGGCTCAGTTGGAGGCAGCTAGGGACGAGAGGTCAACACTAGAGCAGCAGATGGTAGAGAAGAGAGTTGTGTTGGAGACTCGTCTGGCGAGTGCTATGGAGGTAGCGGACAAGAAGGATAAGGAGGTTTTGGAGGCAGCGATGATGGTAAAAACTGCTATGGAACGGAGGACGGTGGCGGAGCGAAACTTGAGGTTGAGGAAACAACAAGTGTATATTGATATAAACTAATTTAGATTGTTATTTTTTATTAAAATATAACGTGACCTTCCACTTTGTATGTGTAGGTTAATTTATTATGGCAAACGAGAAGGTTCTAGATCCAGTTCAGCTTCAGGTTCTGCCTCATCAGTCCCGCCACCAACATTTGTAGGCCCTTGTCCTACGAGAGCTAGAGACCCTACTTGGAAGTATGACTACCGAGGACTTACCTAGACCAATTTTTGCATTAAATGTGAAAAATTATTTGGAAGAATAAACCACCTCAAATACCATCTTGCAGCGATTACTCGTCATGATGCCAAGGTTTTCATGGGACCACTAAAGTAATAAAAAGAGAAACGTATGCCATACTTGCAGTCGTAGAAGAGGAAAAATTGCAAAGGGAGAGGGCAAAGGCAGCATCCATAGCTGCTTCTCAAGGTGCTGCACTCAACCTTGAATTAGATGAAGACGGACTTCAGAGCATAGTGGGCTCTCTTCGTGGCCCACGTGTCCAAACCAAATCCGCCACCACCACAGGCACCACTTCATCTACTTCTAGTAGAGCACCAGCATCAACGCCTATACACATGCCATATTTTTTTCTACTTGGAAACACACCTAGAGCACAACCATCATTGGAGGCAACTAAGTGGAATAAGGTGCGTGAACATGCAGACATTGCATGTGCTGATTTTTGGTACTTTAACATCCCTTTCAATGTGGCAAATAATTCTTATTTGGAGAACTTAGTTACCGTATTGACAGTTGTAGGAAAAGGCTACAAGATGCCTTCTTGCAAAGACTTGTGCGGGAGGTTAGTTAATTTAAATCTTTTTGATAATTTATATTTAATAGTTATAAATATAGCAATTTATGTTGAGTTTTAGACTAAAATTATGTTGAATTTAAGCTATTTTTGTTTAAAATTAAATTGTGTATTTAATTTCACCATTTAATTGTAGGTTGCTCATGAATGCAATCGATAGGGCGAGGGCACTGGTGGAAGATCAAAGAAAGGAATAAAAAAATATGGCTGCACTATTCTTTTTTATGGGTGAACGGATGGGGAAAACCGCAGCATCATTAATTTTTTGGTATGCTTGATCCAAATTCATTGTTGTTGGGTATGCTTGATCTCGTTGATGTGAAGATCGCACTTGTGGATTAGACTGAGTTCTGTCTCATCTCTGTTCTTGAAGTCAAATTGCAAAATATCTTGTTGACGTCGCACTTTGATAGCTGGATTAACATCACCTTGCTTCTTTTCTAATTTCTTCTTTCAAACCTTGCAATTTTGAATTCCTCTCAAGTTCACACTTTATCCTTTTGAATTCTCTTCAATTCTGATTTGAAAATTGCATCCATTGTCTTGAAGTCGCACTTGTATTTCTTGCCTTTCACATTACACCCTTTCTTCTTGAATTCGTACTTTTGCTCTCTGATTTGATTCTTCATGTCTGTCTTAATTCACCTTATTAAGCTGATTGTATTTGCCTTTGGTTTGGATTACAATTCAGATCTTATGCTGGTGACTTCCCTGCCTTCATGGTTTGATCTTTATGGCAGACTTTCAGACCTCTAGGGCAGACTGATTTTGCCCTAATTTGCTGAATAAATTCACTGCTTTTCCCCTTTATACCTGCTTAGAATTCCCTTAAAGTTCCAATTTGAATTACCTTCTTGGTCTGGGATTTGCCTTCCTTATTTGAAATCACCCTTATCTGCTCTTCATTTTCTCTGATTTCACCTTCAATTGCTTTGAATTCAAATTGAATGATGCTTGAAACGGTATGCTTAACCCATATATGTATGGTGATCATCAAAGGGGTGCAACTTATCAACCCAAGGAGGGCCGACCCAGTAGCCTTACCAATTTGAATTTTGTGGAAACAAAGACTCACAAAAGGCTGACAGGATTTTGATGATGAATTGAATTTTTGCATTAGTTTGGCCCTCTTCAATTGTGGACTTTACCTTCTGTAGATAGTATAAATATAAGTTTAGGCATCCAACCCAAAACTCAATTCACTTGCACACTCTTTAAAACAATTTTTGCTCTGATTTTCTGATTTTCGCCCCTGATTTTCATTATGTTTTTCCTTCTTCCTTAGGGCAGGATTTAGAACCTAAGCTAGAAATCTAAAATGCTTGGGCGGAAATATTGCTACAAGCTGGAAGTGCATCCTTTTATGAAGTCGGAATTCCATTAGGGAGCTGAAAATGAGCAAAAGACTGGGTCAGAATTCCAGCTACGAGCTGGAAATGCTATTAAAGGGGGTTGTATTCTCTTAGGGAAGCTGGAAATGCTTCCAACCTTGATCAGATTTTCACTACGGAGCTGGAAATCATGTCTTGAGCTGAGCACAAAGGCACATGTAAGCTGGAAATGAGCAAAATTTTGGGTTGGATTTCCAGCTTGGAGCTGGAAATAAGAAAAAAGAAATCCAACTTCTCATGTTAACTTAAACTTACCTTTTCATTTCTCAATTCTCAAAAGCTGATTCTTGAAACCCTTTTATTTTCTCCAATTTTGGATCAAAATTTTTTATCTCTCAATATGCCTCGTCTTCTTGGATTGAACTTCAACTAGCAATTTTTAACCTCAAAGTGTCTTTGTCTTCTCAAGGGCGGGATTCCAACAAGGAGCTGGAAATGCTCCTCAAGGAGGTCGGATTTCCAGCTAGAAGCTGGAAATGAGCAAGAGACTTCACTTAAATTTCCCCATTCTCTCTTCAAAACGTTTCACTTCCCTGTTTAAAACATTCTCACTTGCATGAGAATTCTCCTTTTCACCTCTTTGAAACTCAATTTACAAACCAAAATTTCATCTCCATTTCAAAGATTTTGTCATTCTCAATCCCAAAACTCTTTAATCTTGCAACTTCCCTCTATACTTCTTGGACAGAATCTCATTGGGGAACTGGAAATGGTAAAAGGGCCAAGTCGGAATTAGACTTATAAGCTGGAAATGAGCCTTTTGATGAGGTCAAAAATTCATAAGCAAGCTAGAAATGGGTAAACTATGGGTTGGGTTTCCAGCTAGGAGCTGGAAATGAGCAAATTTTCTCCCCTTTTAACTTATACTTGAATTTCTTTCATTTTTCAACTAAGGATTTAGAAAGTTTTTCTTGTTCCTCGCTTAGCCATTTGAACTTTAACTTCCATTTAGCATTTCCAATTTGAATTTGAAGTTAAATTGTGATAGCTCATTTAGCATTTCTCAAATTTCATATTCAAGACCTTGACCTCTGGCAGATTTCCTAAAGGAAATCCTCCTCAAACCCGGATTTCGCAATTGACACCACCTTGCAACTTTGACGATAACTTGACAATATTTTGACAAATTTTTACACTTGTAAAATTTTCGTAGTTTCACCCTCAATTTCCAAACCTAGCAATCACAACATTTCAACTCACAAATTGATCACAATTCCACCCGGACTTGACAAGATACCACAAGCATTCCCAACTGCAAGGAGACCAAAAGACCCAAACTTTAGCCAAGCCAAGCAAAACTAACAAACACCTACAACAAACTAAGCGAAACAAGCCGAAAAAAAGAGGGGATCCCCATTTGCAATGGGGCGTGTGTGTTAACAACACAACAATATAGTTATACATGAGAAAAATGATTAATTAGGTTATAATCCCTTCATGGATTGCCTTCCATATTTACCAAGTGATAACCTATGACCAAATAAGTCATGAGGAAGAAAGATCTTTTGTATCATTTAGTATTAAGTGAAGTTTGAAAGTGTGTTTGTGTTGTGGATTAGCTTTCATCATGGACTAATCATCTATTAACTATTCCTCTCTAGTGGAAAAATAAGTAAATATTATCACTTTAAAATTAAAATACATTATTTAAGTTGAACATCAAAAGATTCGAAAGCCAATTATGGGCTTTGTCTTCTAGTGTTGGTTATTTATCTTATTAAATGTCCAGAAATCACAATGAGATGATTGGGACAGTTTACATTATAAACATTGATTATCATTGATTCACACCTAGGAGTGCATTAATCAGATTGACTTACATTCTCCTCCTTATAAATGTGTTCAATGAATGCATGCATTAGATACGTGTCACATGAGCATTTAGGTAAGCTATCTTGCCAATGATTCATGTAGTGAATTAGATTCCATCATGCATGTTGCCACATACTACTAGATCCTTTGTGATGGGTCGGGCTCCTCCAATGGAGTAGCACGGGGAAGCTTGATGCTTCGGAGTAGGTTGGATGTCACCTTGATGATGCTGTCTCTTTTGTCACTTCAAGTTACATAAAAGAAAATGGCAAAGGTTTTGTAATGCAATTGTTAATAACTTAATACATTGTGTATCTTACGTCAAACTAATTTAGATGAGTACATAACTCTTACTTGATTACTTATATCTCTCATTCAATACCATAGCTTTGAATTGTTATGAAGAGTATGACTGATATAATAAAATTGGTTGTAGTTTTGTAAATGGACATGTAAGAGGTAATGCTTGTAGAAATCATTTTGTATGTCAAAAAAAAAATTAGTCTAGTGTTTGATTCTTTGACTCTGAATTATATGTACTTTACTCATTAATCGCCATACTTTGTTATTTCTAATGGGGTAGATGTTACAATCAGTTTGAGCTAATGTAGCTCTATCTAACCTCACCTCTCCTTTGTTGAAAATTGGAACACGGAGATCAACAAATGCAAGCCACTGTGTAATGTGCCCTTATGCAAACTCTTAGGGTTTTGACTAAATTCTTATAATTTCAATTGCAAAAGACTTATTTTTATCTATAACTTATACTCAATTATTAGTTTGCCAAAAATGAGTGTGTTATAGTGACAATATTCTTAAGGAAAGATGTATCAATGCAAATGCGGGCTTATCTTGATGCTATGTAAGAATGATATTGCCAATAATTCTAATGACTCTTAATTCACTACTAGAATACTTGACATAATATGGAGATTGTCTTTGATCAATGATATTGATTATATAGAACAATGTATATAATTGCACATGTCTTGCTACCATGATGCTAATGTAGAATGATATGTAATTGTAAAACGTTGGAGAGTACCCTTGACCTTCAATGATCAACTTTATATCCCAATTGCTTGAGGTAACAAGATCGATTTGAATATATATGTCTCGTGCCGATCTGAATAATTGCTGATGACTACAAGTATTGATCTGATGAAGTTTGTATTGATCTCAATATCGATCACTTTGTGAGAAAGAATGAATGAATATTATCGCTGTATTATATTGATCAAATATAGAAGTTATATTGATCTGTAGGTAATTTACTGATCTGTTTCAACTTTCTGATATTTAAATCTTTAAATGTATGCAATGTGTCTGCTGCTGATAGGTCTAAAAGACCTTGAAAGATTATCTGATTACTTGTCTGATAGAATAGCTTGTGGAATTGCGATATGGTTGACACTGTCTCTGTTTTATATCTCTATAATTATGCATCTTAGGCCTCGTTACAGGTGGTAGAACACCACCTCTACTTGGCTGCTACTTGCTCTTTAAGAGCAATCCAATGCTGGAACTGAGATATACAAATGCTTAATTGATGCCTTTGGATGGATGTTGGACATCTCTTTGATATGCTATGAAGGGATAGGAAGTGAGGATTTGCAACTCTTCTTAATGAAACTTATCTCTTTACCAATCGCACCTCTTGGTAAATGAATTACTCTGGTTTCAAAATGACATCACAACTTTTGATATATCTCTTAAGAAAAATTTCTTTGAAGTGACATGTCTTTATTTTTAAATTTCACTGACTTTAATTTGTTTGCTTGCTGATAAAACAAATCCCACCGTGCTTCTTCCTGATCCAATCACACCTTATTATAATGAGCCGCTGTTTTAGTTTTGTTAATAGCTTCATTAGATCACACCCCCTTGAGGTACGTGGCACTGACTTGTCTTATAAAATCATACTTTAATTAACTGAATTTTTCTTCACTAAGTCTCATCTTTTGGTTAACTGTTCTTAATCAGTGTTATCCTTAATCCTTGGTAATCATCATCTTGTTAATATTACTTCATTGATCATTGTCATCCTTTAGTAAGATCATTGCCTTGTGTTAACCAAAATCACAGTCTTAATACCAATTACATATTTTTAATCACTGCACTGTTTTATAATCACTTCCTTTGTGGAAAGTTTTATACTTTGAATTGCTGCATGCTTACTTCCATCATTGCTCCTTTAATGTACTGATTTGTATGGATTGGTTGGAGACATCACACACTGTGTGGGAAGTACAATAGATTCCTCTTCAATATACATTTTTGCAAGGGCCTTCATGAGATGGAGGCATTCTCCCAGGTCTCAACGCGTAGCACTTGGGATTGAGAGCATAGGCTGCCATAGGAAGCGATGTGTTTATAGCATTCCACCATCAAGTCACGATGGACCTGTTGTGAGGTTTTCACACCATCGCCCTATTGCAAATGGGGACCCCCTCTTTCGCTTCAGCAGTAGGAGTGGTAGTCTTTGTGGGCAACAACTTTTGAAGTCTCTAAGTTCGAGAGTTGGTTTTGGCAATTTTGGCCTGCTAGGAAGTCAAGTCTGTCTCGAACATGGACGAGAGTTGTGCTAAATTTTTCAGGAATATGGAATTGAAACCAAAGGATTTGCGATGAAACAAGTTTAAACCTTTAGAAAATCCTTGTTCCAGCATCAATTTGATCTTAGAAAGTCATGATAGATTGTGGGAGGTAGCTTTGTTGAAGGCACGGTGAATCCTGAAATTTGGCTAAGTCCTGAAATATTTTAAAACCCCCCAAAATCTAGAATCTGCACCTTAACTCCTATGAAGCTAGAACCTATCTCAAACATCCTGAAAGGTATTTATACAAATATAACTTAAAGCATAAGTAATCAGACTTATACTTAAAGGTTATATTTGTATAAATTCTCCCGCCCCTGAACTGAAAAAATGGATTAGTACAAAACTGCAAAACTACCCTCTCCCATGCCTGGGCAGATTCCGACCTCCCATAGGACAGAATTTGTCCCATAGACTCCGAATTTCCACCCCTCCCTTGTGGCGTGATTTCATTTCCTTAGTTGGAATAATGAAGTTTGGGAGAAGTTTTAATGACATCCTACCTTTGGAGGGCAAGTTAAGGTGTGTTCTTCTTGGGCGGAAATGCCATGTCCTTAGGACAATTCCGCCATGGTCTAGCCCCACTTCTTTCCTCCCCCAAACGATAGTAACCAAGATATGATGATGAGGTAGAGTGTGTTAGGAATAACAGTCCACAAGACAACTAAGAGGGGCGGTGAATCAGTTATGATATAGATTTTTAAACTTTATACTTTATAAACCAAATCTGCAAATGTAAATGATAACATAGTAACAGACAACACCAAAACACAATATTTGTTGTCGAGGAAACACTGTCAGAGGTAAAACCCCGGTGGGAATTAACACCCACAAATAATGTACTGAGAGTATAGTATCCCTGTTAAAAGATATTAGCCCTATTAGGAGCTTGTTACCACATTACAGTACACAGTCCTTGTTAGGAGACAAACCCTTTTAGGAGTCAAAGGAAATAGTAGACTCACTGCCAAGGCACACTGCCCAAAGAAGGTTAAAGCCACCCTCAAGGATTTACAATCCGCACAAGTGTATAAAGCAAATACACAATCAGAGAACTGTCTGCCAGCAACTGTCTTTGCTTGATTAGTTCCAATGAAGTATCAACTCTGCTTGCATCCAGCAGTCAACAAGCTTCACAGCTTTCACACATTCCTTCCCTTCTTTTCTCTGTCACACTTCTCCACAAGAATATATCTTCCATATATACCCTTACACAATAGCTTATTAGGTCGGCCAATTAAGCTTTCCTAAAACATAATTAATTAGGTCGGCCAATTAAGGCTTTCCATCATACAAATAATTACATAGCCCCTTGCTAAGATACACGCGGTATCTACGACAAGTATACAACATTTAAAATTCATTACATATACTTCCAGATCCGCAATTCATGCTCACAATTAATTCCACACGCTACATGTCTGAAGTCGGCCAGGAAATAGGTCTTCTCCAGAGTACACGCCACAGCTGACGTCATCAGTCTTCAATCAACAATCGAACACAACCTATTACTCTAACATATGTCAGTTGTCCATCAGTAAGCTCGCAAGTTCTTAAATATCTCCATCAGAAAGATATACCCAAAACACAGAGACCTGCTCTGTCCAAAATCACAGTTACAGTCCAGAAAACCAGTCTTCACCAAATGAACTGTAACATCCACAGAATGTAACATAAAGTCAAGCGACCTTAGGAGTAAGGTCAGGACACATCCTTCTGCATAAATCCAACTTCGATCCTTCTGAATCATCCGTACAGTGTC
>MU224000.1:513187-527212 GCA_018584345.1 Thuja plicata
AAATAGGTGTTTACAAGTTTTACTTGATTTACAAGAAATCTGCTATTCTAAGAACAAAGTTGCTTTACTTGCCTTCTAAGATATTTACCCTTTAGCTACTTTTCCTACAATTAAATATTATTTTCCCCATGTCTACATAATACCTATGGCTATTCTAAAGCTACTTTGAGGTAAAAAAAAAAGCTTCCATTTTCAACTGGTATGCCCCTGCATCACGTATGTTTAGATGTACTTCTTGCAACACCCCCACATATAAACATAAATATAAGGAAAGAAAGACATTATATCAATGCCCACAAATAACCAAAATAGGGGAACGGGACTTAAAGCGTGTATATATTTGCAATAGGGAAGAACTAGGGTAAGAAGACACTAAATTATGAAGGGTAATTAAACACTAAGAACTAAAGAAGAGAAAACAGCACGAGAGAAAGTACACGTAAAGCAGCTAAATCCAAACCTATGAGAACTAAGTGCAAATATAAACTGTGCGGGTAGGAAACCACTATGAAGCACAGAGCTGATGAAGATTGAAGCAATATACAAATACAGGAGACCAATGCTACCACATGCTTTTAGCAAGTCTCTGACCAAAGGAGCCAATGGCATCATCTGCAAGTAAAGAATATTAGGCAAATGTAGTAGCATTGCATTCGTGAAGCAATGGGTTTTAGCGCAGAAAATCTGAAGTAGTTTGATTCTGTTAAAGTGCTGAGTTATGATATTAGTTCGAATGACCTCTAAAACTAAGAAGAGAAGTTGCAGTAGCCGCCTGCAATGACTTAAAATAAAAAAATAAAAATTTCAAAGACAGGGAAACAGTAATTTGGTAAAAATTAGTGAGAAATACAGGCGAAATAATTAGAGACGTATTAGAAAACCCACAAAACCTTGTGAGCTACATTTAACTCCCTACCTCAATCAAGCATCGATAAAATATTTTTACAATTAAATCATTACTTCGGAAGCCTAAATGATCGTAAACCGGAAAATTAAAAGCTTTAAAAGGTTGAGAAGAATCTTACAACACAAGAAAGGGGATTTGAGACTTCCATGGCTATATCTGTTAAACCCTTCGTTTGAGTAAAATGATTATGTTTACGTATTCATAGTCAGAGTCCTCCATTTTTGTGGATGTTCTCGTACTTCCAAGTTAGAATCAGTAATTTCAGTTTTTCCATAAAACTGAATTTTTGTATTGTTTATATGTATATTTCTTAATTCACTTGTATATTTTAAAATTGGAAAATATATGGGAAAAATATTTAACTATTTTTATATTATTATTAAAAGTTATTTTTATATTTAAATAGCATTTCTTTATTGATATTATGTAATTGATAATTATATTTATGGGCTTTATTACTAAATGTGTTGAATAAGTTGTGGTGTTGTTGTCTTGTCTATTAAAGTTCAAACCTTCGCCATAGTCAAGCTCTAGCCAACTTTTTTAATTAATTATTTTTAAAAAATAAACCAAAAAATTTCTAAAACTTAGTTTAATAATATAGCAATTTTTTTATTTTTTTTAAATTAATTATAATTAAAATTTGAAGATAATTAAACCAAGAGGCTTCTATAATGACAACAAAAGTATTGGTAATTCATCCTTCTGGCTGAGGTCCTCGGGCGCAACATGATGCAATTGGTTCAATCAAGGAGAATCGGGGGGATTAAACCGGCCACTACCCTCCCCCCTCAGTCCTGCAGCAATTTGTAGACAACACCTTCTTCTTTGGAGTCTCTTCAGTGAGGAAAGCTCGTATGTGGAAACTGTAGCTCGATGATTATGTTAGTGCTTCAAGTCAGCACATCAACTACCAAAAAACCAAGATGTTCTTCTTTAACACAGATCCTTCGGTCCAAGACAAAATTCTGCAAATTTTGGGATGTCTGGCTGATGCTCTCCCTGCTACCTACCTTGGGCTTCCCCTAACTATCAAAGATGTGAAGAATGATTTCTTGAATACCATTCTCAAGTGAACCCAAAGGAAACTTGTGGGTTGGAAGGGAAAGCTTCTCAGTAGCGCTAGTAAACTCCAACTCCTTGATGCATCCTTGCAGGGCATCCTTGTGTATTTTCTATCTATTTTCAAAAAAATTGGTTTTATGGCTGATAAACTTGAGAAAATCCAACGCACCTTCCTCTCGTCCAGTTGTGAGGAAAAGAAGAGACTCCCTCTCATCACCTAGGATAAGGTTTGTCTACCTAAAGACCTGGGTGGCCTGGGACTAACGAAAATTCTGAACCTTAATAGAGCTTTGTTGTCTAAGGTGGCCTGGTCCATGATCCTGGGTTCCTCAGAATGGTGCAAAATTATGGAGGTCAAATACCTGGATTGCGGTCGTTTCTTCAAACTCTTTATGGAGCAAGGTCACCCCCAAGGATCCTAAATTTGGAATAGCATCCTCAAGTGCAAGAATACTCTAGACAAGGGGGTCATTAGCCATTGGGCAATGGGGGGGACATCTATTTTTGGGAGGATCCTTGGCTAACTGACATCACTTTAGGGTCCTCAAGATTCTCTCAATTGAGGAATATTCTAACCCTCAGAATTGGTTCTCTGGTCTCCAACTATATCAGTAATGGAAAATGGAAGGATCTCCTCCCTCATCTACAGGACAGACCTGACCTTGTCACTCTTGCCACCAAGCTTAGTGAGTTGTTGCACAATGCTCACATTCCTCTAGGTGACCGACCTAACAGAATACTATGGGGACGCACCCAACATGGGGGCTTTTCTATCAAATTTGTCTATAGTCTACTGATCAAGGAGGTTGTTGACACCTTGTGCTAGAAGAAGGTTTGGCAATCACAACTAATCCCTAAGGTGAACTTCTTCTGGTGGACTGTGCTCCATGGTAAAATCCTTACCCTCGACAACCTGATCAAAAGGGGCTTCAGCCTTGCTAATAGATGTTGTCTATGCAAAAAAGAGGAGGAAAATATCAATCGCATCTTGTTGCACTGTGAGTTTGCTTTGCAGGTCTGGTAGCAAAGCATCCCTCATCTTAACCTCTACTAGGCTTCTAATAGGGACATCCAAGAATGGGCTAATGATTGTCACTCTCCCTCCCAACACCTTCTAATTAAACTTATGTGGAACCAAATCCATCCTATCTTCTGTTGGGTTCTATGGAAGGAACAAAATAATAGGATCTTCAGGGAAAAAGAGCTCTCCCCTACTGAGGTCTTCCATTTTGGGCTCAAGTTGTTGCAGGATGATCTGATGGTGTCCCACTGGAAGAGCCCAACCTTCCCCCCCTCTAAATTTGACAGCAAGCTTGCTAAAACTTGGGGAATTGGAAAAGGTTTTAATAGATATGGCAACACAAAATTCAACACTAAATAGGCTACTATCTGGTCTCCTCCCAAGCCTATGTGGCACAAACTTAATTTTGATGGTTTCATTTGTAGAGGATTGCAGGCTAGAGGTGGTATCATTCGGGACCATGGGGGAAGCTTGGTGGTTTCTTTCGTTGGTCCCCTTCACAACCACATTGTTAACTAGGCAGAGGGTATGGCCCTCCTTTGGGGCCTTAAATTTTCTATAAGCCTGGGTTGCACCAAACTTGAAATTGAGGGGGACTCCAAAATCATCACCGAGACTACGCATGGCAACTTGCGGGTAGGTTGGAAAGTGGATCCCATTTTATCAGATATTAAAGGTTTAATTGGTAGACTCAATATGGTCAATATCAAGCACACTTACAGGGAAGGTAACTCTGTCGTGGACTCCATGGTTGTTGTTGGTCTACTTCTCGATGGGTTATGAGGCTGGAGGGCTGCTAGTCAGCTCCCCAAATCTACTCAGGACCTACCTAGGTGGGAAATGAGTGATGTCACCAAGGACCACCATGATGTTTAAAATCTGGTTGTGGGTTTGGGCTCCAAAGGCTGGGCCTACTTGCCCGTACTCTCTTGCTACTTGTACCATTTTAGTTTGGATATGCCACATGGCATACGAAGAAGGTTTCTTAATTTTAACTTGGAGATTAATGTGGCCCAGATCCATTATGTTACCTTTTCTGTGTCATTATTCCATTAAATGGATTTTGTGGAAAGTGCGATTTATGGAGGATTGTCATAGATTTGGGGCGGATTTTATTGATGGCTTTTGCAAATTACAATGCCACTCCCACGTGTATTCTCCCCTTGCGAATCTAGCGGTGATTTACGATGCGCAGTGTAATTACTACCCTAATTATGGGTTTTCTTATGGCACGATTACTTCTAAGCTAAGCCATGATGTTTACCTCACCATTTTTTGCACTTGCTTGGTGATTCACCAGTGTTTTAGTAAGAGTGGCTTCTCTGGTTTTTTTCACAGCAACTCTTTGGCTACGCACGACATTTCTTCAGCAAGCCACATTTTATGTGTGTGGGTGCCCTTGTTGTTTTATATCTACGGGTTGGAAATGGGAGGAGACTGACATAGAGTGGAGCCAGACAAGATTAAGGAAGAATTTTCCTCTGACCCGATAGTCATGTACTTCTGCAAAGGTGGGATCCTTTCATTCATGGAGAATTTGATGGATCGTGACGAGATGATCTCCAAGCAGTTTGTGAGAACCTGGAATGAGAGGAGGGCTACTATTAATGGCATCTTGTTTGAGATCAACGAGGAAGTCATCAGCAAAGCCATGGGTATGCCTACTATTGATCAAAAATGGAAAAAGACTACCAAAGCCCAAGAAAAAATAGACTTTGTCCAGTTTTTCAGAAATATTGAGGAGAGCCATGTATCTAAAAATGGGGGTTATAGTATTTCAGACCTCCCAAAATTATGGCCAAAAATGTGCAAGTTCATCATCAAATACTTCACGTTGGAGGGACGGTATGGTACCTTTTATAACTATCATCTGTCTTTCTTAAACCATCTAAGGTATAAAATCTTGATTTCCATTCTGTTTTATCTTTTACATTCCATGGAAAGCAATATTGCAGATGTGGTTGAAGCCATCTCTCTGGGTAAAAAATTGGTTATCCTCCACTAGGGGCTGATTCTAAGGTTATATATCTTCCATCGTGCCCTTTTCCCTCCTCCCTTGTTGCGATGACCTAGACTTTCCAACCGCCTCCTTTGCCCTCAGCTTCTTTAAACAAAGGCTTTACCACACCCTCTAGTTTGATGGGTTGTTCCACTCCTGCTACTAGCCAAAAGTCCTCAGAAACTCACCCCACCCCTGACTCTTTGGTTGGTTCCAAGCATGACCTTACCCCTGATGATTCCAACCAGCAACCCACCAAAAAAAGTAAAAGGATTCTTATTAACCTTGAAACCACTGAGTTTGTTGACCCCCACCCTGGCCAAACCTCGGCACCGCCTGGTGAAGGAGAAGGGCAAGAGAGCCATGAAAGATTTGTTTGACTAGGAGGATGCCTTGGTTGGCTCACATAGTCGAGATGATGCTGAGAATATCCCACGCCCAATGGAGGATAAAGATAATAAAGTGAACACCTCGGCTGAGGAGGTTAAAGAAAAGATTGTCCCCAATCCTGAGGGTGCTAATATGGCTGAGGGTGCTAAAATTGCCACTGGTGGTTTGGTGGGCAGATTCAAACACCAAATTGCCCATTTGGAGAAAATCGTGGCCCAACTCAAAGTGGATATGGAAAGTACCAACAGAAGGTTGTTGGATGTCAGCAAATTTGCCCTTAAGGTCATGCATGCCTCTTCAACTACTCTTTGTTTGTTGAATGAGAAGGCTTTGGATGGGCAGGTGTTGGAGGAGGATAGCCCCCGGGAGCTCTTCAATTTCCTTCATGAAGAGTGGGTTGACTTGTTGTTGTCAAAGTGTTTATGGGATGGGAAATGACTCTGTTGCTGGTTACTGGGGATGTTGTGGACAATCCTTTTGGTTGTGCTACTTTTTTTATTATAGTATTAATTTTAAGACTTTAATGCTAGATATTAGCCCTGCATGGCTTGTTTTTATTATGTTTAAACTTTATACTCTCTGCTTGTTGGTTTTTGGAACTAAGCACTCGTGTTGGTATTATAGTTTTGTTATTTTGGTTTTTGATAGAGGTATATGATTGTGAACTGTTTGATCACACTCTAGCTTGGATTAATATGTTGTTAATTCTCCTCTAGTGTGTTGATATTGTACCTCGGGCCAACACCCTCTTACTGCTGCTTATTTCAAAAACAAAAGTATTGGTAAACATTTACAATTTTTTTTTTTTTAAATGACAAGTAACTAACAGTCCTAATTAATAGTTTATTATTAGATACTAAAATGTGATCACATTGTAATGAACATGAGAATGCAGAAGTCCAACAATGGAATGCGAAATAATGAAACGTTAAGGTTAATACCTGACATTGATGCTACTATTTATTGGTGTAGGCTACACAACACCCAAAGTTGCACCCATCATGCATCGCGCCCATCGTCCTTCATCATGCACATCATCAACAACTTGGGTTCAATGAGAGCATTGTCATCTCAGTTAACTCCAATTCATTGCCTTAATTTATGGCTTTTGTTTCAACTCCTCTAAATTGCAGATTTGTTGTTGTTTTCATTTTTGAATTGCAATATGCATTGTTTTTTTTCTTTTTACAATTTTTTTAAAGACTTTTGCAGGATTAGAAAAATGAAATTGCAGTTTCATTTTGTAACAGGCTGTACATGAATCAGCAAATGGACTATGCATGGATTGGCCATTTTGTTGAGTTTTAACTCCAGTATACTATGATTTAAGATCTGTTTTTATTTTTAAGTTGCATTGTTATTTTTATTTTTTACAATAAAAAACTTTTGCACGGTTGAAGCTCCATTTTTAAACATACTTGCATGAATCAACCATCTATTTCAATTGTAACTCCATTTTTTGAAGCATCGTCCATGAATCAACGAATCTAGTTTAGCACCAATTACTAAATTTGCTTATTTTTATGTTTGATGAACACAGTTATCAATTAAAATTCTATAAAATCATCAGGGCGATAAAAGGGTAACCCTCAAGTAATAAGATAATTGTGTTATATTGTAGAAGACTTACAGGTTGTATTGTTTATCGCTTCTATTCATTTGTGCCAGGCAAAGTGCTTCATTTACAAGTCAGAGACAAGCCATTGATATTAAATTTGCATTTTTTAACTATATTAATATTCTCTGTAAATAATATGATCTTTGAGTTTAGGGTTGAAATTGCAAGATTTATTCATGTGTTGTTTCAAAGGCTTTAATAATATTGTATAGTATTGGGCTTTAGTATGAAAATTTAGAGCATAAATTATTAGAAAAATGGTTGTAATACAATCCATGTTCTGGTCGAGGGAGCTACAAGTACTTTGATTTATAAGTTTGCCCATAAAAGTAAATCCTTACTCATTTTTAAGTTTTTGTTTTGGGACTTATCTTCTTAGGGTATGGAAAATCTAAAAAAGTTATGTTCATTCATAGACATATTTATTTAAGTAATTCTTTTTTTACTTATTTTTGGTTGGTTACCATTAATTTACACTTTCTAAAATAGAACAAAAATTTTCATCTAAATTTTCTTTTGTAAAATTTTAGTGATTTGTTTTTCTTTGAAAAATGTGTTCTTGATTTTATGCTTATATATGTTCATTTCCATTTATGAATTCTTAGTGGTGTCACTGTTAATTTGATTAACTTTTTGAATCTTTATATCTTGTAATTTGATCCAAATTGTGTTAATTATGCTGATCATTTGTTTGTTTGCTTTTTTAAATTTAATAATTTGATCTAAAGCCTATTTCCATGTTTGTAAAATTTATATTTTTTTTTTCAAAAAAAGTGTTCCTAATTTTAGGTCTATGTATGTTCATTCCCATTTAGTTTATGGATTCTTAGTAGTGGTGTCATTATGTTGGCTATTTTGATCGACTTTTTTAACTTTATATCTTATAAATCGATCCAAATTTTGTTCACTTTGTTGGTCATTTTGATTGTTTTTAGTTTAATAATTTCATCCAAAGATTAGGTCTATAGCAGTTATGCTTATTGCCAAATCGACCTAGTAACAAGTTTGGTGACCATTTATTTATTTATTTTATCAAAACTTCACTTATGCAAAAGTGTATTCATTCATACATTTATCCATTTAAGAAGAATTAAACCACATTTCTTAAATATAATTTGTCATATCATTTTGTTCTGCTTGATTTATCATTTTCTCTTAACTTTTTTGGATTATTTGAGATGTTGTGCCTTATTATCTTTCTTTATAGACTTACGTAAAAATTATTCTAACATATAACAATTACTTTAAAAGTAAAATTATTATGTACTTTAGGGTGAAAGTTAACATTAGACTTAACCAATTATATCATAACTCTAATCTTAATCAATTATGTTTGAATTTATAAGTATTATAATTATAAACCATCTAGATGTCTAAATTTTATATTTAAATGTATTGTATAATAGATATTATCTTCAATGTATAATGTATCTCTTAGATATATTTTTAAAAATTTTCCATTTAACATATGGGACAAGAGCGCTACTATATTGTATCACAAAATTATC
This sequence comes from Thuja plicata, assembly GCA_018584345.1. Classification (NCBI taxonomy): domain Eukaryota; kingdom Viridiplantae; phylum Streptophyta; class Pinopsida; order Cupressales; family Cupressaceae; genus Thuja; species Thuja plicata. The sequence continues at coordinate 521,696 of MU224000.1, forward strand.
GCATTATTTTTAGACATTGTTAATATGTTTGTCTGCATATTTTTAATCAGGATAAAGAGTTACTTGTATATTTTTAAATGAGATAAGGAACTACTAATCATCTTAATTTTGTTTAGAATGGTTAGAAGAAAGAAATGGGAATCACTCATCGAACTACATGTGCAATCTTGTCCCAACCAAGGAAATCATTTCTCAAGTGAGGACCTCGAATGAACACTTATTGGAGATCATAATGGTGAGATGGACTTATGTGTTACAATAACTCTTGAAAAACTCCCTCATTTTGACAAAGGAGAAGGTTTATTGGATAGTATAGAGACAACATTTATACACAAAATGCCTAGAGAGGACAATTCAAAAAACCCTACCTACCACACTACCAAGATATACTCAAGGTTTGTCTATATTTAAAATAACCAATAGTATGTTATTTTTTATATCTAATTATTTATGTATCACTTAATATTTTTTTGTATGTAAATAAATAGATATTGGTGTGCTTTTTTCCTTGAAGACAACAGACATAAGCCTCAAAACATGAAAAGGATGTGAAGGTTTACCCAAAAAAAGGGGTTGTCGTGCCCACTTTCATATTAAGGTCATGTATGGTAAACCACAAGTTGCAATAATTAGATATAATGAGTGGAGTTACTATGATATTAATGGTGAGTTTTGTCATGGGAGGGATGATCCTTCTGGTGACCCAAGAAGCATGTTTGCACCAAAGTTGTCAAGTGAGTGTAAATCATATATTGAATCCTTATTACTAATGGGTGTGGGGATCGACACTATATGTGAACAACACTACCTCGACCATAATTTGATTAAGTTTATGAATAAGAGAGATACATGTTTATTGAGAAAGGATGTGTTGAATGCATGGAAAAGAGTACGCTCCATTTAGTCCCAAAAGAATGAATATGATGCAAAAAGTGTTAGCTTGTGGCATGTACAAGAGAAAGATATATATCTTCTACTACAAAAGACCAAACAACATTGAAAATGTTCCTTTTATCATAGGTATCCAAACAACATGGATGCAAGAAATGATGCTGAAATATTCCCATAACTCAAGTATTGCAATGTATTCAATATTTTTGACAAATAAATATGGTGTAAGTATAATAATATTAGCTATATTTATAGATTCTAATTTAATCATTTTTTTATTAATGAAATATATTATCTTCTAAATGGTATGCTTATGTACAATATGAATTATATACCTTGATCATTTTTTTATGAACAAGAGGTTGGTGTACCTATTGCATGGGCCATATCCTCAAGAAATAAAGTTGAGGATATAAATGAGTGGCTAACAAAAGTTTATAAGTGAGGGAAACAATGCAAAGAAGATTGGCATGTCAATGCATTCATGACAGATGACACCAGTGCTGAGATAGAAGCCATCGGGTTTTTATTACACTTATTTTTTATGTTTAATGTGAGTTTAACTCGTCATGATTGATTAATACATAGTTTATAAGAATATACATTTTATAGTTTAGAGTTCAAAGTAATAATTTATTTTTATATATATATAAAATTCTACTTATTAACTTCTATGATGTAACTTGTAGATTATCCTTTGATTGTCAAGTCCTTCTATGTATTTGGCGTGTACAAAGAACATGGCTAAAAAATGTGTATAGGTACGTAAATATTTAATTAATTATGTACAACATTACATGTTTGAATGATAAATATTGACATTGTCTTTTATAATCTAGGTATTTCAACAATAGTTAAAACTTTGTACTTCAAAATCTGGACCTATGGTCCCGGGCAAGACTGGAGGTTTTCTTTTCCATTCTTTCCTACCAGTGCCCGAAGTGAATGGAGTTTTTTTTGTAATAATTTTCTGACAGTAATAAAATTTAGTAGCTTCGGCCTTTTACCGATAAAAAAAAAAACAATAAGGATGTTGCAACAAGAATGTTTGATAAATTGGGTGAGATAATGTATGCAATGAGTGATAATGAATATACCACTTGTCAATTGATAAAAAAAAATCGTGGAGGAATTCAAAGAAGAGAAGAATTTCATTAATTACTTTCAAAAAACTTGGTGCCATAATGAGGGTCATATTGGTAATTTGCCAAATTCTTCATTTTTATTTATATGTCATTATTCGTTGTTTGTAATCTTTTGTATCTTCTAAGAGATCATTTCTTTGTTTGTATAGCAATGTGGGCAAAAAAATTTCAAAACTTCTCTCGTGCAAATCAGGAAACCAATGCTTCTATAGAGTCTTACCACTTCCACATAAAAAGTCATTAGTTAAGATATTGCGCTAAGAAATGCACAAGGAGAATGGATTGGCTTATCTAGATACACTTCTACATAGGGTAGAGTCATTCTACAAAAACAAAAGATATTTGCAATTATCTGGCTTTTTAAGTCACTTCAAAAAAGAAAGATATTATATGAATTCATTACAGAGGTCGAAAACAATACCAGATATAGATTGTTATCCAGATAGCCTCCCAAACACATTCAAGATAAGAAGTCAATATGTTTCAATGAAATGGTATCTTGTAAGAAAAATTGGACCAAATTTGCATGTGTGTGACTGTCAGTGGGCAATAAGGGGGAATATAAGCAAGCATGTGTCGAAGATTTCAAATCTCCTAAAAAGAAACAAAACAAATGATCATGAACAAGTTGTTGGTAAGTCTCATTTCACATTGAAGTAATTTGTGCATCTTTTTAATTAGTTATTATATATTTTCTTTAAACTAATTAAAATAATCTTATTGAATTGCAGATGTTACTCCACTGGTTAATGATGATGATGTTAGAGGGGAATTTTAGTCAAGAGAATAATATAATTAGTAATATTGATGTGATCTTTGCAATAAAATATTAATAAAATTTCATGCTTCTTAAAACTAACTAGTTCTTATTCCAATTATAGATAATTGCATTCCTTTAGGACTCATTTGTTTCGCGGAATTGACTAGGAATTGGCATTTCTGAATTTCGAAATTGTTCAATTCAGTGTTTGTTTCCAAAATAAAAAATTGGAATAGGTTTTTGCGAATTCTAATTTTGGGCCATTTTGAGCATTCCACAATTCCACCTCAGACCTGGAATTAGAATTGAAAAGTGGAATTGGAATTGAGAGTATTATTTTGGGAAGGAAAATCCATTCCCATTTTTGTGTCAATATTATATTGCTATAAGGATATATATTTGTTTGTTTTGAAATATAATGTATTTGAAATGTAGGGGGATAAATAAGATGCTCTCCTTTTATCCTTAGATATATAAATGAAGGATCGAAATTGATTAACCCAAAGGAAGGATCAATGCATAAATGAATCAATCATTTGAAAATAAGAGCAAAGAGGAAGATCTTAAATACCCGTTTATTTATTTGAATGTGTGATAGATTTAGAAAGATTAATGACTTTAATTAAAATGAATAGGAGAAAAGTACCAACCTTAAAATGTTGTAGATCTAAAGAATGATGTATTCGGGGGTCTGCACTCAGTTTTTGGAAAATTTGAGACCAGATCTAGAATAGAAACGCAGAGACGAACAAAACCCAAAAATCCTTTACTGTTCTAACACAGTTCTAATTTGTACCCTCAAGTCAATGTCACCATTGACCCAGAAGTTTTTATTCTGACCTAGGGCAGAATCAACCTAAAAAGTCTCCGACAGGAAATCTGTTTTTGGTTCCTGAAAGTTTATCGAAAAGGGTATCTAAATCTACACTCTGATCTGCTATTCCGAACCTGTACCTACAAGAAAATTAGATTATTTGTTGGGGGGAGGGGTTTGCCTTGGTCAAACCCCAGTTTTGGAATTAACCTCAAAATATAATTGAAATTGCATAAGTAAAACAAAGTAAATGAACAAATTTGCCTTGCTTGTAAGAGCCCTTGTGGTGGATTCGAATCCGTTAGTCCACAAGTATGTATGCACCAAAAGGGATGTAGAATGTAAAATGTAGAATGTAGGATGTCTCCAATCAATTGCTTTTAGATCTTCAACACAAATCTTGAATGGATCTTGGAATAGGAAGAGTCTTGGAGGAATGTGGATGAAGAAATCTTCAACAAGAGGGCTCCATGAAGCTTGAATCCTTCAATGGCCACCAATGGATCTTCTTGATGAGAGAAGTGATTGAATGCTTGAGAATGGATAAATGCTTCAATGGATACTTGGCTTGCTTCAATTCTTGCCTCTTCACCTTTGGATCTCACTCTTCAAGTCTTTGAATTCTTGCAATTATGCTTGATGATGATTGTTAAGTCTTAGAGAAAATGAGAGGAGAAAGCTTCCTTTTATATGAAACTAGAGCACAATCCTCTAGAAAGGCCTACATAGGAGAATTAAATTCCAATTAGACCCATACCCCTAGAAGAGGACCTATATTAAATATAATTTAAGATTTGTTATTCCGAAGACTGAAACAACTGACCCAAAAGCGGGAATTAACTTTTTCCAAAGCCCGACATCCGGAAACCCTGAAATTCTAGAATTTGAACCTTGGGCCTGAAAAGGTCGATTGTGACCTGGGTCAAGGTCGAGGTCGACCTTGACCCTGAGGTCAAATTCCCAATTTTTCAGTCTGGGGTGTCAGAAATAGGCTGGAAAAAGTGGAAATGGGCAAAACAAGGGGAAAAGGCCAGATCCAAGTCAGGGAAACATTCAAGGTGCTTGACATGACCCCAAACCACTTACTCAGAAGGTTAAACCAGTCTATAATGGAAGTGCTTCTATTTTTTGACTATACATTTAGCCCCCACTTTAGCAAGAGTATGGACTCGACGTAAACTCTTGGTAAAGGAGATCATGAACAATAGATAATCTTATTGAAATCAAAAGGGACAAAGAAATCCTCAAGCCCCCACGAACTTAAGTCTTTATCAACCCTAAGATCATGATAAGAGAGACATCACCAGCTAAGGAGAAAGAGAGAGAGGGTGTGATTACCTCACCCAATGAACACTTATGTCCCATTGTGAACCACACAAGGAAACAATATAACTGGAAAGATGGAGTTGAACCCCCTAGTGAATGTGACTACTCACTAGTCAACCCATCAGGGAGATCCATTCTTAAGGACACCTTCTGACCTTAAGAGATCAAAACATTGTAAATTGAAATTGGAGGGATCAAGAGATCCATGTAAATTTAAACTAGAGAGATCAAGAGATCCTATAAAGTAAAATATTCATGCTTTAAGGATTAGTCTTTAATCCATAAAGGGAAAAAGTTTTAAGTTTTGAAAATATTTTGAACGTGCATGTGTGCAAAAAGTGAGTAGAGTGTATGCCCCCACGTTAAAGTCATTTATAACACTTTAACAGGAGCAATGGCTTGAACGGAGACATAAACAACTCTACTGATTGCGTTTCCACTATGAGATACTCCCAAAAAAAGACAAATCAAGGGAAATACCACATAAACATACAAAGAACACATAAGGGATCTACCTACTGTGGGGTCAATATGATCATAAGATAACATGTATATATATATATATATATATATATATATAT
>MU224000.1:530552-587476 GCA_018584345.1 Thuja plicata
ATAAGCCAATTTCCCATTTTATCAAGTTCGGTTGAAAGTTTTTGCACTTGTTCAGGAGGAACTCTTAAAGCATCATCCTCATCATGAGATGAGTGAGAAGAGTTATGCTCCATAGAAGGATTGGAATAACAAGTGATCAAATTTTCATCTAGGATCCTAAGGAAAGGAGAGGAAGACTCGGGATCAAAGGAACCCATAAGTCTATGACTTCTTCTAACCGGGATACTATAAGTAGGACTAGAAGTGGTAAAGATCATACACTAATGCAATGCAAATGAACTAATTTAGGAGATACAAGATTTTGATTTTTAATTTTTGAAATGTAAATGCAAGAACATAAAAGAAAACTAATCTAATATGCATGCAAGTTCTAACATAAAAGATGTAAATCTAACACCCAAAAGAAAGAGTTGTCTATTGCAGGTTCACCAAAATGTAAGATATAAAATATTACATTTAAATTTATTTATTTTGAAATAGAATGTATTTGAAATGTAGGGGGATAAATAAGATGCTCTCCTTTTATCCTTAGATATATAAATGAAGGATCCAAATTGATTAACCCAAAGGAAGGATCAATGCATAAATGAATCAATCATTTGAAAATAAAAGCAAAGAGGAAGATCTTAAATACCCGTTTATTTATTTGAGTGTGTGATAGATTTAGAAAGATTAATGACTTTAATTGAAATGGATAGGAGAAAAGTACCAACCTTGAAATGTTGCAAATCTGAAGAATGTTTTTTTTTTGGGGTCTGCACTCAGTTTCTAGAAAATTTGAGACCGGATCTGAAATAGGAACGCAGAGATGAACAAAACCCAGAAATATATTTCTATTCTAACACAGTTCTAATTTGTACCCTCAAGTCAATGTCACCATTGACCCAGAATTTCTGATTCTGACCTAGGGAAGAATCGACCTAAAAAGTCTCTGACAGGAAATCTATTTTCGGATCTTGAGAGTTTGTCAAAAAGGGTATCCAAATCTGCACTCTGATCCGTTGTTCTAAACCTGTACCTGCAAGAAATATGGATTGTTTGTTGGGGGCAGAGGGGTTTGCCTTGGTCAAACCCCGATTTTGGAATTAACCTCAAAGTAGATGAGTGAAGTGCTTGAATGCTTGAGAATGGATGAATGCTTCAATGGCTACTTGGCTTGCTTCAAATATTTCTTCTTCACCTTTGGATCTCACTCTTCAATTCTTTGAATTCTTGCAATTATGCTTGATGATGAATGTTAAGTCTTAGAGAAAATGAGAGGAGAAATTTTCCTTATATATGAAACTAGGGCACAATCTTCTAGAGAGGCCTACTTAGGAGAATTAAATTCCAATTAGACCCATACCCCCAGAAGAGGACCTATATTAGATATAATTTAAGATTTGTTGTTCTAAAGACCAAAACAGCCGACTCGGAAGCGGGAATTAACTTTTTCCAAAGCCTGACATCCAGAAACCCTAAAATTCTGAAATTTGAACCCTGGGCTTGAAAAAGGTTGATTGTGACCTAGGTCAAGGTCGAGGTTGACCTTGACCCTGAGGTCAAAGTCCCATTTTTTCAGTCTAGGGTGTCAGAAATAGGCTGAAAAAGTGGAAATGGGGCAGAACAGGGGAAAAAGCTAGATCCAAGTCAGGGACCCATTTAAGGTGCTTGACATGACCCCAAACCACTTACTCAGAAGGCTAAAACAATCTGCAATGGAAGTGCTTCCATTTTTTGACTACACACACACACACACACACACATATATATATATCTGTGTGTATATATGTGTGTATATATACATGTGTGTATATATACACATGAGTGTATGTACATATATGTATATATAGCATATATACATGTATGTATATATACACATGAGTGTATACACACACACACATATATATACACACACATGTGTGTATATGTATGTGTATATATGTGTGTATATGTGTATATATATACATAAATATGTGTGTGTACATGTATATGTGTGTATATACACACATGTATGTATGTGTATATATATACACATGTGTGTATATGTGTATATACACAAATATGTGCGTGTGCATGTATGTGTGTATATACACACATATATATACACAAATATGTGTGTGTATGTGTATATGTGTGTATATGCACACATATACATGTACACACACATATTTGTGTATATACACATGTATACACATATACACACATGTGTATATATACACACATGTGTATATATACACACATGTGTATATATACACACATTTGTGTATATATATACACACATATACACATACATATATATGTATATGTGTATACATATATATGTATGTGTATATGTGTATATATATACACAAATGTGTGTGTATGTGTGTGTATGTGTGTGTATGTGTATATACATACTTGTATGTGTCTCTCTATATATATATATGTGTGTGTGTGTGTATATACACATGTATGTATATGTGTGTATGTGTATATATATGTGTGTGTATATACACACATGTGTATATGTATATATACATATATGTATATATATATACATGTGTGTGTATACACAAACATGTGTATATATATACTATGTATATATACACATGTGTGTATATACACATACATGTGTGTATATATGTATATATATACACATGTGTGTGTATATATGTGTATGTGTGTATATATATATATATATGTATGTGTGCAAAAACAAAATTCCAATTCCAATTCCAGTTTTGTGGAACCAAATGCAGAATTTTCATATTCTCAATCATCTTCCAAGTGAACCAAACAAGACAAGCCCATATTCTAGAATTCATTTTGAGAATAGCAGAATTCCAGAATTGGCAATTCCAGCATGCACAAATTCCGCGAAACAAACGGGTCGTTAGAAGATCAAGACATGATTGGGATTGTCACTACTAAAGATGATAAAACTTGTAATTTCAATATCAATATTTTGTAAATGAAATATTATGTTTTTTCATATTTTTTTTAACATAATCATTTTTTATTTCTATTATAGATGTCTGCAAATTATCGGATGCCTCCAATGATAAGTTCTGAAATTGCATTGATTATTTAAATTCATTACTCCAAGTTTTACCAAGCAAAGAAGATGAAAAACATATTTTCAGACAATGTGTTGAGAGATTTAACAAAGATTTGTATGCATCTCTTGCTTCATCTTCAAAATTTACATCAACCCCTGGCTCAAAGAACATGCCTATTAAACGAATATCACCATGGTTTAGTCCAAGCAAAATGCTCAAACGTCATTTTTTTCATCGAAGGGGTAAGACCATTCATAAAGGCTTACATGAAAGAGTTGAGAAGCATGAAAAAATCTAGTTTCCTTGTAAAAGTGGAAGAAAGAAGAAGAATAAAAAGGTTATCAATCGTTTAGGCACAACAATAGTCGAGGAAAGTATTAATATCAGGAAACAATATTGTGAGTACATGTTTTCAAAATTATTTTAGATCTTTTACATAGCAATAATTCTTTCTTTTCTATCACATATTAATAATATATCATTACAGCTTTGGATGAAGAACATAATCCTCGACGACGTTGATTGTCATTCTCTATTGATCTAAATCAAATAGCAATAGATGAAGCACAAATTATAGATGGTAATTATTTAACTATTACACGTGTTCTTGATTTAAATGAAATTTCTATTAGTTTCTACTTATAACTACTTTTATATGTAATCAAATAAATATTAGGTGCAATTTGTGAAACTAAACCATCAATGCTCAGTGTTAACCCCAGTCAAACATATAAACAAACCCTTCCAGGTAATTAAGAATGCTAATGATATCTAGATTGACTACATATTTTACTCATACTTATCTCTTTATGTGTGTTGATTTCTCAACAGAACATGTCATTGCAACTTTACATGATGAATAAAACACTGGAGAACATAGGTTATCATTTTGTATTGATCTTAACCATAGGCCAACAATAATGGATGCAATGCAAATTAGAGATGGTAGAAAAGCTATGATTTTTTTTTAACAATTTTGAATTTTTATATTTTGAATTTATTTTTATAATTAAATTATATAATTTGCAGGTTTTGATGACATTCTAATGGAGGATCATGATCAACACTATTATCGATAATCAATACATTTTAATGTACTAACAAATTTAGATAGTTTGTTAAGTATCTAAAATTAGATTAATGTTTGAGGATAAAAAGGATTCTTTTAGTATGTAATTTCAATTAGTATGAAGGGAATAACTTGTAGATCGAATCTATAGAGACATCATTTACATATTGTACTTCTAAATTACATATTATGTATAAAAAAAATTAGCTCAATTGCCTAATTATGGATAATATAATAAACATGGTAAATATAGTTGTTGAGCCATTAATTACTAATTTCTAACTAATTTTGTGTTTATACTATTTTATGTACAAGTGAGATAACTCACTTAGTATAATTGACATAGTTTTTGCTTATGTATACTTACATCTTGTGAAATATGACTATAATTATTATTAAAACTAAGACAATTTTTATTAGACAATTTATGCATATAAATATTTTCAACATACTTTTAAACATCTTTTCATTGCTATCTTCTTCATGTCATAACATTTTTTGTAATTAATTTTTTCTTTAATGTTTTGTTTCTCCAAACCTTTTTTTTATTGATATAATATTAATAGTAGAATAAAATAAAAATATAGAATCTTTGTTCTTTCCACTTATTTTCAACCAATTACTACTATAATATTCAATTAATTTTATTTTTAAGAGTGCTAAAAATTAGATAAAAAGTGGTTAGTAGAATAAAATAAAAATCTTTATAATTAATCTAACAATTTATAGGGGCATTGATAATAAAAAAATTAATAATATTTAGTAAATTTGTTAATTTAATAAGTACTTAAACAAAAATTAAATTAATTTTGTAGTTTATAGCAATAGAAATATTAGTGAAATTCGTAAGTATAAAATATAACTAGAAAATAATAAATAACATTATATTTATGTTTATTGAAATGTATTATATTTAAGGCAATAGCCTACAACACACCGGTAAAGTTGTGAGCCGTTTGGGTTCGAGTCTACTTAATCTTATCAAATAATAATAATTAAATTAATAAATAATAATAATTAAATCTCAGCTTCGACCCATTACCCATCAAAAAAAGAAATGTATTATATTTAATATTACAAATATATTATGCATATCACAATTAATTGAATATTATAGTTGTTTATATTAAAATAAAATTTACAAATATTAAAATTAATTTTTTACTTATATTAATTTTTAGTCTACACAAAAAAAATATATATATTTTTTATCATTCATGATAATATATTTCTTCTATAGTAATTGTTAAGAGATAACTATTTAGGTAGTCCGAAATGACGAGCGCAGGTTTTCAAAAATGTGCATTTGCAAAGAAGAACATATTTGGTCATGGATGCTTGTCTTTCCAAACAGAGGCACCTCAACACTTTCAAGAATTCAGGAAAATATTTACAGGGAAAGTAATAGTGCAACCTACTAAACCTTTTTTCATAAACCCTCAGTTCCAGGTTTCGACATCGAACCATTTGTCTGGGGCACAACAGTTTGAGAGGAATGAGAATCAGAACCCTTCCATTTAGGGAGGGAGGGCTTTTTGTAAGTCAAGTAAAGAGATTGCAGCGAATAAGGATGACAAAAGAGATTCATATAGGGTTGATGAGAAATCCTCAGCCTTTCAAGGTATTCAGACATATGAGGTAGGGGAATCATCAAAGGGTGTCGATACTTGAGTTCAAATCAGTTCGGACATAAGACAACCAAATGGTAAGCTTCATTTGCAGGATCGAGCATTTCAGAGGAAGGATGTCTGGGAATTATTGATAGAACACAAGATGCCCTTTGTAGGGGCAACATCTAAACAACAAACTAAAACGTATATCATACGAAGGGGGACACTTAGTATTTTTTTTAAGTCCCTCTTTATGATTTACGTTTTAGTTGGCTATTTAGCCAATACCCTTCGTAGGGGCGGGAAAGACCATAATGCGTGGACCTCCCGGGGTGTAAAGTCAGATACAAGGATATTTTCTTCAAAGAGTTTTCAGGAATTTAGGAAAATCTTTAGAGACACAACAATAGTGCAACCTGTAAAGTCTTTTTTTCATGCTAATGGTGATAGGAGACACCATGAGTTTCGTAGGGGTTGGAAAGATCATAATATAGGGCCTTCTGGGGGTGGTAAGTCAAATTTTGTTTCGAAGAAGGGCTATAGGCATCAAACGTTAATTCATGGGCCTCAACAAATTTTTGATATTTTTTATGGCACGCCCCCTTCAATTCCTTTGGTTTCTCCTCTGCTTCAAAAAGACATGCATGGGAGGAATAAGGATGCAAATGGCCTCCATTTGTATTTTTTTGTTGTTAGATCGATACATCAGAATACTAGGAGGACGCCATTGACATCACATCAATTAATCAATCTTCTAGATTCTATGCTATCCACACATGTTTCTTATTTTCGAGACAACACTTATCGGTATGGTTTCCAATGCTTCTCTTTCGATTTCTAACATCTTGTGTTGAGCGAAAGTGAATTGGAAGGGAGTTCAAGACGTTTTTTACATAGATGCTCAATGTGATTTATTGTTTGCTATGTTTGATTCTAAAATACACAAAGATGAGGTTCATAGATTTAAGGGATGGTTTTGCAAAGGGTCATGATTGTTTAATCTCCCTTGGATACCTAATTTTAAAAGCATATCTCAATTTGTGTCGATTCATGTCAGTTTGGATTTCCTTTCCTTCTCTACCCCTTAAATAGAGAGATCCTGAAATTATTGAAATTCTTGCAAATAAATTGGGTATCTTTATTAAGCATAATCTTATTCGCTATGAATTTCCTCATCTTACAATTAGGGTTTGCGTTCTTCAAAATTTGTCTATTCCATTCCTTGATTCCTTAAAAATAATGTCTAAATGGTGATTGTGGGAGCAAAGTATTCACATCCAAGATGAACCCACCATAGACAAGCATGCAAAACATCTTGGACACTTTAACACCCAATGCCAAAAGAATCATCAATCGACTATTTTTGTATGTAACGACCACTCTACAAATCCATCTCAGTGTTCTTTCAGACATAGTTGGAAATCTCTTGTCAGAGACCAAAATGTTTGTAATGAGAATTCAGATAAGCATTCTAAGGTTCCTACTCCAATGTAGAATCCTTGTCAACCGAAAGTTGCAAGTCCTATTCATAAGGCTACTATAGAATCTATGACTTTTTCTAAGCTTCAACAAGTTCTCTTTGGTTTCTTGGCTAGTTGTAGAGAATTATTTTTAGAACAAGGTTTCTAGGCTACTAGTATTCATAATCATTGTCATTCAACAAGAATGATATTTTTGGGACCTAAAGATGATGGGAGATTCAATGTTGTAGAAAAATATCTGAGCAACATTTAGAATAGATGGAAGATTAAATGTTGAAATATTTTGCCTCTAACATGATTGATGAAATTGCTGAAGAAGAGGGAATAGGTGATATTTCTATAATTCCTCATCTTGCATTGTAGTTAGATAATGAAAATTTATTAGACACTATGTTTGTGTTTCAGAGTAACAATGATAAAGACTTCAATGTATTGGAACATAATTATCCAGTCATACATAAAGAGGTCTCCCCACTTGACCAATGTAATATAATGGAAATGGATGTCAACTCCATTCAACTTCGTATTAAGGAGGGTTATAATACGAAGGAAATTCTATTGAAAGTTGATGATACTCCTAATCAAAGGCAGACATATCCAGATAGTGGGACTTTTGATTACTAATAGAATTTTTCTATTGCACAAACTCTAGCTATACCCAAAGGGGAAAAAAATAATCCAAAGACTAGAGGAAGGAAATAAAAAAGTGGGAAGGCTAAAGAAGAGTTTGATGCAGGTATTCAGTCTACTTTGGATGGGAAATTTTCATCACATAAGAGATCGACAAGAAGAACTAAGGATTCTCCTTGTCAGCAATGAATATTGTTACATGGAATGTTAGAGGCTTAAATGCCTCTGACAAAAGAAATAGGATCAAGCAACAACTAGATTCTGAAAAGGTTGATATTATTTTACTTCAAGAAACTAAGTTATCACAGGAAGTCTATGGAAAACCTTAGGAGAATGGGCATTATGGAAATCTGCTCAAGTTCAAGGGACAGGGGCTTCGGGTGGTCTTGCTACCTTGTGGAATCCTAAAAATGTTCAAGGAAAAGTGATTGGACGAGAATTTAATTGGCAATTATTGAAGATGGTTAGTTTTGATCTATCGTTTATGCTTTTAAATTTTTATGGACCTACATCTACTCAAGATAAAAAATAATTTGTGGTCTATATTGACTCATCTTATTCAACAAGATGAGGATAAAAAAATTCATAATTGGAGGTGATTTTAATTCAATTTTTTCCCTTGTGATAAGATGGGTAGGATCTATCCCCCACCTAGAACTATGCAGGATTTTTCAAACTTCCTTACAGATAATAATCTTCCGGATGTTTTCCCTCGGAATGGAGCCTTTACATGGACGAATAGAAGATCTAGATTCCTGCAAATTGTTGACCAGTTAGACAGGTTTTTAATTCCTTAGTGTTGGAAATTACATCAAGTTTCTTTTTCATCAAAATTTTTACCATATTCAGATTCAAATCATTTTCCACTTCTCTTGCATTTTAATTGGAATAATTTATCTCATGAGAATAATTTTGGTTCATCTTTGAAGTTTGAATGTATGTGGTTTAGACATCTACACTTTCATGGGTTTTTGAAACAATGGTGGGTAAGTGCCCCCTTTTGTAGAGGCACAAAAATGTTCCAATTCTAAAAAAATCCCAGGTTTGTTAAAACCCAGATTAAGGAATGTAATGAGAATACATTCAAGAACTTTTTTACCTAGAAAGATGTTGTCAATAAGAAGCTTGCAGAGATAAATCAATACATTATTAAATATGGTCTAGATGTTAATTCTTATGATAAACAAAATTCTTTACAGGAGGATTGGGAGGAGTTATGCAAGCATAAAGAAGAGTACTAGAGGCAAAAGTCAAGGGAGGTGTGGCTCAAGGATGGGGACAAAAATACTAAATACTTCTATGCTTCTACAAAACACAAAAGAGTTTTTAATGTCATTTTCTCCATTAAGGACTCTGAAACAAGCAGTAGGATAGAAAGTTTTCAAGGCATTCAGGCTGAAGGAGTTAAATTTTTCAAAAGTATATTAGCTCCTACAATCTCAGCTCCTCCTCCTAATGTTTTAACCAATCAACTCCTAGATCCCATTCCATTTATATCATAGAAGAGGATAATATAAATTATTTGGCTCCCTTTACTCTACAGGAAGTGCATAAGGTGGTTTTTTCCTTTCCCCGAACAAGGCTCCAGGTCCGGATGGGTTCACAACTTTTTTTTTCATAAGTCTTGGGATGTCATCTATCAAGATTTATTAGCAGATATTGAAGAATCTAGAATAAATGCTTCAATACAACCAATATTTCTATTATTCCTAAAATCAAAAGTCCTAATACTTTTGCGGATTTTTGCCTCATTTCTCTTTGCAACACAGTGTATAAGATAATAACAAAAGCAATCTATTTAAGATTGTAACATCTAATTCCTTCAATCATTTCCCCTGAGCAATGAGGTTTTGTTCCAAGCAGGGAAACTCTTGAAGGTGCTTTGGCTGCCCATGAGATCCTTCATTCTATTAGTACCCATCAGCAGTCAAACTTTGTAATTAAGTTAGATACGATGAAGGCCTATGATCGGGTAAACTAGTCATTCTTGTTTAAATTCCTATGCAAATTTGGATTTGTAGGTAAATGTTGTAAATGGATTAAGGAATGCATTTTAGGAGCTTGGTTTTTGGTTTTGGTTAATGTTCAACCCTCTAGTTTATTTTCTTCAACCCAAGGGGTCAGACAAGGTGACCCTTTATTGCTAATTCTTTTTATCATTATGGCTGAGGCTTTTAGTAGAACCAGCAGACACATTTATGATGTTGGTCTTTGGCAAGGTGCTCACATCATAGGTACATCAATTTATATAATGCATTAATTCTTTGCTGATGATACTCTTTTATTTGGTAAATCTAGCGTGAAGGAGGGAAAGAAAATTTTAAAAAAAACTCTTGATTTGTACACTTCAGTCTTGGGTCAGAAAGTCAATGCCAATAACTCAAAGATTTTTATGTTTAATACAAATAGGATTATATCAAATAAAATTATTAGCATTTTTGGCTTTCTGACTAAACAATTATCTTCTACTTACCTTGGTATCCCCTTCTTTGTTGGGGCAAATAAAACCACTTATTTGACTGCCATTATTGAAAGAATTAAGAGTAGAACTTCAACATGGAAGGCCAGGTGGCTCTCGTTATCATGTAGGATCCTTCTTATCAAGAAAACATTATATGAAATACCTAACTATTACATGTCAGTTCTCAAAGCTCCAGCTTCAGTGATTCAACAAATTGAGAAACTTATTAGGAACTTTCTTTGGAAGGGAAACATATCATATGAGAAGAAGATACCTCTGTTGGAAATATATTGAAGCTAGGTGACTAAGAGGGGGGGGGGGTGAATCAGGAACCAATAAAACTTAATCTCCTTAATCCTTTATTAGATTATATAATTTGATTGCATGCTTGAAACATAAAATTAATAAACATCCACAACACTTGACACAATATTTGGTTACCCAAAACCTTCCAAATAGAAAGTAAATTGGGGTGGGGATGCTACCCACAAGATTTATTGCTGCAATATAAATCTATCATGTTAAAGCTTACAATTGACCACTTATGATGGCCTGACCTGTTAGGAGAAATAAGGACTATTAGGTCCACCTTGTGAAAGGATTTTGTACAATACAATTAAGTATGCAACTCTGTTAGGAGATTTTTAGAGGACTGTTAAGTCCACCTTGTTAGAGGATTTTGCTGATGCACCTATTAGGATGAACCCATAGATGATCTTCTATGCAACTTTGATTTTCTAAATAAGATCTAATGATATAATAACTAATCACCTGAATGTGATGGATTAGTCTCTGATGTTCCTTATACTGTTGTAGCCTCTTAATCAATCTGTCACTTCATATTCGTATATACACTTATTTCACACACATTTGGATAAAAAAAATACCTTATATTTATACCTTATCCAAATCAAATACCTCTGTAAGTCGGCTTCCATGATATACAATAATATCAAACAATATAAACTAAGTCGGCTCAAAACTGTTACTCGGGTCCAGTAATCCACTCAGGTGATATACTGGCACTCGAACAATATGTTGTCACTCAGGCAACATAGTAAACTCTAGCACTCGGGCTACACTATGTACTCGGATCATATTGATCACTCGGGTAATACTTATTACCACTGTCTACTCAGTCGACACTGTCACTGATCGGGTTACACTACAACTGCTTGGGTTGCACTTCAAGCTGCTGGCTCGGTCAACTCTGTGATGACTAAGTGTTTTGGCACTATTTGACAATATGTCTTGCCATAAGGTCATCGACCTCTTGTATCCCTAAATAATATGGCTCAAGAGAAAAAAATTGGGGGAGTTAGGTTACACAATTTATCACATAGGAATATGGCATTTGGAGGTAAATTGGTTTGACAGATGTATTGTAAGCCACAATCTAAGTGGTGCCAAATAATGCAATAAAAATACTTAGATAACAACAGTCCAACTCATATTTTCTATATTTGACCCGCCCAAAAGGATCAACTATTTGGAACTTCATGTTAGCATCAAGGGACTTTGTTGGTAAATTTATATCATGGGAAGTGAATAATGGTGTAAATATTAAATTTTGGGTAGACTCGTGGAACTGGTTGCCTCCTTTATGCCAAGATGTTCAGCTTTCAGAGGTTATGGATATCACAGTGAGCCGGTGGGGCTCTGATTTTCTAGATTATGTCTTTGTTGTGGATATTTTTTCAGGAATGATGACATGGAAAGATTCCTTTGATTTGTCTCTTAATGTACATCAAATCTCGCTCCTTCAAACCACTTTTGCAGAAAGAAGAGTATAACTCTCTAATAGAGAGGATACGCTACTTTGGGCACCATCAAAAGATGGTAATTATCCTGTTAAAGAAGGATATAAGGCCTTGCAAAAGATAGATTGTAATATAAATAGATGCAGGGCCTATTCCTTTTGTTGGAACAATGTTGTCTTGCCAAAAGCAAGTTGCTTTGCTTGGCTAGCATTAAGGAAGAGAATTTTAACTATTGATAAGATTGCCAAGCTAGGTATTGCACAGCCATTCAAATGTGTGTTATGTGATGAAGATGTTGAAGTTGCAGATTATTTGCTCTTAAATTGAAATTTTTCTAGTCAATGCTGGTCTTTTTCTCTCAAAAAGCTTAACTTTTCAATGCCACTACCAAATGATTTATGGAATTTGTTTGAGTCTTGGCTAGTTCTTTTTTCAAACTCACTTTTTACTTGTTTGTGGAAGTGTATACCAGCAACAGTGGTTTGGGAAATCTAGTGGGAAAAGAATAAAAGGATTTTTCATCATGAACCTTCTCCAATTGAATGAGTTCTTGAAGGTTTAGAAAAATCAATTTTGGAGGTAGTTAATTCTAATCTCTCCAATGTTAGGTGCAACCTTTATTTCTCTCCCTGGGATGGTATTATTGTTAAGGAATGGACAAATATTTCTATGCCTATAGTTACAATACCCAATTGGAGGTCCATTCATACGACTGATAGGTCTCTCGTTAAATGACATCCCCCATTCCATGACTTTGTTAAACTAAATTTTGATGGCTCTTCCAGAGGCAATCCAGGGAAGTCAAGCATTGGAATTTGTATTAGAGATTGGCTTGGTAACGTTGAAGCAATTAAGGCATCACCCATACCTCCAAGTATAAATAATTTGGCAGAAGTGCAAGCTCTGTTGGCAAGCTTGGTTTTGGCAAAACTTGGAGGTTTTTCAAAAATTTAGATTGAGGTGGATTCATTAGTCATTATTAATGCTTGCATTACTTATTCATCTACAAATTGGCAGATTACTTATATTATGCACGAAGTATGAGACCTATTGGATTCTTTTCAAGAACATAGTGTGTTGCATACCCTTTGAAATTTTTGATAAAGATGAGTCTTATGAGTCCATTGCTAATTTATAAAGCTCATTGTTTTGATTTTAGATTTTATGCTTGATCGTTGCTTTCTACTTGTCGTAACAAAGATTAATTTATTGCAAACTTTGATGTATTTTTATTTTTTTGGTTGGTTGGTTTCTTCAGGACGTTTTTTGATGTTTTGGAATTTTTTTCAGGACTTTATTTGATGTTTTTAGGGATTTTTTTTCAAGACTTTTTTCTCTTTTTAGGAATTTTTTCAGGACTTTATGCTATTTTATGGATTTTTTTAGGTCTTTTTTCTCTTTTTAGGGAATTTTTTAGGACTTTATGCAATTTATTATGGACTTTTTGACTACCCTCAGTGTCTAGAAAGGAAAGGAAATTATGGATTGATGGATGGACTGGTAATGGATGAAGGCCAAAGGTCTCTTAATATGTCTTGAAGTTGTTTGGATGGAAAGGACTATCCATGAGATGGGATAACATGTTTTTACCAAGCTTAGAGGTTAGACATGACAAGATAGGGTGATGAAACAATGAATTGATTGGTATGTGATGCATAGAAGAGGACATGTCAAGAGGATTCTTGAAAAACATGTTTTGTATTTTTACATCCTTATTTTATGTCAAGACCAAGAGAGGGATTTGGATGGGATAAGAAAGATCAATAATGGACAAGGGGAAGGGATATGGATTGAAGGCTATGATAAGATAAACAATATGGACCAAAGGGATGTGGATAAGATAAGGGATATGGACCAAAGGGATGTGGAAAATATAGGAGATATGGACCAAAGGGATGTGGACAATATGAAGCAGATAAGACATGTGATGCTTCTAGGGAGATCCCTAGCCTTGTCAAGATCAAAGTTGGGAAAAGGAATATGGATGCTGATAAGATAAGGGATATGAGGGGCATAGGATTAATGGAGGAAACAAAAGGGATATGATATAATAAGAAAATATGGATGGAACCTACCCCCAAGTATGGAATGCAAGAAGTTCATAGATTACACATGAAGTCTGTTTGCCAGGTTTTCATCATGGTACTTTCCCAAAGTGCCTGTTTTCCAAGTTTTCACTATTTGACAAAATTATTTCTCTTGATTTTTTTTGAATTTTTTTTTTAAATTTCTTTTTGTGTTACGAAGATGCCTATTTGTCAATTTTTCATCAAGGTAACATTTTTTTTAACTTTTTCACTTTTTGGGAAGATGATAGACTCATGATAGGATATAGAAGAAGGACTCAAGCATTTTCTCCTTGGATATTACTCTTGAAAGATATGGAATAACAGACCATAGCTTTTGGTGGTATGCTCAAAGATGTTGGTAAGATAATGATAAAGGGAGATGAAAATGGATGGTTGGATGAAGTGGGATAAGCTTTTAAGAAAAGGATTGGATAGGATGGATGGAAGGATGGAAAATACGTGTTTGATAATGGAGGGATTACGAGAAGAATTTATTTTGAGTGGATGGAAATGTGGGCAAGATAAACATTGGCACACACCTTGAGGGTTGATGGAGTGATAGAGGAAAGGGAGATTTTGGATTTGATGGAAGAAAAGGAGATTTTGGATTTGGTGGAGGAATGGTTATGAGTTTTGGAACATAAGGACCCAAAATGTATTTGCAAGGTGGGAAAGATTTAGATGGAAGGATAGCAATTTTGGATGCCAACTTGGATTTTTCTTTGGATTACTGTGCTTCAAAAAGCCACTTAGGAATTCGTATGAATTTTGATTTTTAATTCTTTTTTGGGTCCTTGGAACGCATTTCTTGCATAAGAGATTTAGGAACCCATATTGATGTTGACTTTTATTTTTGCTTAATGGGCTTTTGTGGCCCTTTTTATATTTATTTTTCTTTTACGATCATATTTGTCTTTATTTTTACATGTCAATTGTTTTTTCATAGATGTGTACCTTTGTTGACTTTCATTTGGGAAAGTGTAAATGGATTGCGAGCTAGTGGAGGGAGGAATATATGGACCTAGGACGAATAGACGGTTTGAAGGCTTTAATGTATGCTTTGGTTTAGATGAAGGAATGTACGATTTATTAATGGTACCAACATCTTGAGTGTGAGCCTTTTATCCTAGGCCATAATTTTTTGGTTTTCTATTATATAAGGGGGTTCTAATATGTCGTGTCCATGGATGCCCAACCCTTTTACTTGATAGTGCGTGCTTTGGAAGACCTTCCTAGCAAAGGGATACTTGTTACTTTGATAGAAAGATGCGATTACATTTTTATGTGGAGGATGTATGTAAGGCATGATAGGATAATGAAGTATACTATCCCAAATGAAATTGGATGAACCAATTTTATATGTAAGGGGCTCATTATTATCTTTTGTAGGGGTGATGAGATCTTTCGAAGGACAATTGGGATCATGGAGTGGACTAGACCGGATAGAAGTGGAGGAACCCATTTGAGATGTATGGGGTTGATGAACGACTTGCAAAAATGTGCTAGGATCATGAGGGGAGTTAGGAGGAATAATAGGATCCTGAGGTGGAATATAAGAAGTGACATGATCATTTGGTATGATAAGATCTTGTGAAGAGCATGGAGGATTAGGACATGGAGATGAAGTAATGGTAGGCTCATGAAGAGGATCTAGAGGGATGATGGGATCTTGTGGTGGACATGGAGGTGAAGGGATACTTTGATCTTGACTTGGAAGAGAATCATTGGACTCCATTTTAAGGGTGGTTTGATCTTGACTATAAATGGAATCATTTGGAAGAATGGGCAGGATATCATGATCTTGCTTAAGAATAGGAAGTGGAAGGACCATAAGACTTGGAAGGGGATCATTTGACTCAATTTTAAGGGTGAATTTCTCTTGACATTGGATAGAATCATTTGTGGCAGAATACAGAATGAGTTGTGGCAAAATTGGATATAATACCGTAATTTGTGCATAGTTGTGGCAGAATAAAGACAATTACGGTAATAAACAAACCAATTGTGGCAAAGTGAAGCAAAAATTGTGGCAAAGCATTGGCGAATGCAAAAATGCAAAAGAATTTGTGGCAATACAAAGGGAATTGTTAGATTTACAAGTTCGTACAACAAGACTCAGCAACTGGTTTGATTTTGCAAGTATAGTGATCAATTGGAAAATTTTCTTAGTCTGGAACATTTTTAGCTGTTGTTTAATTGTTTCTAGTAGGTTGTTGACTCCCTAGGAATATAACATGTTTGACTTGTTTGAACTTTTAATATGTTGTTTTTGCATTGAAAATAATCACACAAGCAAACATAGTAGACACAATGTTTTTTAGTTCTAAGAGTAATCAAACAAAACAACAACCCTACGACTAGCAAGGGCAATATCGCTGAATCCCCACTTGGATAAAATATAGTTGCACTATTCAACGCGAATAGCTTATAAGTTTGGTAGCAATGGCTCCCCTCTACGACACACACTTCTCGGGCATACCAATGTTTGAATTCCAAGGGACATCACTTCCAAAGGAATTTTTATCTCTACGAGGAATTGCAAGTATGTGGGGTGTCTTAGTTGGTCTTGGACCTTCCATATCAGCAAGTAGAGGGTTTTTTGGAAACTAAAAACATCAGATCTTTAGTAAGGGAATTTGTTCAAGTGGCTATTCTCAAACGATCTTCCCAATTAAGGGGTCTCTCCCAGTCCTTTCAAAACAAGATTTTTTACGTATTGTCATGAAGGTTTTTAACGCATCACAAGGATACTAAAGGATATTTTTATTGGCATAACAAACTCACACCTATTGATTGTGACATTAATCATAATCACATCTTTTATATAACGGTTTGGAAGAGCTTGGATTTATCTTTTTACCACTTGGGTCTTCCTTTGGGGTGAGTACCTCTTTTCCCACCAAAGGTCACCCTCTAGAAAAAATAAAAATTGAGTGTCGTTAACATTTTTCTCTTGCACCAATGACCACAAGAGCCAATGGGAGAGGATAGTGTATATTAACAGTGGGAACACTCTACAGATGCACAAGTGAGCCAGATACAAAAGATAGATGTTGAATTATTAAGCTCCAATTCAATTGTGTATGACAGGCACATGGTTCCTTTTAAAATCCCAAATTGAAGTGTTTTGAAAAGAAAGCAGGAAAATACAACTAAGCTACCCCTGCAACCAACATTTATTAGTATTTTTGAGCTTTTCTCCCAACCTGCATGAGAATAATTAAGTAAAACAAAGGGGGTCTTTGACAAGCGATTTATTTTAAAAAATCACATGTTGAAACAACAAGGTTAGTAACGCATGTTGAATCCTAAAATTTTTTAAAATCTTCCAAAATCTAGATTTTGCATTTTAACTCCTAGAGATCTTAAATGTTATATTTTAATTTATTTTTTCAGAAGTTGATCATTGCAAAAAAAAAATTTCAATTGCGGCAATAAACAAGCAATTACAAAAAACTTCTTGCAATTCTGAAATACTTCTGTCGATTATGAAACAATCCAAGCAATTGCAAAATAGTTATGTCGATTGCAAAATTCTGCACAAAATAGAAGCTGAAAATAGAGCAAACAATTGTGAAATTATAACTGCAATTGCAAAATATCTAGAATTGATTGTGGTATTAAATGGGACAGTTGCGAAATTACTCTTGCAATTGCGAAATACAAACATCAATTGTGAAATAATAGAAGACCCAAAAAAATTAAAAATTAAAATGAATGACAGAATCTCGGCTGTACAGACGAGACCGAGGGATTATGTTGGTCGTCTACAAGCAATATTTCGGTTGTAGATTCACGATGGGTTCACCAAAATGTATGGGGTGAAATCTACACAAGATCAAATAGAGGATTAGTAGCACCAAACTAATCAAAGAACAAACTAATAATCAACATAAAGCCCCACAAACAACATAAATGAAATCTAATCTATTGGAAATCAAATAAATAATTAAGTGCAAACCAATAGATAATTCAAGCCTATGTTGCTTCTCTCTTCTTCTCTTGAAAGGTTGTTTGAATGGTGCTCAGAGTTGATACTAACAATGCTTTGACTAGGAAGATTCAAGAAATATGATAAAATGATTGATGTATATTGATCACAATTACCTCCAAAACCTGCATAAAGATTATGCTTAGAAATTCAAAATCAGGGTTGGGATCAGGCCTCCTTGAAATGAGAAAGAAGAAGGTTTATATAAATATTTTAAACTAATCGACGGTTGAGATTGATCCCGTGAAAGTAGATTGAATGGATGAGATAATTAGAGATGGAGTGAAGATGAAGAATTTCCATTTTCAAGGAGAAAAAGAAAGAAGATAATATAAATCAATTTGGAGAAAATCAGTTTCCAAAAAGCAATTGATTTTTTAATTAAAACAATGATTTTCAATTTTCTAATTTTGAGGATAATTAAATGATTTTACTGATTTAAAGCTCTTTTTTATTTTCAAAATTCTTAATTCCTTGTGAAATTGTTTTTCTCTATTTTTTGGAAGTTTTTAGAGTTAAAATTGAATTAAAAATTCAATTTAAAAGAAAGCATAATTAAATTGAAATTAGAATGAAATTAGATAGAAATTAGTCAGAAATTAAATTAAATTAATTTGATCGAGAAGAAATAATTAGCTAATTTAAATAATTATTGATAATTATTTAAACTATGGGAATTTAGAAATTGAATTTAATTAATTGATAAAGATAAATTAATTAAGGTGAAATTAATTAAATAAGATTGATTATTTAATTAATATTAAGAAATGATTAAGTGATGAAAAGATTAGGACATAATAGAATTAAGATGATGGATTAAATAATTAAAGAACCATTTAATTAATTCAAAAGAAGAAGAATTAGGAGTTAAATGTGAACTCGCAAGTCGGTCCATTTTTGGGTGTCTACACTAATACCCAGTCCAATAGTCAATAAAATACCCTTCCAGCTCAACCATTTGAGTTACAAGGGATTAAGGGGTTGTTGCATACTTTTGAGAATGAGATTGTTAACTTTTAAAAAAGAGTAAAATTAGGCTTACAGACCATTCCAACCTCCATATCAGAAAAATTGGATTAATAGACCTTTTGACCATCCAAATAATCAAGGTCAGAGACCAGCTCTTAACACGAGGCCTTATCAACCTTATAATCCCAATGCTGCTAGTTCTTCAAAAGACCTTGTACTTGTAAAAAATAATTTGGCATAGGAATACAAATGGTGTTTTCCATGCAATCAACCACCTAATCATAGTACTTCTACAAATGGTGTCATAAATTAGGCTTTAATGGTTTGGAATAGTCCAAGTTTGCAAGCAAGTACTCCTGATGAAGCCTCTTTTCCACAACAAAAGAGTCAACAACCTGAGATATCTCTTCTAAATTGGAAGGGAGAGTATTTTTGTGGTGTGAACCAAGATAACCATCTATTGCAAACAATACAAGAAGTAAAAAGATAGAAATATATGGCGGGTAATAAATTTTTAATGATTTTGTACTAGCAAACAAAGTTTCAAGAGGAAAGGAAAGTGATCTTGGTCCTTCTACCAATGTTAACCTTTCAAATAATAATTCTAACCATCCAAACATGTATAATGTTTATATACTGCAAAGAGACCAGCCTGTAGCAAGAAAGGAACAACCTAAAAGACCAATGCAAGTAGCTTTTGTGAATGTTGAAGAAGCTTCTACAAAGGACCAATCTAAGGATAGTGTTTCTCATTTTAACATTCTTGAACATACAAAGAAAATAAATGTGTCAATTTATATGTGGGATTCCCTATATATTTTGGGGCAAAAACATCTTCTTAAATTAGCCTTATCACATTTGAGCATATCGAGTGAGCCTAATAAAGATAAATCCAAGGCTGTGTTGACAAATACTTATGTGAATGTTAAAGAATAGAAATTTTCAAAGATTCCCCCACCCTTTCATGTGTCTTTGATCATATGATACCACCTAGTTCATAATTGCATGATTGACGCAGGCGTTAGTAGCTTAGTAATGCCCAAAAACATTGTAGACAAGTTGGGTATTGAATATGAGCCACTTGAAAAGAGAGTTGTACAACTATATGGGACTGTTGTTAATACTGAAGGAGTCATTAAGGGGCTGAGTTAAACCTTACAATCTTGTCCAAAATTTTCTATCCCATGGAATATTTATGTTATTGAGTTGACTCCTTATTTTCTATATGTTTGTCAAGGGATTTTACTACCAAGATTCGAGGTTATCTATCTTTAGATTGGTCACATATGATGTTTAGAACAATTATAGTGTCAAAGTTACCATAAATTCAAAACCCATTGCTAAAAAACATATCGAGCCATATTCCCCAAGTTCTATTAACGCTTCACCTAGTGTTAATTGTACTATTCTTGACCATGAGGAGTTTTTAGTAGACAAAGAGTCAAGAACACAAGTTGATGACATACCTAATATACTTTTAGATGAATGGGAAGCTCAGGATCCTATGATTTTCTCGTGTGAATAGCTATAATAAGTTATCTTAGGTATTATTTAATGCATGATGTTGATTCTTTTATGTCTGAGCTTGAAAAAAGAGTAGAACATCAATGTGACCAACAAGATAACAAATTCTGGGAGTTGTATTTTTATGGCTCAAGGAGTAAATTTGGTTTTGGTGAAGGTTGTATGCTTTTTTCTCCAAGAGGTGAGAGGTATTACTCAGCTTTCAATTTTTTTTTAGTTGTTCTAATAACATTGTTGAGTATGAAGCTATGATAAATAGATTGGAGTGAGCAAGGAGAAGAGGTATTCACTATTTGATGATTTTTGGGGATAGTGATCTCATTGTGAATCAGGTAAGAAGTCATAATGTCACTAAGAATGACTTGCTTAAGTCATATAAGCATAGAGTGTAGGGTGTTATTGAAGAATTTGATGCCTTTAATTTTATTTCTGTACCTAGAAATTAGAATAATCATGTTGATAGGTTAGTTGTTGTAGGAGCTTAATTTGACATTCCAAAATATATTAACAGTGGTAAAAATCATCATCATATTAAGATCATTTTGATTAAGAGAAAAGTAGGTTTTGAAGGACCTGAAACCTTAACAAAAGAGAACTAGAGATGTTGAAAAAATCCCCCATAGTAACAGTAAGAAGATAGTAAAAGAACTATAAAAGACAAGTTGGAAGCCTATACAAAAATCCAGCAGACCTAGCACCAGTAAACCAACAACAAACAAATAGAATAAAACAAAAAAAACACAAGAACAAAGGGCTAAGTTCTTAATAAGCTCAGCAGCTTTGATCGCCATAAGGTCCATATTAACCGTAACCGACTTCAGCTCCTCAAGATCATTTCATTCTTAACACTTTTTTTCTTGGTGTTGGATCTTGTCCTTTTACCTGGCCTTGGGGTGCCATCCACCGCATCCTTGTCCACATCGATTTATTAAGTACCCTTCGCCTGCTCCAACTTACCAACCATAGTTTTGACATGCTTCGCAGATGATTCAAGATTTTGTAGCTCTGCTCCCCCATCTTTTTCAGGTTGTCTTCCACTTTAGCCATTTTAGTCTCCATAGTCACCATTTTTTTTTATCAATGTTAGTATCCTTCTCCTGGAGCTCCAACTGGATAATTATGTTCTCAATAGACTGGAATATGGACTGTAAGGATTCCTTCATATCCTCAGCCCACTCAATGGCTTGATTCATCTCCTCCATGAAATTAGGGAAGGACTTGTCTTTTCCCAGGCCCATGGCCTCAACAAATTGAAGGAAGATTCTAAAGTCCCTCACATCCTTCTTCAGTTTCAAGTTATCATCAATGATACCTTCAATGGTTTTGTTGAAGATCCTCACTCCCAGCTTATCAGTTTGGATGGAAAGAGTCTCCTAGATCACATTATCTTTCATCAAGTCCTCTTTACATTTACCGTTGCTATCAACCTAATCCAAAGGGATCTTACCAACCATTTCCTCCTTACTAGCATCTTTCACAATTTCCTTACCATCAACTTTCACAATTTCCCCCCAAACCATTGTATTATCCTCAATGGTCTTAATCTTAGTGGTGTGGGATTTCTTTCTCGGTTAAGCAGTCTGTTCTTATTTTTCTGACTCAACATAATCATCCTCCTCATCATCAGTAGAGGAATCCATCACAGTGTGGGACTTTTTCCCTCTTGGATTGATGCCATTCTTGGAAGTAGAAGCCTTAGCCTTAGCCTTATCATATTAAGATTGTTGTTATACTTGTTATTATGGATAATAATGTTCGCTAGAAAGTGTTTTATAGTGACCGAAAAACTGTAAATTTTCTAAGGGTACAAACTGAGTTTTCACATGTTAATCAAGAAAAGTTTCAAAAGCAGTATGGTTAGAAGATTATTCAGTTGAAAAAAAAAAAAATGCCAAAAGGTTTGGTGACCTTAGAGTCAATGTTTAATTTTGATGATGAATCTAAGAAGCCAAAAATTGGCATACAAGTTCAACAAGATAACTATGAAGAAATTGAAGTTTTCAAGGGTAAGTTTCTTAAATTGGGAAAGGTATGTACAACATAAGAAAAACATGTATTTATTCATATTTTTGAAGAGTTTAGTGACATTTTTGCATGGGAATACAATTATTTTAAACGGTCTAATCCATAGCTTTCCCAATATAACATTGAGCTTGAACCAAATGGAAAACCTGTGAGACAGAAATAAAGGCCCTTGAATCCCAAACTAGAGCCACTTATGCAAAAGGAATTGAACAAGTTGATTGAGAGTAGCATTATCTTTCCCATTAAGCACATCTCATGGGTTTCTAACCTTCTTCCTATTAGGAAGAAGAGTGGATAGATAAGGTTGTGTGTAGACTTTCATGATTTAAATAGAACCTCATTAAAAGACCACCATCAATTTACCTCTATGGAACAAATCCTTCAAGTAGTTTCAGGTTCAGAAAGATTTTCTTTGCTTGATGGATATTTTGGTTATAATTAGATTTTAGTAAAGGATGAGGACCAATTAAAGATGGCCTTTACCACAAAATGGGGCACTATGTCTTATAATAAAATTCCCTTTGGTTTGTCCAGTGTTGGGGTAACCTTTCAAAAGGCTATGGACATGGCTTTTCAGGGTTTAATGTACAAGATTGTCTTAGTATATCTTGGTGACATTACTATTTTTCTAAAGAGGCTAAGGATCATTTAATCATTAAGGCAGATTTTTGAAATGTGCAGGGAGTTTGAGATATCTCTTAATCCAAAAAAGTGTGTGTTTGTTGTTCATGAGGGCAGATTATTGGGTTATGTGGTGTTAAAACATGGTATCACCATTGAACCTGAAAGATTAAGTGTTATTCTAACTCTTCCTTTGTCAACACACAAGAAAGGTTTGTAGTGATTTTTGGTAGGAGCAACTTTGTTAGGAGATTTATTCCTGATATAGCTTATTTATTAGGTCCACTAACTAATATGTTGACAAGAATGTTCCTTTCAGTTGGACCAAAGAAGATAAAAGGATTTTTGAGCTAATTAAAGAGGCACTAGTAGCAACACCTAAACTTCTAAATCCTTTTTTTTCTAATGATTTTACACTGTATGCATATGGAAATATTGATTATATCTCTTCTATCTTGGTATAGCAGAATGATCTTGACATGGAGAAACCTTTAGCTATTTTTAGTTACTGACTTAAATATTATGAGATAAGGTATGCAATTGTTGAGAAACACGTGCTTATTGGTATAATAAGTTTGAAGAAATTTAGTCATATGTTGTCTAATAGCAAGATACATTTGATGTTTTCTCATGCAAGTGTGAAAGAGTTTCTGTTAAGAAATGATCTTAATATTAGAAGGGTTGGATGGGTGACCAAAGCAATAAAATATGATGTTGAAATCAAGGTCACTAAGATGGTTAGGGGTAAAGGGTTGTGTGAACATCTTGTTGATGGTATAAGAAACAATGAGGAACATAAAAAACAAACTATTTTAGTATTACAAGATGAAGAGAAAACAATTTCCCCAACTCCTGTAACTGGTTGGGTGCAAGAGATGGTTCATTTTTTCCAAACCAATGAGTGTTCTCAAGGTGTGGATCAAGATAAAAGAAGGTATTATAGATTTAAATCCATTCCTTATGTTCTTTTGAATCATTTTATTTTTAAAAAGGATTTCAATGGTGTCTTATTGAGATGTATCAAATCTAATCAATTTGAAAAAGTGTTGCATGAATTTCACGAGGTGTCAGCTAGAGGCCATTTTTCACCAAGAGAAACAACCCTTAAGGTGATGAAAGGTGAATATTATTGGCCTATTCTATTCAAAGATTCTCACTTAATGGTGAGAAAATGTAAAGAATGTGCTTCGTTTGTTGGTAAAGAAAATTGGCAGCTTTACCATTGCATCCTATTCAAGTTGAGCAGTCATTCATGAGGTGGGGATTGGATTATATTAGAATTATAAACCCTTCATCTAGCACTCCACATAAGTGGGTATTAACAACTAAATATTTCTTTACCAAGCAGACTAAAGTCGTAGCCCTCAAAGAAGCCAATGAGATTGTTGTTATGAATTTTTATGAAGAACTGATTGCCAGGTTTGGAGTCCCTGAATCTATTATTCTAGACAATGCTCTTGCCTTTTTTGCTTTTAGAATTTCTGATTGGGTTGTGAAAAATAGGATTTACTTGAATATTTCTTATAATTACTATTTTCAATGTAAAGCAGAATCCAAAAATAAGAACTTAATCAAGTTCATCAAAAATACCATTGAGGGTTACTAGTGAGCATGGCATACTAAGCTGAAATTTGCCTTGTGCAATGATAGAATCACTCCTAAAAGGGCTACAGGACAATAACCGTATATGCTGGTCTATGGGAATAAAGCTAGACTATCTATCTCACTTGAGTTACCAGCACTAGATTTGGTAAATCATCTTGATATGAGTTAAGAAGGCCCTATGAAAGTAACGTTAGCTCAGGTGGTTGAGCTAGAGGAGACTAGAAATGAGACCACGAGGAAGATAGAATAGCATTAAGAGCACAAAAGAAAATGTATTTTTATAAAAGTTCATCCCCAGGAAAATTCCAAGAGGGTGACATAGTGTTGAAGTGGGATGAACTTAAAAGAAAACCTAAAAAACACTCCAAGTTTGATGCCTTTCAGAGTGGGCCTTACATTATCTCTGAGTGTAAACAGAATAATGCCTTCTAGCTTTCTAAGTTGGATGCTGACATGGAGCCAACTCCAGTCAATGGGATTCACCTCAAGCATTTACTATGAGGTATGACTAAATTTTTTACATATTAGAGCAGGTTGTAGGTGTTAAATAAGTGTTGTCGCGTGTAGTTTAGAAGTGGTTTTATTTCCTCTAAGTGTTAGTGTGCTCAATTAGTTAGGTTGTTTTGAGTTATGTTAGGTGAATAAAGGTATTTTTTTTGTAAGGCATTGTTATTCAATCAAGTAGGTATTCATTATTCAAGACAATGAGATGATGAGTCCACTAATGTAAACAATTCATATCTACTAAATGGAACTATAATGAATTACATCAGTCTGTCAATAATGAGTTACAACTATGTTAAAGGGTGTTTCTCAAATTTTTGGTCAAGATGTTTTGAATCTATACCCAATATATAAGTTCAAGCAACTAGTCTAGGATCCTTAGCAGGCAAGCATTTAGCAGATGTCGCAAAAAATGTTATCTAATTTTAATTTCATCTCAATTAGGTAGAGCTTGAAAATTATTTATAACTAAAAGATAATGTTGAAATATTGTTCAGATTATGCATATATGTGCTCTCAATAATGTTTATTCATTGATGTCAGCATATTCCTATTGTTGGAGACAGTCTTCCTAAGATGTTTAGTGAGATGATTTCTTTGGTACAACTACTATATTGAATATCAGATGTTGCATAGTTGGACATGTGTTTGGGGATGTTTGTACTTGATTCAGTTAAAGTGGTAGAGGTTTGCATGTTGATTTGAGTGAGTTGTGAAGGATTTATTAGAGATTTCTATTTTTCTTATTCTGTCAGAGATAGTGTTTCAGTTATTGGATTGGTGTGGATCAGTTTGGAAATATTATTTGTTGCTATCCTGGTGGTGAATTTAGGACATGGATGTGTGTCCTCAGCTTGAGTGGTTTGTGATTTAGATACTAGAAATCTATTTTTATTTTGTGACAGTGGTTATGGTTTAGTGTTCCAAATGAAAAGTGTAGAGATGAGTTTGATTTATGAGACATATTTGTTCCTATTGATGTCATGGTATTTAATGTTGCTTGTTGATATTTCTTGATTGTTCCCTATTCATGTTGTTCTAGATCGTATTGTGTTATGTGATCGGTTTTGAAGATTGTTTTTGTAATGTGATGTTGTTCTTATTATTCTTAGATGACTTGGTGGTGAAGCATGTTGCGATGGATCGTGGCGTGATTTATGGATCTGGAGTATGTTCGAGGATGTTGTTATGGGTCATTGTTTTTTCTTATCTGACATTCAATGGATCACATTGTGTATTGAGATGAATTGAATTAATATTTTGTAATTAGGTTCCTGGCCAACCTAGTTGAGATAAATTGTTTTAATATGTATAAATATGTAATAATGTGTACTTACAAAGGTATGAGGTGTATGAGAGGATGTGTGTTGGTTCATAGATGTTGACGAGAAGAGTTGTGAGAGAAATCTGCAATTGAGGCAAAGGATTGATGCGCTTCATTGGAACTATTTTGGCCTATTAGAGGTGTTATTTAGTTTGTGAGATTGGATAGTATGTCCTTTATTATTTGATATCAAATATTGGTGTAAGGCGGCGAGCCTTCCTCGGGATTGAGATCCTTGTTGTATTTGAGTAGTGAGCTCTAGGCAGTGTTCCTAAATGCATGTGCATTCCCATTTGTAATACTCCTAATAGGGTATAGTGCTTTTAATAGATTACATTCATCTTGTGGGTTTGATCCCCACCATGGTTTTTACCCTAACAAGGTTTCCCCATCAAAAATATTGGTGTTATGTGTTGATTACTGTGTTATGTTCCCGCATTCATGTTTATTTTTCATATCTAAGATTAAGTTGGTAATTTGGTTAAAGGTCTTGAATATTTTGTCACAACCGATTCACCCCCACTCTTAGTTTTGTGTGTTCCATTAATTCTAACAATTGGTATCAGAGCTAGTGTCCTCTTTGTGAAGCTTATTTTCTTGAGGAGATTCGAGATGTCGACCTTTAAGAAGGAGAGTCTGAGATTTGATGGAACAAACTATACTATATGGAAGGACTAGATGATTACACACTTGAGATGTCTTAGTGAAGAACATTGGACTGTTACAAAGAAAGATTACAAGCCTCTTGTTGATTTATGTGGTCCTACAAGAACAAGAAGCTATTATGGGGATGGGTATTTCATTATATTTATTGATGATTATTCTAGAATGATGTGGGTTATATTTTTGAAAGAGAAACTTGAAACCTTTAAAAAATTCAATATTTTCAAAGCTGTGGTTGAGACTGAAACATTATTAAAGTTGAAATGTTTGAGATCAGATAGAGGTGTTGAGTTTATAGAGTTTAACACTTTTTGCGAAGAGCATGGAATAAAGAGTAAGATGTATGCTTTGTGAGCCCCACAAAAATTGTTATTGTAGAGACAAGAAATAGAAATATTCTAGACACTACTAGAACCATGATGATTAAAGGAAATGTTTTATGGATCTATTGGAGAGAATTTGTTATCACGACAGTTTACACTTTGAATAGAGTGCAAATTAAGCAAGGAACTGGTAAGACACCTTATGAACTTTGGTATGGTCATTTCTTAAAGTGAAGTATTTTAGAATTTTCAAAATTAAATACAATATCAAAAGAGATGAACACCTAGGGAAATTTGATCCTAGATGTGATGAGGGAATATTTCCTGGTTATTCTACCAAAATAAAAGCATATAAATGTTATAACTTGAGGTTGAAGAAAGTAATTGAAAGTGCAAATGTGAAAGTGGATGAATCTTTTTTGGAATAGTTCAGATCTTGCAAATATGGATCAAATGAAGAAGAAGAAATTCATATTGTGCAAGCACAAAATCAGAATCAGAATCAGAATGAATCGGTAGAACAAAATGAAGAAGATTTAAATGATGAAGAAATGGAAATACAAGAGTCTACTACAAAATAAAATTTGAAGACTACCAAGTATGTAAGATTGATTCATTCATAAAATCAGATTATTGGTGATAGGAATCAGGGTGTTCAAACTAGAGGAAGAATCGCTAGAAATGAAATTTTTTTTATTTCTAAGATTGAGCCTAAAGATGTTGATGAAGCATGCAAAGATGATAGTTGGGTTAAAGTGATGGAAGAAGAATTGGAACAGAATTTGAAAAGAAGAACACATGGATTCTTGTTTCTAGACATAAGGAAAAGAATGTGATCAGTACTAAATGGGTATTTAGAAATAAATTGAATGAAGAAGGTGAAGTGGTTCGGAATAAAGAAATACTTGTTTGCAATGGATACTCATAGATGGAAGGAATTGATTTTGAGGAGACATTTTATCTTGTTGCTAAAATTGAAATTATTAGGATGTTTCTTGCATATGTTACTTACAAAGATTTCAAGGTATATCAGATGGATGTTAAGTATGCATTCTTGAATGGAGAGTTAGAAGAGGAAGTATACATTAAGCAACCAGATGGTTTTCCCTTGACCGATGAAGATGACATGGTTTTCAGATTGAAGAACTAACTTTATGGATTGAAAAAAGAACCTAGAGCCTGGTATGCGAGATTGGATAAGTATTTAATGACACTTGGTTTCAGTAAAAGTACTATTGATAGTAATTTTTACATCAAAATTGATCATGATAACATTTTGATTGTTGAAGTATTTGTGGATGATATTATTTTTAGTGGAAATGAAAAGTTGAGTAAGGAATTTGTTGATGAGACGTAGAAAGAATTTGAGATGTCTATGATAAGTGAGATGAAATTTTTCCTTGGACTACAAATTACACAAACCGATAAAGGTATTTTCATATCTCAATCTAAGTATGTGAAAGAGATATTAAAGAAATTTGGTATGGATGATTCAAAACCTATTGGTACTCCTATGATTACTGGTTACAAATTGGAAAAGATTGATGATACACTTATGAAAATCAAATAACATACACATCTATGATCGGTGGCTACTATACTTGAAAAACTAGACCAAATATTATGAATGATGTTTTCATTGTTGCTATATTTCAAGCAGAACTCAATGAATCACATGTTGTTGATGTTAAGAGGATATTTAGATATTTGAAAGGGACAACTGATTATGGATTATGGTATGGAAAGGATGATGATTTTACATTGAGTACATTTACTGATGCAGAATGGATAGGTAATGTGGATGACAGAAAGAGAACAAGTAGTGGAGCATTCTTTTTGGGTAAGAGGCTAGTTTCATGGGCAAGTAAGAAACAAAATTGTATATCACAATCTACTACTGAAGTTGGATATATTGTTGTTGCTATTAATTGTACACAAGTGATGTGGATGAAGAAAATGTTGAAATATATCAGAGTGACTATCCATGAGCCTATTACTATTCATTGTGACAATTCAAGTGTTATCGATATTTCAAAGAACCCTATGTTACATTCAAAGACAACATATATCTATTAAATATCATTTCTTGAGAGACAAATTCAATGAGAAATAAGCCATATTTGAGTTTCTAAAAAAGAGAAAATTATAGATATTTTCACGAAGTCCTTGCCAAAGGATAATTTTGAGTATCACCGAGGTAAGATTGGGGTGATTGCCCCTCCTGATCAGAGCTAGAGATGCATTGAGATGCATCAGTCTAGTGTGCTTATAGATTATCATTAATTTGGATTGATGTTTCTGGTGGCTACTCTGTATGGGGAGTAGTGGTTGAGAGATGTTCATTCAATTTTGAGAGATATTTGTTCATATTTTTGGCCTCCATGACTTAGTGCATACATGTTCCTTTGTCATTGATGTCAAAGGCGGAGAGATATTCATGTGAAAAGAGAAACAAGTATGAGACTATGAGGGAGAGATGGTAAAACAAGTATGTCATATTGTGGATATTCTTAGTAATTTTGTTGATATTGTTTCTTTGTGCATTGATTTCATTTTCACATCATATGTTGCCATCAATGCCAAAGTGGGAGATTTTTGAGATATTGTTCAGATTGTGCATATATGCGTTGGAATTAATGTTTTTTTATTGATGTAAACATATTCCTAATGGTTCAGATAATGTTCCTAAGATGTTCAGTGAGATGATTTATGTGGTATGACTAATATATTGAATATTAGATGATGCATAATTGGACATGTGTTTGGAGATGTTTGTACTTGATTTAGTTCAAGTGGAAGAGGTTTTCATGTTGATTTGAGTTAGTTTTGAAGGATTTTTTGGAGACTATTATTTTGGTTATTCTTTTAGAGATAGTGTTTTAGTTATTGGATCGGTTTGGCAATATTATTTGTTGCTAGCCTGGTGGTGAGGTCAAGCCATGGATTTGTGTCCTTATCTCGAGTGATTCCTTATTTTGATGTTGGAAATCTATTTTTAGTTTATGATAGTGGTTATGGTTTAGTGTTCTTGATGAACAGTGCAGAGATGAGTGTTATTTATGAGACAGAGTTGTTCTTGTTGATGTCGAGGTATTTCATGTTTATTGTTGATGTTTCTTGATCATCTCCTATTTGTGTTGCTAGATCGCATTGGATTTTGTGATCAGATTTAAAGATTGTTTTTGTAACGTGTTGTTGTTCTTATAATTCTTGCTTGACTTGGTGGTGTAGCATGTTTCATAAATTGTGGGGTGATTTATGGATTTGGAGCATGTTCGACGATGTTGTTATGGGTCAATTCTGTGTCTTAGCCGACATTCAATGGATCATGTTGTGTATTTAGTTGAATTGAATTAATATTTTTTAATTAGGTCCCTGGCCAACCTAGTTGAGATAAATTGATGTAATATATATATATATATATATATATATATGTAATCATTTGTAATTGAAAAGGTATGATACGTATGATAGGATGTGTGTTGGTTCATAGATGCTGAAGAGAAGAGGTATGAGTGGAATATGCAATTGAGGCAGAGGTTTGATGTGCTTCATTAGAACTATTTTAGCATATCAGAGATGTTGTTTTCTCAGTTCATGAGATTGGAAAATATGTCCTTTATGATTTGATATCAGATATTTTTGTAAGGTAGTGAGCTTTCCTTGGGATTGACATCCTTGTTGTATATGAGAAGTGAGCTCTAGGCAGTGTGCCTGAATGCATATTCATTCTGATTTTTAATAGTCCTAATATGGTATAGTACTTTTAACATAGTACATTCATCTTGTGGGTTTGATCCCCACCATGGTTTTTCCCCTAATAGGATTTCCACGTCAAAAATCTTGGTGTTATGTATTGATTACTATGTTATTTTCCTACATTCATTTTTATCTTTCATATATGAGATTAAGTTGGTAATTTGGTTAAAGTTCTTGAGTTTTTTGTCACAATTGATTCAGCCCCCCCTCTCAGTTGTGTGTGTTCCATTTATTATGACAGATAAAGGAACATATTTAAATACTGCTAAGTATTCTTTACAGAAAATAAATGTTGTCAAAGGAATTTAGATTCAATACAAGTGTTTACAAAAGAGAAACAAATATGTAATTTCGCAAAATTTCATTCTTTATTCATTTATGATCTCAAATATACAATATCTCACCCAAACCGTGGGAATAATTGGTGTAATGTATCATAAAATAAGACAATACATTGAAAAATGAAAGCATAAGAAAGAAGAGGGATTTGTCATTGCCTGTTCGATGATCCCCACAGTTGAAATGTTGCGTCTTCAACTCCTTTGTTAGAAAAGTTTCCTTGAAATACCTGCAAGGAGATAGGAGAAATTGTGTTAGAGATTGGGATGCCTGATCTTTACATATACATCATCATCAAATGTACAATTTAATCTCACAATGTGTTAAATCAGTTATGCATTCAACACATGTATCAGAAAGATAAGAAAAGACATTGTCAATGTTCCATCAAAATTTGAAGCTACATTGTTTTATCTAACATGTTTGTTCACTGTGCAAGTACATGAATTATATGCATTACTGAAATACTTTAAACCGATACCATATACTTCATAGCATGTGGAGTAAAATGGTCTCCCACAAGGATTGAGCTCAACACGATTCCCTCCTATGTTTTAATAGGTAAAGGAGTATAGAATTTACAAGTTCTTAGTTCTATAAAATAGATATTCATCATTTATAATGGTGGATTCATGGATCCATTGTCACAAATAAAAAATATTTGTTTAATAGAACTAAGATGAAAAAATCAAAGAAATAAACATAATGACAGTCAAAGAGGGGCTTCTCTAGTGCCAAATGATGAAAAAAGAAGTCATGGAAATGATTCTTCCTCTGTCAAAGAGAAAGAAGATTAAAAGGACAACATTATACCATGATGGTGTAGTTTTTTCAAGTCTATATAGTAGCTAGGAGGAGTAAAAGAAATAAGTATGAAATCTTTGAATGAGTGAATATCAAGGGGTAATGTGTTTGTTGCCTTCACAAGAAATGATACCAAGGATTCATGGTCAACACCACATAAATTCATGATATTGTCAAGTAAAACAGAACATTTTTCTTAGATACAAGAATAATAATATTGATATACAATGGGAAAATGTATAGATAGGATTAGATGAAATAATAAGAGGTTTTGTAGATTTCCAAGAATAGTGTTATTGCATATTGCTACAGCCCTAAGTGATATACACAAAATATATAAGACAAAATGGTACTACAATACCAGAAGAGTAGATCACTCTTTTCACTGTATAAGAAATAGAGTGATTGAGATCAAGAAATGATAATCATAAAGCAATGCCATCAGAATAGAGATTAATATTACTGTTATAACAAAGATCATCATTAATATCATGAGGTCAGTGGAAGGTATTGTCCTTAGGACTGTGAATATATTAAAAAAACAATGTCAAAAATGGTATATGATGGAACAATATTTTTGAAGGTATAAAATCATGTTGGTAGGGCATAACATGGGAGGAGTGATTTTATTATATACTTCAAAATCCTTTCCCCATCTCATTGCAGTAGCAGTCTATGTCTATACTCTCATGTGTCATGTTGGAAAATCCCTGGAGGAAGAAAAGAATACATGTTACTAGAGAAAGATTTCATTAAACAATTAGAATTCAACAAACCTAATGGCTCCATTCTTCCAACATATTTTACAATGCCCAAGAAAATAACAAAATTAATTGTACAATGAAATAGGGTTATGGATGCCACGGTGTAACAACCACTCAAGGGTAAGAATGATGATAACAACATGGGTTGTTACAAATCAATCATGATACTAAGGAAATGGCTGGGTATACTCAAAATCTGTGATTACTGCTAAAAATGTACTCAATGAATGAGAAATGTATGATGAAAATAGTGATATTTGGTGCTCAAAGTGAAAACACAGTGGTATATCACATGTTCCTTGATATAGGAATGAATGGAAGAGTGGCATTTCATATAACATCAGTAAATAACATAATGAAAAGACATCAAAATTAGTGCCAAACAAAGAAGTAATGTTGTTATATGAAATAGTAAATGTGTCTTAGAATATCATTCAAAGGGAAGAAATGAAGATGCTAATGTTGGGATTATGATGAATTTTGGAGGTGAAATGATGAGTTTGAGTTTTTCATTGACGGAAAATTATTAACTCTATTAGTTTTGATGAAGAGGTTGCAGTTACTGATCGACAAGATGAATAGGTAAAGCAGATATGCTAAGTGTTATGACCGGTGAACAGGAAGACAATAATAGGAAAGTGTTTTGAGTAGCACTTGATATGGTGATAAAATTGGTAGATGCGATCGTCACTGGTGCATCCCTATATCTATAATAGTCCATACATACGACAGTGATAGTTAACTCAACAATTTGTGACAATTAGTATTTTGGTGATTGATCTATATGAACCAGTTGAGTTATTGATTGGTTATTGATGATCAGATGGTCAAGGTGGTTAATTTATTGTCATTCTTTTGAAAGAAATGTTTGTATTAATTTTTGGGCCAACATATTAAGTTTTATTGGCACGAATTTTCATGAGTTAAGTCAAAGTTGGTGGATGACTTGTGGATTATTTTTAATGTATTAACCGACTTAATAAAAACTATATAAAGGAATGCTAAATCAATTATTTAGTGTTTTTTATCATTTTTTTGGTGGTTGTGATCAAAGACAGAGGTATCGTATTGCATCAAGAGTTAAGAGATTGAATTGGATCATATAGGCAAGAAGTGCTAGTCCAGATCAGTGATTTGAGTTCACTGCTCAAGGCTAACTCTAATAGGTTAAATCCCTTAATAGGGTGGACTTTAACATGTCTTTTGTAATAATCCTCTAACAATGTGACTTCTGAGAAGGAGTTCTAAATCCTCCAGTGAGGTAGATCTTAACATGTCTCTTTGTTCTTCTAACAAGGTACTAGTCACTCTTAACCGGGTGAGCCCCTAACAGGGCATTGTAAGCTCCTTAAAGGGAAACTCTTTTACTGCAGTGAAGATATTTGTGGGTGTCATCCCCGCTATGTTTTTCTCCCTATTAAAAGGGTTTATACAATAAAAATAGTGGTGTTATGGTTTATGTTGTGTCATTGATTGAATTACTTTACTTATATTGCATAGTTACAGTTGCTTGTTTGGTCTTGTGGAAGTTACTTAAAAGCATAATCACTTCGTTGGTTGAATTTTTTCATCACCTGCTTTCACTAATTCACCCCCCCCCCCTCTCAGTGCTTGTATATACTAACAATTGGTATTAGAGCCTAGTACCCTTGAAGAAGCCTAACAACTTAGGTGAGATTCTTAAGGGGGACATGGAGTTTTATAGAAGACAACTTGTTGAGGCTGAGGATATGATTGAGAAAGTTAAAGACCAATTGAAGATATCTGAGGATAAAAGATAGGAGTTGCTCAAACACTTGAGTGATAGCCAAGATCTCATCAAACAATTGTCTAAGTAGAGTGGATCTGAAATTGAAACTGTAGTCTTGGAGAATGAGCAACTTTCTAAGGATAACAAGGACATGCACAAGGTTCTTGACAAAATGAAACAAGAAAACAAGAATATGCAAAGGTATTTGGAAAAAATCTCAATAAGAATGGGTGAAGAGCTAGAAGAAAGGAAAGCTACAGATGAAACTAAGAAAGTTGCAAAGGATGCCCTAAAAGCCAAAGATGAAACCCTAGCAGCTAAGGTGGATGAGCTTTTCAGATATGATAAAGAAGTTTCTACATTGAGGGAACACCTTCATGATTCCAATGAATAAAATGTTAATGGCATAAGAGAGAATGAAGATCTAAGAAATGAGAATGCAAATCTGAAAGAAGAGTTGAAGAGTGGTAATGTCCTATTGGATAAGTTCAACAAGAGTTCTTATAAATTTAATGAACAAATCTCTAAATAAAGGAGAGATAATGAAAAAAAATGAATAGGTTTTTCCAGATTTGAAGTCAGTGAGACATCTAGTACAAAAGAGACTCGTGTAGAAGAGAAGTATGCACCTAAGGTGAATAAAAAAAATATGGTACAAGGAATTATAGACCAGTATGTTTCAATTGTCACAAGGAAGGGAATACTACAAATGTTTGTTGGTCTAAACCTAATCCATATGTTCCTAGGTTTTCAAATTCTTCTGGTAGATCGGTTGTTTACAGTGCTCGAACTAATGCTTTTCAAGGTAATTTTTACCACTATAACAAGCATGGTCGTAAGGATAATGAGTGCAGGACTAGAATAAAAAATGAAATGCCACCTATGAACTGGGGAAACCCTTACCAAATGGAAAGGCAATTCAATGTTACTTGTTCTGTTTGTCACAACTTTGGATACACAACAGTAAATTGAAAAATGAGAACCGGTCAAAGAAATGTTGGGCCATGGAGACAAACTGGTATGGCATATTTCATTTGCAATAAGATTGGACATCTTTCTAGGTCTTGCAGACTAAATAAGAATAACACTGGAGGTCAACCGGTGAATAGGCTTGATAATGATAAAGGCAAAAAGGTTGCAGATGTTGAAGGAATCAAGAAGAAAATGAAGGATACATGGGTAAAGAAAGGAGAATTGAATTATTCTAAAATGATAGATAACTCCAATACATCAGGTAATGTGGAGACTTCATCATCTGACTAAGTCAAAGCTATTGGCTTAAGGGGAGTAAATCAAGCAATATCTATAACCTATCCCCTAAGTTGTGTGTATGGTAAGTTTTATCATCATATTTAGATGCCCAATGATGTTATGTAAGAATATGATGAATTATATTTCATTACATATGATTCTATTTGACCGCATAATGATTTTGTTTATGGCATAGTGTTACTTTATGTTTCTAACCGTTGTGACTGATTAAGGTTACTTTTTGACCTTTTGCATTTATTGCTTCAAAATGAGATGTTATAAGGGAAGAATTGAAGTTCATTTGTCACTTTACATTCTATGAGCTAAGATGTGAATTTGTGAGCGTATGATAAGTGATTTCAAATCAATTCGAAGTGGTTGTGAATTGAATATTGTGATTTTGTGTTTCAAATGAAGCGGTGTTTGAAGAATTATTGCAACGAACTGAAGCGATATATTTGTGTTGCAGAGGTTCTATTTTATTTTAATCATTGTTATCATTATGGATACCCCCATTTTGGTTGAGATTACTAAGGATCTAAGGCCACTTTTCAAAATGCATCCATTAAAGGTGGCAGAAAATGATCATGTTGGCACCTTATTTTTGATACCTCATGGTGTGTTATTAACTAAGGATGTAAGATCATTCATTCATTACAAGATTGAATATCTTAGTTACAATGTTATCTTCAATGCATTTACCAACCTGTGTTGTGGTGCTAGTTTGAAGGGTGAGCATAAGCATCTAACTGATAAGGGTTTTGCAAATGTTGTTGACCTACCGATGATTTTGAAACCGATTGGATAATATATGTATTAATTCATGTCCATGATCAATTCTTATAGCTAGACATACCACACAAGATTACTAAGGAGACTATCTATGTTGTGGTTGGGTTGTGTACGACCATCAATGTACCTATTCTGATAAATATTCCTATTGGTGAGGTCACTTGTCTTACAAGTCTAAAAAAGACCAACGTGTTATGACAATCAATGACATTAAAAATTTTGAGGCAAATTTTTCTTCGATGGTGATTAGTTACACACTTTATCATTCAAGATGATTGAACAGTGTGCTTGGAGGAGGAATTCATGCAGCCTATCAGATGATAAAGGAAAATGCACGATATGACCTGTGTGAGGTCATGAGAGGATAGTTCTTTGTGAACATGGAAATAATCAAGAAGGATAAGAAACAATATTATGAGTATGGTTCCCTACTGGTATGTATATTCTTCTATTTGCAGAATCATTTTCCTAATATTGGTCAGACTTAGTGGTCAACCGATAGACC
Organism: Thuja plicata; assembly: GCA_018584345.1. NCBI lineage: Eukaryota > Viridiplantae > Streptophyta > Pinopsida > Cupressales > Cupressaceae > Thuja > Thuja plicata. The sequence goes on from MU224000.1 coordinate 568,166, forward strand.
TACAATAGTACAGATTAAGGAATGCATAAAAGTGTTAGGAAATAACTTTCATAGTACTTTGTGGGGTTACTTTAAATATTTTTAGAAACGTATGAATGTTAGAGAATGTATCTCAATCGGTATTGTTAAAAAATATAAAGATGATATATGTTTTAATGTGGATAGTGATACATGCATGTTGCAGGCGGTATAGCCAAGAACTTCTTGGGCTTTACTGATGGGTTATGAAGTTGATGGTGATATGGTATCACTTCATGCTGATGAGTTATTATCAAAATTGATTGATGTTAGTACTCCTAGGTTTGGTGCTTATGAATAAACCTATCTAAAAATTCACTCACAGCTAAAGGCACCTATAAAGAAAGAAGAGTGAGGAAAAAGGTTGATGATTTAGCCAAACAGAGTGGCATTACTAAGGAGATGATGAATAAGATCAGGAAGAAGCTTGAGACTAAAAAGGTTGGGAATTCTAATGTTGCTACATAAATAGATGATTTAGAGGTTGTAATTTATACAATCGGTAAGGAAATAGGTAGAACTACTAGGAGTTCTACATTGCTAAAGGAGAAGGAGAAGAATGAAGCTCGGAAAGAGCTTAAATATTTAAACACTAGTTTTGTTCCTATTGCATATTTGGATAGCACTTATGGTTCTCAAGTTAAGGTTGTTAATCACAAGTTAAAAACATTGAAAGATGAACAAGACAAGAGGATCACTACATTACTGGAGTTGCAGACCTATTGGATTCCTACAATTGATGTTATGCAACAAAATGTTAAAGTTGTAGAGCTAACACTTGGGTTACCTGATACAAGTACACTTGAAGTCATGGAGGAGTTAGCTTCTATTCTACATGGATGGATTCAAGTTATCTTACATTTGCAGACATCCTGGGAGAGTTCCTTAAATACAACTAAATAACATTTTAGAGATGTCTTTGAGAGGCTGTGATCGGCAAGTTTTCATTTTTTAAGTTTAGTTTTGTACCTTTGTCATTTTTGTCAAATGGGGAGTGATCAGTCTAAGTGAAAAACAATGAGGGAGTGATTGGTATGTAGTGTAGAGTAATGTATTGTAGATGGTTATATTTCTCTATATATGTTTTGGTAATTGGTGAGAATAAATTAATGGAGATAGTTACTTTTTCACTATGTTTTTCCATCAATTCCAAAGGGGGAGATTGTTGGCATTATGATATATTTTGGAGTTGAAATGATGAGTTTGACTTTGTCATTTATGGAAGCTTATTAAATCTATTAGTTTTGGTGAATAGGTTGCAGTTATCGATCAACATGATGAATAAGTAAAGAAGATCTGCTAAGTGTTCTTACCAGTCAACAAGAAGATAGTAACAGGAAAGTGTTTTGAGTAGTGCTTGAGATGGTGATAAAATTGGGAGATGCAATCATTACTGGTGCATCCCTATGTCCATAATAGTCGAGACATACAACCATGATAGTTAGCTCAACATTTTGTGATAGTTAGTATTTTGGTGATTGTTCTATATGAATTGGTTGAGTTACAGATTGGTTCATGATGATTAGATGGTCAAGAAAGTTAAGTTATTGTTGGCATTTTGTAATAAATTTTTATATTATGTTTTGGGTTGACATGTTAAGTTTTATTGGCACGGATTTTTATGAGTTAAGTCAAAGTGGGTGGACGATTTGTGGATTATTTTTAATGTGTTAGCCGACTTAAGAACAACAATATAAAGGAATGTTAAATCAGTGATTTAGTGTTGTCGATCACATTTTTGGTGGTTGTGATCAGAGATAGAGGCAGTGTATTATGTCAAGAGTTCAGAGATTGAATTGGAGCTTACATGCAAGTAGTTCCATTCCAGATCAGTGATTTGAGTTCATTGCTCAAGGATAACTCTAATAGGTTAGCAAGGTTAAATCCCTTAATAAGTATTTTGTAAAAATATTCTAACAAGGTGACTTCTGAGAAGGATTTCTAAATCCTCTAGCAAGGTAGATCTTAATAGGGTCTCTTTGTACTTCTAACAAGGTACTAGTCACTCTTAACCAGGTGAGCCCCTAACAAGGTATTATAAGCTCCTTACAAGGAAACTCTTTTACTACAGTGAAGAGATTTTTGGGGGTAATCCCCATTGTATTTTTTTGTCTCTTACAAGGGTTTCCATGATAAAAATAGTGGTGTTATGGTTTATGCTTTGTGGTTGATTGAATTATTTTACTTCCATTGCATAGTTACAGTTAGTTGTTTGGTCTTGTGGAAGTTACTTAAAAGCGTAATCAGTTCATTGATTGAATTTGTTCATTGCCTATTTACACTTATTCACCCCCCTCTTGGTGCTTCTTTACACTAATAGCTAAATATAGTGTTTCTACATCTTAAGAGCGATGAGTTTTAAGGAAATAACAAGGACATTAATATTTTAATCCATGGACTTTCATATAGACAAATAGTGCTAAATAATGGTGAAAAAATAATAAGAATGAGATTAAAGACAATAGATATTAGAAATAAGTTCTAGATGTTGTTATGACCAATATGATCTAATGAAAAAATGAGGCATTTTAACAGTAAATGGTGTCAAAGATCATAACATAAATTGCAATCATATGATAGAGATATACACTTGCAGAAAGAGCATATTGAAGATCAATGAAATGGAGCACATCAAAGCAACAATCTATATAAGTCTATAGAACTACAAGAAGATTTTCCAAAATATTAAGAGTGCATGCCAAGAAACTCATGGAGTTGTCAAGAAGCAAATGGTCATTCAGATATTGACAAATAATGTGTAAAGTGACAGTGAGCTCAAAGCCAATATTTGTGATAGTGGTTTGATCAACCAAAATTAATCCCAAAGCAATGAAGACAAGCTAATGATAAAGATAAAGAGCACTTTTATTGTAATAATTTTCCTAAGGAAATATTCCAAGATCTAAAAGCCCAATGAATAACACAATAAAGAGAGACAATATGATATGATCAATTTATTGACTGAATTCAATAATGATCAATAATAAACATAATGAATAAATACAATGTAGGAGTGCCTGCTTAAATAGGCAAGGTAAAAAGAGTACATAATAAGGACAAGATGAGATATAACCCATACAAAGTGGAATCACATGTCCACCAAAGGTGGATCATCTTCCATTATGCAATGAAGTATGTGAAACATGTGGAGGATGATAATGTGATAAGTGCACTAAAGTTGGATCCCATGCATAAAGTGGAATGAGATAACAACTATCACCACCAAAATTGGATTTTCTCCTACACCATGTGCTAAAATAAGATACAAACTCCTAAGTGTCTCATATGAAAACTACTATGAAATGCATTATCCTAAGTAAGCTAAAGCAAAGTGTAATTAAGAATATTTAATTACACCCCCCCCTTAAGTGAAACTTAGGGGAATGCATTTAAAATCACACTACTAGATGAAAATAGAAGATGGGTCCTGGCTACTAGGCCATGTTATCTACCCATGTAAGTCCAAATACAATGAAATCTCTCAAAAAGGGAAGAAAGGGAGAAAAAATCATGGGAAAAAACTCCCCCAAAAAAAGAGAGATGAATACACAAGAGAAATATCCAATAAGTATGAGAAGGACAAAATCTCATATGAGGAAAAATTCCCCCCATAAGAGAGAAGAACAAAGACAAGTTATACCCCCCCTCCCCCAATGTAGAATGCACATCAGTAATAGAAGCTCCAATTTGAATGTATAATTTGGTCCATGAACATCGAACAATGTCCCATCCCTTAGGAAGAAACAGTACCAAAGGTGTATGTATGAAGCCTCCCCAATTTGTAGGAAGACATCTGAATATGTATGATGTCTTTGAAAGTTTCTTAAGTTTCCTCATCTTGATACTGAAGGTTGGCACTTATAAGTCAGATGTACAAGTCCACTATGTTGAAAAAGACAAGTCATGATCTAATGAGGATGGATGTAGAACATGTGCAATATGCACAAAATGGTTTATCATTCTTAGAATTATTTTCCTTCTTCTTGGAAGATGAAGAATTTAATTTTTGTGAGGAGGTTGATTGTGCTTTCTGTTGTTGTGTCTTTGGATTACATTGTTCCTTCTTGTAGGAACCCTTTCCTCGATTTCCTTGATTCCCTTGATTTGCTACCAAAGCCTTAGACTTTAAAGACTTAATAATCCACATGCTTATCAAAATTTCTTTCTCAACCATCAACATATCTATGAATAATTCAAATGAAGGAATGGTATAAGATGAACCCATAGTCAACTTATGAACATAGAAGCTAGAATCAAATGTTGCATACTCTAATGGAAGCTTAAACAACAAGTTGTAGATCAGATGTACATCTTTTTTTTCAATTCCACAATCCTTGATCATTACCCTTAATTCATGTGCCTTAGTGATGTAATCCTAAATTATGTAAAAATTCTTGGGATCCAAATTCATGAGATCATTGTCAATCTTGTATCATCTTTCTTCATCAACTTGATCATACAAAGTAGCAAACTTATCCCATGCTTCCTTGATTATTTTATATTGGTCACTATGGAAGATAAGGTCCTATGATACATACTTTCTCAAAGTTCCAAGAGCCATATAATTTTTGACAATCCATTACAATTGTGCAATAGGTTCAACTTTAGGATAAGCTAGTGCAGTTATCGTGCCATCAATATATTGAATTAAATCTTTTTCCATCAACTTGCTCAATGCTTTAATTTTCCATGATGCATAATTATGTGGACTTAAAAGTTGAAATTTAGGTGAACCCGTAATGCAAAAAATAGCACAAGAGCAAAGAGACACAATCACACAAGACACCCCCTACAGATTGAATAAATCAAGAACCTCCCCCTCCCCAAATGATGATTTTGGCACTTTATATATAGCGTGTATACAATTTTCGCTTTCCAAACAAATGCTAAGTGGACTTCTAATATTGATGATTACAACTACGTTATTGAGGCCAAATCATACTAAAAAAAATAATGTTAAGGATAAAAATAAAATCCTAGCATTACAATTATCATAAATAGACAAATAAGCACTAGATCTAAAAGTGATATTTCTACCCACAATGGCTACAAAATAGTTGCAAATCTGAAAATTAGACAAGAAATTATTCACTTTCAAAAAAATGTCACTTAAAAATGTGTCTATATGATCCCGAACAAAGCCTCTAAAGTTTTAAAACTGAGGATTGGACAAGAACAGTCACCAAAAACTAATATTTTTGCAAATTATGTCCATTGAAAAAAACACCACCACTAGATAATTTAGGAGATTCTACCCAAAATATTTTAAAAATGCACTAAAAAAGGAGCCCATATGACCAAGTTATGGGCCTCCAAAGTCGAATTGCAAATCTCAAACTACAAATGGTGATGGTTCCAAATTTTCAAGTATGATGACGTGAGAAAAACAAAAGGTAAAATTTGATATTCATACAACCATGGCAAAAAGTTAATTTTCCTAGAAATGATTTTTAGACAGATGTCAAGTTTGAGATCATTATCCAACATAATTGTTCAGCCTAAATTTGTTATCCAAATGATCATTGAAAAAAGTTAATTACCACCTAATATGACGTGTAAAAAAGTGTCAAATTTAAACTAAAAAAATCTTGCTGTGTAGGATGGTTGAACGTCGTATTTCTGAGATGCCATTGAACACCTATGTTGACCGTCAGATCTAATGTTGCAGCCTATTATTTGGCCACGTGTCCTCTATGAGTGGTTATTCACTAGCTACATGGAGGGTTGCACTATTGGCGTCAAGCAATCAGATGACATTGTGTGGCGTGTCCGGAGGGCGTCATGTGTTTGAGACCGAGTGGAGCAATGCCCAGTCTAGGTGAGATGCAAACAAAGGTGGCTATCACTCCTTTGAGAGGGTGGCGGATCCAGGAATATTAGTCCCACATTCGTCAGAGCGGGAACTTTCCTTCCATTTTTATACTCAAAAACTCGATGGTTAACTCAAAGCTGTGAGTGGTCGATTGATGGTTAAAGGGACCAGTATTTGGTTGTCGGTGTTTTGTCAGTTTTTTATCACCTTTGGATGTATAATAGTGGTTAGATATTTGAGTTGACCGATACGGATCTAATAGAATGTTGATGTCTGCGAAAATCTTTGACAAACAACAAATGGTGGGGGAGCCCAAAATAATTTTTTATGGAAAATAAACTCTGAAAATAACTATTACTGATAGATAAGTGTCATTTAACTGAAAACGCAGACATAATTTAAAAAAAAATTCCCCAAAATTGTACGGACGTAGCAGATCGGGTCGTACTGTCCGATTTGCAAAAAAAAAATTGCTTCAAATTTAACTTTTTCTCAAAGTAGGCAAATTTATAGTCAAAATTCATCGGGATGGCCTCCCAGATGCAATGGTGAGGTTGGATCTTTCTCTAAACACTCCAAAAAAATGCTACTCCCCGGATCTGAATGCAAGCCCTCCAATGAACGAAACAAAATCTCTCTCAAAGGCTATACAATGAATGCTCCAGTGGCTCTGATACCATGTAATAATTTTCCTAAGCCAATATGCCAAGATCTAGAAGCCCAATGAATAGAACAATAAAGAGAGACAATATGATATAATCAATTAATAGACTGAATTCAATAATGAATAAGTACTGTAGGAGTATTTTCTTAAATAGGCAAGGCAATAAGAGTACATGATAAGGAGAAAATAAGCTATCACCCATACAAGGTGAAATCACATGTCTACCAAAGGTGGATCATTCTCCATTATGTAATGAAATATGTGCAACATGTGGAGGATGATAATGTGATAAGTGCACTAAAGGTGTATCTCACACATAAAGTGGAATGAGATAACAACTATCACCACCTAAAGTGGATTTTCTTATAAATTATGTGCTAAATTAAGATGCAAACTCCTAAGTGTCTCATATGAAAACTACTATGCAATGCATTATCCTAAGTAAACTTAAGTAAAGTGTAATTAAGAATATTTAATTACACCAATAGTTATGATGACTAGTGATTGACTATTGTATGGCAGAGAGTTAAGAACCCATATGGATAAAGGTACAAATAGAGGAGTGATCTATGGTCTAAAAAGGGGATAAAAGCCTTCAAGTGCCTATAGAAAATGATATCAAGAAACAAGAAAAATAATGGAGAAACATTAAAAAATCCATAAATTTAAAAAACCCTCAAGTTCCTACAATGGGGATATCAGGAAAAGATACATGGCATAGAATTCATGTCTAATATAGTGGATTCAAAAACATCCATTAGCAGAAAACCCAATTTCCTATAGCAGCAGCCATGAAATAAAGAAAATAAAAAGGAAATAGTGACAAAGTTTCAACAAAAAAAGTAGAGTCGTGGCTGAGATAGTGGCCACAATATATTTGTGAAAACCCCTCAAAGATTTATTATAACAATACAATGATTTGAAAATAGATATAGAAGTATATAAACCATAGCCCTGCAAAAGGATGAAACCCTTCATTCAAATATACAGTAGCAGAGATTGTGAAAAACATGGTAGTATGAAGCATAAAAGTCACAACATGTCATGTAAAAAATTCTTCAGATTTCCTCACTCTTCTTTCATGAAGAAATAAACCATCAAATGTAGGATACAAAGAAAACAAAATTCATTTCCAACTTTTTTAATTCACAGAGCACAGGAAGAATGAAGCATTTCAAGCATTTTTTGCATACAAATAGAGTTTGAATCCACTTGAAATATATAGGAAAATCGAAGTATTCATTTTCTCTGAACAAAGCTCAAAAATACTAAACAATAGAACCATGACTTCTAGAATTGATAGATATAATAAAAATTACCATGATTTGCACAAGAAAAGCTCCAAGAATCTTCAAGAAATTCCTCAAGAAAACCCTCAAATGCAACAGGAGTATGGCGGCGCCACAGAGCAATATAGTGAAGAAAAATAAATGAGATGATTGGGTGCAGGATCAAATGAGTTTAGGGTTTTCATTTTACCTCGAATCCTCAGCCAACTCTTAGGAATTTTTATGCCTTTGTTTTAAAATTTCTTTCAAACTTATACCCCCTGTGATTTTTGCTTTTTGCATTAAACCACAAATGTGAAAGTGATGTGTATTAATAACTTTATAAGTATTTTTTGTTTTATTATTATTTTGCATTGATCTTAAATATAATAAATTTATTAAATTGATATTGTATAAATCACCTTATTAAATATTGTATATTGATGCAACATAAATAGAAAATTGTATTTATTGTGAAGTTAAGGGGGTATAAATGAAGAAATTTATGATTGCCAAAGATATAGGGAAGTTGGAAGGAGTTGCTAGACATTTGGAGAGGATATAGGGATGATTTTGAGTCAATTTAGGGTAAGTTGGAGCACTTTCAAGTGTCTTTATGGTAGAAAAGGACAAGGATTGACCATTTCTTCATTTTTGAGCCTTTTTGGAGTCTCATAGTGGGCTGAACAATAGGCTTTTTGAATGCATACGACCAAAATAGGTTTTAAGTTTCTTTTTTCATGCAAATGTTTTGGAAAAAACTTAAGTATCATTAAGAATTCATTATGAAGTTAGTTCTTACCTTTTTCTCTTGTTGTATTGTAACTTTCAGATTTCTTTCACAAGAGAATAAGTGTTTTGTAACTCATTTTCACATATTTATGCAACATTGTAACACCTTTTCTAGAGTAATAAAGGTAGTTATGCCTTATCTTATTTTTTAAATTCATGTATGTTGTAGGTTATAAGTTGTGTTGTTGATAGAATTGATCTCAAGTTGTGAAAATTTGTCTTTCCCTCTAGGATTGTGAATGTGACAGCCTCATTATAAAGTGTTTATGCAAGGATGTGTAAGGTTTCTAAGTTGTGAATGTATAAGTGTTACCATTCATCTATTGTGTCTTAGGTTCATTGTATAAGTTTCATCATTTTTGGTGCATCACCTTAGATTTAGATTTTCAGTTTCATGTTCTCCTTCTAACCCTTTCCTCTGCAAAAAGTTAGTTTAGAATAGTTTAGGTGAAGTACCCAGGAATTCAGCCTTCTTCGGAGGTTCATTTCTATTTTTGGTCACCCACAGCCAATAAGTGTTCCAATGTGTCAATAGGTTGTTGAGTGTCATTTTCAGAAAGGTGCAAATCTTATTGATAACAATGACATTGTAAATTATAATCTTTCATAATTTACACCACATTTTGGGCCCTTGCCTAACTTTTCATGTGCTATCCTAGAGCTCTCTTATCCAAACTTATTTTGGTAGAGAGATTAAAAATTTGATGTCTTATGCCCACATGGTGGTCAAAATGGCTACCCTAAACTTAATAATCCTCACCTCCAACATTGTTTCCTTGACTTTCTAGGTCAATGGCACATGGTGTTCCCTTCATTCTCCAATTTGGGTTCAAATTCAAGCATGTTAGTGTTGAGTTCCTGTCATTTTATCCATGAACCTGATGCCTTAGTATAACCTTTGGAAGTCAGCTTAATTCACAATAATACCTCGAGGACCCTATATAAGATCACTTCATTAATTAATTTTCACATCCACACATCAACACAAGATCTAATTGCAAGCATTAAAATTCAATTACTCAAGGCAACATTTTATCTCACCATATTATTTAGAACTAAACATTGTGGAAAGTTACAACAACCTCCTTGCAAGCATTATTTTATGATTGATGTCCTTTATATAAATTTATTTTATTACATCATCATGGGTGATCACATTCAAAGAGCATTGCATAAATAAGGTATAAGATTCAAATATTTCAATCTTAGATCTAGCTTCTTCTACATTACAAAATACTTTCAATTCAAGCATATTTCATGGTTAATTCTAAAACTAGGGTTTGACCTAGGAAAACCCCCACCAACCCAACATTATCATATATTTGTGTGCACAGGTGGTAGGTTTGGGAGGAACTAATTTGGGATCAGATCAAGAAGAAAAAAACTTGTAAATTGGACTTTCATAGATCAAAAAAATCAAATTTGATGTCATCCCGAGCGACATAGTCCCAAATAAATTTATGATAGAACTTTTGGGGGAAGATATTAATAGCATACAAATTCTAGAAACACTAGTTTTCCTACATCTAGTCTTCTTGGGTTAAGGTTTCCCCAAGAAACATAGTCTGGTTGATTTTGACTCAGATTTAATATATAGGTTCCTTTCTATCTCTTCTTAGATCTGTAGTTGTTGTCTTCATATTTGCTTTTTAACTTTTTGTGCATGTCAAAACTCCTCTATTTTCCACTTTTAGCCATAGATACATTCAACTTACATATTTTGTATCAGCATTTTCAACTCACAAATAATGACTGCTGGATTCACTCTATGATTTATCCCTTGAGCCAAGTAGATCCACTCCCCATCAATAGTAATTAAGAAAAAATAGGCCTAGTTTCCTAGTTTGCATGAACAAGATAGTGGACTCTATATACCTACATTATAGATATCATAATAACAACATATGCACAAGGAGATAAAAAATATCAAAATATCACTCAAACTAAATCCTCCAGAACTAACTATCTCCATTGCTCAAGATCTATATCTATGAAAGATAAACATAAATATAATGCACCTGAAAGGAACAATGGAAAATACCTCTCAAATAGTGAACTACCAAGTACACCTAGAGTGGGAAATGATAATGTTCATCAAGATATTGAAGTCAAAATGAATCATCCAGGAAACACTCTCCTCTCAAATTTATACAAGGTGAAAGCTCCTCAGTCTTCTATTGAAACCAACAACTCTCTCAACATATATCTCTATCATAAGAGAATATCAACATCACTTATGTTTCCAATTACACATGAGAACTTGTAACTGATCAATACATGACAAAATTCAAACTCAACATAGAACCATAATGAAGTATCGAGAAAATGATCATGTACTAAATACAAAGAGAACCAAACCAAGATCAATGTTAAAACTCCAATCAGTTGAATCAAGAACATAAACATGACAACATGATCTAACTATCTCTTTCAAACTGATAACATGCTCCATATGAACATAACAAATATCTATAACATGAAAAAAACTCTAAGCTATAATTCAAAAGTATACCATGATATAATGACAACCATGATAACTTGTCAAATGAAAGCATAAAACCAAACCTCAAACAAGGGCTTTGTGAGTCGTAGATACAATGAAGATAAAAATATCCTACTAGTGAACCAAAAAATTTGAAGGACCCTTATACATGAATAGGATCTAAGGTATCTTTCAAACATATTCAACACTAATGAAGACCATCCACCATCCAATGGTGAATACACATCACTACCAACAACTCATATTAAACTGTGATATTAATTCACACATGGAATTGTGATAATTATGTCTCAAATGAAGACCATCTAGGTCTACATACATAACACTCAAATCTTAGTAACATCATGTGAAACCAATATCTCCAAACCAAGAAGATAAAACCACCAATAACTACCAATCAAGAATCAATCCTACACTGCCAATCTATCACTATCAAAATATCCCACTAAAAAGTGCAATCAATGAATAAACAAGTGTTAGTTTCTACTCTAACACATTCCTTTTGATACTCTACTCATTGTAAGTTAGTTGGTTTAGCTAATTGGTAGTCGAATGCTCATCTTGTATATATGACTATTGCTGAATTTTCCAACTTCAAGGATTGTATCTCCTATGGTTTCCTTGGATATTGATGTGCATACTCAAGGAGTGGTTCCCTCTATGGTTGATTTAAATAGGACACCTTTTTCTTCATGGAACAATCTTTCTTAGCCCTATTTTGGTTGTTGCTCCTTTTTCTAAACCTAAAACTTTCAAGGAGAGTTGTAATGCAAACTTTGTTCCTTGTGTACCTTAAGATTCTATGCAACATATGTTTTCTTAAATTAGGCACTTTGCTTCTTTAGGTGTAGTTGTATCGTCGAAAAATGGAAGCACTTCCATTTTGGACTAGTTTATCCCTCCGAGTAAGTGGTTTGAGGTCATGTCAAGCGCCTTGAATGGGTCTCTGAGTTGGATATGGCTTTTACCCCTGTTCTACCCCCTTTTCCATTTCTCTCCAGCCTATTTTTGGCGTCCTGAACTGTAGACCTGAGAATCTTGACCTCAGGGTCAAGGTCAACCTTCTGGGTCAAGGTTGACCTCAACCCTGACCTAGGTCAAGGTGGACCTTGACCCTGACCCAGGGTCTAGATTTCATGTTTCTGGGGTTTACGGATGTTGGGCTTCAGAAAAATTTAATTCCCACTTCCAGGTCGGCTGTTTCGATCTTCGAGGAAATGAACCTTGAAATTATATTTAATATAGGTACACTTCTAAGGGTATAGGTCTAATTGGAATTTAATTCTCCTATGTAGGCCTCTCTAGAATATTGTGCCCTAGATTCATATATAAGGAAGCTTTCTCCTCTCATTTTCTCTAAGCATAAAGACTCCAAGACTTGAAGCATAAGAAAAAACCATCTAAGAAAACTCTATGCATGATCTATTGAAGCAAACATCTATTCTCAATAATTCAAGAATTCAAATAAATTCAAGCATTCAATTCATCAAGGAGATCCATTGGTAGCTATTGAAGGATCATGTTGAAGATTTCTCCATCCACATCCATGCAAGCCTCTTCCTATTCCAAGATCCATTCAAGATTGGTGTTGAAGATCTAAAAAAAATTGATTTGAGACATCCTACATCCTACATTCTACATTTATTTGGTGCATACATACTTGTGGATCCAAGGATTCGAATCCTCCACAAGGTTTTCTATACAAGCAAGGTGAATTTGTTTATTTTCTTTGTTTATTTATGCAATTTAAATTATACTTTAAGGTTAATTCCAAAACCGGGGTTTGACCAAGGCAAACCCCTCCCCAAAAAACAAAACCATTTTTCTTGCAGGTACATGTACATGACAACAAATTTCAGTTCAGATTTAGATACCCTTTTCGGCCAACTTTTGGGATCTGCAAACATAATTTTTGTCGGAGTAGTGCAGGTCAAGGTCTAACATTTTTGGGTACAATTGCACCCCGCCAAAGAGGTCAAGGTCGACCTGACTCAGAAAAGGAAAATATTTTTGAGTTTTGTCCGTCTCTACGTTTCTGTTCTAGATCCGGTTGCATAATTTCCCAAAACTTGACATAGACATCAGAAAATAGGCTTTTCTAGATCTCGTGTATTTTGAGGTTAGTACTTGTCTTCCATTTATTTAAATTAAGGTTTCAATCAATTCTATTATATACTCTTGATCCATTATTCGGGATTGTAAGGCTTTTTTCTCCCTTCTTATTTCTGATCGATTGATGCATTTGTGCATTAACCATTTTCTTATGGTTGATCAAAGTGGATCTTTCCTTTGTGAAATTTGGGGCTAAGAGGATAATATTACCTTCTCCACTATCTCAACAATACAATTTATCCAATAATAATAACAATACATTCAATTACTACCCCACATCATTATTCTAATCTTACATTCTAATGAACAACCATTTTATATACTACATTCTAAATGTTTAACCCCATTTTAAATGTTACAGTAGTGAAGAAAATTGCGGTGATATGTAGAGGATTCTCCTCTCCTCTCCCCCCAAATATGAGGATTTTTAAAATTGAGAATCCTAGATTATCTTCCAGAGAATACAGATAGATCTTCACAAATATTTATTAATTTATAATACACATTTAGAGTTTTGTGTAGGTCACTAATCCTTTGTGTTTTTAGATTGGATGGTTTTGTAGGGTAATTGTTGTTATGGGGTAGGTTGGATACAATCATGTTGTTTTTTGGATATTGTGTCAACTTATTTTTGTTGTAATAGGTTCCAAAGCCCCTACAAAACTTGTTTAACCAGTATAATTGTAAATGTTTGAGGGATCTCTTATAGAGATAAACTAAATCTCTTTTGATGTAATATCAATATATATGAACACAAATGGATCTGATTCTTATTACTAATAATAATGATGTGCTCTTGATATGGTAAGTATATTGACAATATTTCTGATCACAGTCCGAACTATATATCTCTTTGACAGAGTTGAATGTGGCAACACTATTACTTGTTTATTATCATTGGAGAAGAGCAGGTCATTGTCGTGTAATTGATGATGCAATTCATCTAGCAATCAATGATTATGTATGAGGAAGTAGAGGTGCATGTACCGTAGGGACATGACTATGCGTGGCCAATGACCACGTAGGGTCATGGCCCTACGGGGTCATGCACTTCTAATTAACTAATTGTTTCAATAACAAACTAATATTATTCAGACACCGATAACAACTATGATTAAGTATATGAAGATTAGTAAACACACACACACACACACACACACACACACACACACACATATATATATCTGTGTGAGGAAATCAAACATCATATAATTAACATATATGTGAACTTCTCTTCTTCTGAAGCTACACATTAACACTCCCTCTTAGCAAGGGAGAAGTGAAATATTAATCGTATCTCAAGAGACTTAACAAAATATCAATATTAATGATATCCATACAAATAATAGATTATTTGAATTTAACACTCTGAAATAGTGTCTTGTCAAATAACCATAATCACAATGTTATGAACACTATCATAACATGTATTATGATCTCCTGCATTTCCAGATCAACAATTGGAGTGATCATAATACGTTCGTTTATCAATGAATTTCGGCGTATCTGGAACAATAACATAATTTGTCATGATAACAAGGCTATCATTTGTAAGATCATCACCTTACAATGATTACCTTCTAAATATATATGTCTATGAAAGATCATAATCTTTCATTACATATTTGATGCCAATATTCAATTAGAAGCATAAAAACACATAAAATTGAAAGTCAAATTAAATATCTACAATTTGATCATACCAAGTTTTCCTCTGAAATATTCCAATTTAACCTTGGCAAGAGGTTTGGTAAGAAAATACGTTGTTTTCTCATGTGTACTTGTGTACTCTAGTTTGATAACATATCGATCTACCATATCCCTAATATATTGATAAGGTATCTCAATATGTTTAGATCAATTGTGGAAAACTGGATTTGCTGAAAGCTTAATACAACTTTGAATATCACAGTGAATGATAGTTGGCTTCAAAGCTTTCTTGAGCAACCCAACTAGCAACTTACGCAACCATACTGCTTCTCTGGCTCCATTGGAAGAGGCTATATATTCTTCTTCAGTGGAGCTAAAGGCAACTGAAGGTTGCTTCCTATTAAACCAAGAAATCATTGCAGATCCAAGACTGAAACAACATCCTGTAGTACTCTTACATTTAGTAGAGCTGCCGACACAATCAGAATCTGAATATCCATGAAGATTGATTTCAAATTGATCATATTTGAGTCCCATACCAACTGAACATCTTAGGTATTGTAATATGTGTTTAGCTTCCATAAGATGTATCTTCTTTGGTTCACACATGAATTGACTTAACGTATTAGTTGCATAACAGATATCAGGACAAGTATTAACCAAGTACATTAGTGATCTGATGATCTACCTGTAGTAAGTAGGATCAGTAGGTTCATATTCAAATCTATCATTCTTTAGTTTATGTAAGTTAGATTCCATAGGAGTAGTAACTGGTTTACAATCCATCATTCCAAACTTAGTCAAAATATCAACAGTGTATTTTCCTTGATTTAAGAAAATGTAGTTCTCCTTTTGCCAGACTTCTAGACCTAGGAAGTAATGAAGAAGTCCTAGGTCTTTCATATCAAATTCTGCTGTTAGTTCCTTTTTGCATTTAGCTATGAGATGTTCTTCACCTATTATTATAAAGTCATCAACATATAATACAAGAATAATCATACCATCTCCATTTATTTTGAAGTATATGTTAGGATCAGCTTCATTCTTGGAATACCCTAATTTTGTGAGATAAGTATCTATTCTTTCATACCATGCCCTGGGTGCTTGTTTAAGGCCATATAGTGCTTTCTTTAATTTACACACATGAGAATTTTTTTCATGAGTGATGGATCCTTCTGGTTGCTCAATATATACTTCTTCGTTAATTTCACCATTTAAGAATGTTGTTTTGACATCCATTTGATGTATCTTCCACCCTTTGGATGCTGCAATTTCTATGATAGTTCTAACATATGTGTATCGGGTGACTGGAGAAAATATTTATTCATAATCAATTCATTCCTTCTTCGAGAATCTGCGAGCTACAAATCTGGCTTTGTATTTTTCAGTGCTACTGTCAGGTGCATGCTTGATTTTGTATAGCCATTTAGAAGAGACAACTGATTTATTCTTTGGTCTGGGTACAAAATCCCACACATCATTTTTTAGTATTGATTGATATTCTTCAATCATTGCATCTTTCCAAGATTTGCTTGATAAGTCTTCTTTGACATTTGAAGGCTCTATTTTGATAAGTTCAGAGAGTAGTGCTACATAGCCTGATTGATTTCTAGTTCTCTTGATTTCTCTGACTACTTCATCAGGTTCTATATGATTTTCTTCTATCATTTTTCTAGCCCAAAGTGGTCTCTTTTTGTTGTTAGGATTTTTCGTATTATCTGAATTTGGAATAATAGGTGTAATATGTTCAGTATCATTCTCCCTCTCATTCTCTACTGAATGATCCTCATCTAGTTCAGTAGTAGGTTCTGTGTATGATTTGTCAATGTTCTTTGAAAGATTAAATGCAATGTCTTCTTCAAATTTTACATCTCTACTGACTTCGATGGCTCTTTGACCAGAGACATAGATCCTGTAACCTTTGGTTGATTCACTGTATCCGATGAGTATACCCTTCTTTCCAAATGGTTCTAATTTTGTTCTCTTTCTTTAGGAATATGAATATAAATAGGACACCCAAATATTCATAGGTGGCTTAAGTCTGGTTTGATGCTTGTAAATACTTCTTCAGGAGTTGTATTTTCCAATATTGAGTGAGGACATCTATTTTGAATATAAAATGCAGTATTGGAAGCTTTAGCCCAAAAAGAGGTATGAAGCTTTTGGTCATGCATCATAGCTATGGTTGATTCTA
The DNA here is from genome assembly GCA_018584345.1 of Thuja plicata. Classification (NCBI taxonomy): domain Eukaryota; kingdom Viridiplantae; phylum Streptophyta; class Pinopsida; order Cupressales; family Cupressaceae; genus Thuja; species Thuja plicata. The sequence continues at coordinate 585,179 of MU224000.1, forward strand.
TAATGCATTTGTTTTTTCGTTCTGTAACTCCATTCTGTTGAGGATTATATGGTATATAAAACTCCCTCTTAATCCCAATAGTAACACACAAATATTTAAATATTTCAGAGATGTATTCACCTCCATTATTTGATCTTAGGGTTTTGATTTTCTGTCCAGATTGATTTTCAACTAGGGCTTTGAATTCTTTGAATTTAGATAACACTTCAATTGATTCCTTTTGCTTGAGGAAGTAGATCCAAGTTCTCCTAGAATAGTCATCTATAAATATCACGTAATAGAGACATCCATTTAGGGAAGGTACAGACATAGGGCCACATAGATCAGTATGAATAAGTTAAGTACAAAATTTGATTTGTGTACACTTTTGGGAAAGGATTTTTTTATGTTTTTACCTAGGACACATCCTTTGCAAATGCCTAAATGATCAGTTGTGAGGCTAGGTAACCCTATTACAATTTTTCCTATCGATGATAAAGCACGAAAATGAAGGTGACCTAGTCTTCTATGCCATATTTCATTTGTGTTTGATGTTTCATGATTTAGAGCTAAATTTTTCTGGTTACAAAGTTTATATGAACTTCCATCTCTAAATCCAATGGATATAGCTTTCTTGATATTTGAATTCTTTGGCCAAGATATAACTTTATCTTCCTAGAATGTGATTTGATACCCTTGATCAGCAAGGCCGAAGATAGAGACAAAATTTCTTTTTATACCAGGTACAAATAAAACATTCTTAAGTTGGGGAGTAATACCCAAATTTAGTTGAATTGAACATGATCCAATACCTTTAACCGTGTGTGTAGAGAGTTGTCTCCAATGGTTACTTCTTCAGAGGAGTATCCTTCAAAGATTTCAAGTTTATCTCTAAAGCATGTGATATGACGTGATGCTCCACTGTCTATAATCCAAGTATTTTTGTTAGATCTTAATTCACTTGAGGGTGCTAGATAAAATGTGAATTTTTCTTCTTTTTCATCTTTTTCCTCTTTGATTTCTGCTAGAGCTTCTTGAATTTTCTTTCATTCTGGACAAAATTTATGAGTGTGACCAAATTTGTCACATTTGAAACATTGTACTTTTGACCAATCTCGTTTCTTGTATGATTTGTTGAATTCCTTTCTATTTCATTTGAATTTACCTTTATTTTCTTATTGTTGGTATTTGCTTGAAGAGCTTGAATGTCTCCCTCTTGATTTAAGCTGATTCCTCTGGAAACTAATCTTGACTCTTCTTGAGTGCATTCATTTTTAAGTAGTTCAAATTTAGGAAGATCGGGTCGAGAGCTTAGACCACGGATAAAAGTTTTCCAACATAGTGGTAGTCCTTTTAAGGCTATAATGTTAAGTTCTTTGTCATCTACTTGACTTCCAATAGTCGCAAGTTGATCTTTCAACTCAGAAATTCTTAAGAAATAAGACGTAATTGATTCTCCATTGTTCATTTTGATATATAGAAGATTTTGCTTCAATGTTAGCAATCTACTAGTGTTGTTAATTTTGAAAGTATTCTTAACTGTAGAAAACATTTCAAAAGTTGTTTTAAGACTAGATATAGAGGGGAGAATGTGATCCTTCACAGAATCTATAATAATCTTCATGGCTTTGTTGTTGTGCCTCTTCCATGTTGTTTTATCTGGATCATTTTTTGGTATTGGTTTATTTGACTCTATATATTCTTCTAATTCCATCTCTCGTAGTACAATCATAACTCAAATTTTCCATGATGCAAAACTTGAAGCTCCTTCAAGTCTATCCTCTAACCTTATGTGATTCACCATTTTGAATTAATAATTCTGAGATCGAGTTTCTCTATCAAGATGGCTTTGATACTATGTAAAGGTTTGAGGGATCTCTGATAGAGATAAAATAAATATCTTCTGATGTAATATCAATATATATGAACACAACTGGATATGATTCTGATTACTAATAATAACGATGTGCTCTTGATATGGTAAGTATATTGACAATATTTCTGATCACAGTCCAAACTATATATCTTTGACAGAGTTGAATGTGGCAATGCTATTACTTGTTTATTATCATTGGAGAAGAGCAGGTCATTGTTGTGTAATTGATGATGCAATTCATCCAATCATCGGTGATTATGTATGAGGAAGTAGAGGTGCATGTCCCGTAGGGACATGACTATACGTGGCCAATGGCCACGTAGGGTCATGCACTTCTAATCAACTAACTGTTTCAATAACAAACTAGTATTAATCAAGCACCGATAACAACTATGATTAAGTAAATAACGATTAATAAACACATATTATAGATTATATATATA
>MU224000.1:587526-641028 GCA_018584345.1 Thuja plicata
TATATATATATATCTGTGTGTGTGTGTGTGTGAGGAAATCATAGATCATATACTTAACATATACGTGAACTTCTCTTCTTCTGAAGCTACACATTAAAAATAATATTCTAATGCAAGAAAATCATGGTGTATCAAAGCTTATATTCTACATTTAATATTGGATTCTACCAACCAATCAAATTCTTCACAAGGAAAATAAGAGAATGGGCATAACTAAATAATAATATTAGTAAAATCAAAGTTAGGGTTTTGAAAATTCTCTTCATTATTGACAACCCTTTGCATCTGGAATATGAGTTTCCCCATCTTGCTAGTTCCACCCCTTCTTTCTGTCTTTCTCTATAAATGTGCCCAGGAATTTTGGCACAAGAGTGGTGGTGGCTCTTCCTAGCATGATGACTCCTGGTAGCGATGGTCATGTGCTTGTGGATGTTATTGGGGGTGCTTTAGGGTAGGATGTTGAGGATTCAAAACTTGATCTTAAGTCCCTCTCTTCGGATACGATCCTTTTGTTAAGAATCACAATTATTTCCACACTACTCAGTTTGATCCTACTCGCTCTTAGAACGTGTTTCAATCTCTTTCTTGTACCAAACCCTGTCTCATCATTATCTGTGGAGAGGAGGTTGGAGATAACAAGGATTTCAACCAAATACATGGTCTAGTGTATTTTTCCCCTCCCTCTTGCCTACTCTTCTTGACCTACACAACTATGTTTAGACCTCTTGGAAGCCTTTGGTGATTGGAGAGATCAAACACTTTCCCAATGCAAAGAGTTTTTTTTTAGCTTATTTTGCTTCGTTTAATGACATAAATCTAGCATTGGGACAACCTTGGTCCTAGGGAGAGAATTATCTTTCGTCAATTCCTAGACTCCCTCTTTCAATCCCCTCATCAAGCCACTCTCCATGCATCCAATTTGGGTTAGACTACATAATATTCCCCTTTAGTTCTAGGGAGAAACCTATTACGGTGTCATTGACAACTCAACTTCTCATGTTTTTAAGGTTGATCCTTCCCACATGGGTCACTCCACCTTCACTCACACTCTAGTTGGCATTGACATCCAAAAACCTCTTTATGGGGATGTGGTTTTGATGGTCGAGGATAAGCCTTGGACGTAATTTTTGGATTATGAGGGCCTTCCCTTTTTTTGTTGGTGTTCCTTCACTATTATTCACCTAGATTTACATGTCTCTATTACATCAAAAAGGTGCAACTACTTGGTGGAAGGATGCTAAGGAAAATCACTTAACCCTTGAGGTTCTTAACTCCTCTTAGATTGACTATTCTCAGGATTCTACTAAGCTTCTTGCTTTAGGTTTGGCTCTGTCATGTCCTACTGTCCCTAATGTGATTCCTCCTACTCCTTGTTCATATTTGTTCATACAATTTGCTCCCTCACAGCTACAATCTTCTCTAGTAATTGATGGCATGCCTCGTAATCTTGAAACCCCTCCTTTTGTTTTTTATCCTCTAGTTGGGGGATTGCCTCCTGTTTCCTCTTGTAATTGGGTGCTAGATGATAGAATTGATTTTATGGTAATTCATAGTAGGGAAGGTCCTTCCCCTTCTCCCCTTTCTCTTTTCAGGGTGGTGAAAGAGACTTTTTATTTGGAGGGTCAGGATCCTTGCCTCTTGTCACTTCCTAGCTTAGTCAAAAGCTTTCTATCTCCTTATTTTTCCCAATCACGCCTCTCATGAGATTCATTCCCTTTACCTTGATGGATGAATTATAATGGGCTCGGACCCTTCATGTACTTGTCTAATAAAAACTAAATAATAAGAAGATGATGAATTATAACTGATTGAATGTTTGAAGATGTTAAGTTGATGATCACCGAGCTGTGAAAAGTTAATGCAAGACATTAAATCAGTTAATGTATTGTATTATCATTGTTGTCAACTTGATATAATCTGATTGGTTATGTACACAGTGTCAAAGAATTCAAATAACCAAAGAGATAAAGGTTATGTTATCAGTAATGCATAAAAGTTCAGTATTCACCATGTGACAACAAACACCGACAGACAGTGCACCTCGACGGATAGAGAACCTTGAGAGAAGAGTCACAGTGATACCCAAGAAAGAAACATGACCAAGCATTACCAAGCACAACCTAAGAGATACCCGAGCAAAATTGAAAGTTGCAGTGTTGCCTGACGAACAGACAACCCCGACGGACAGAGATGCCCGAGGACAAGTGAAGTCAAGACCGAGAAAGCAATGAGTTAAACACTGATAAGAACTAAAGTTCAGAAATGAAAAAAGAATTAGTTGGCAGGAACTAAATATGGAGTTAACTGGTTGATAACATTGTTTTCATCGACAAGTTAAAAGCCAGAGATAAGCTAGAGTTTTAAAGCTGTTTTATTCCAGTTGTCAAGGAGAAATCTGTGGGATAAAACTGAAGTAAGCTTAAAAGCAAGAAAGGCGAGAATTGTGGTATAAAGTTTTGGGTTGATATTGGATTAACTTTTGAGGCCACTAATTCACCCCCCCCTCTCATTTATTCTAACAATTGGTATCAGAGCTTGTGTTCTTAGAAAGGAAGGTTTGAAGACCTAAGCTAAAGATCACAAGATGAGCAAACGGGATGTGCCTAAGTTGAACAAGGACAAATTTGCATCATGGAAAAGCAGAATAAGACTCCACCTATCAGCTATTAGAAATGATGTTACTCAATACTTGGATACTAAATATGTGTTGCCTATTGGACCTCACACACTTGATCAATTGAGAGAAAAGACTGAGCACAATTCTATGATGAGAGAACTTGCTTCCTCACTCTTTGATGTTGAATTTGAAGATGTCAAAACATGCACCACTGCAAAGAAAATGTGGGACAAATTGAAGCTAGTACATGGAGGAAATGAAAATGTACTAAGAGCTAAGGAAGAAAGCCTAAGAGGAAAATTTGATGACCTAAGAATGAAAGAAGGAGAAAACATCACTCAGTACAACTGCAATATCAAATAGGTAGTCAATGTTATCCGAAGAGTTGGAGGTGTACTTGAAGAAGAAACGGTGGTAAGTAAAATCCTAAGAACCTTACTGCATGTTTATGCTATTAGAGTATGTGCTATACAAGAAATGAGAGCAGTAGAAAATAACAATGTCACTCTAGATAGTTTGGTTGGTAGAGTTATTTCATTTGAGATGAATAAATTTGACAACAGTGTCTTACCATCTATTGAGTCTGCATTCAAATCTTCTTTGAGAATAAGTCAATTCATAAACACACTATGAGAAATGATAGTGAAAGTGATAGTGATGACCAAGAACTTTATGAGATTGAAGAACTAATGGCTAGAAGATTGCAGAGAGGCAAGGGTAGATACAAAGGTAAATTACCATTGGTATGTTTTAATTGTAAAAAAACTGAACACTTTGCTGCTAGATGTCCTAACAAAAGAAAAGAAGACAAAAATAGTGACAGATCATATGAAAAGAAGTTTGATAGAGGTGATGACAGAGATTACCGAAGCAACCAACAATTTGACAGAAGAGATACCCAAGACTACAAGGACAAAGGGAAGAAAGCTTGTTACCTGGCTGAGAATACTAATACCGAATCTGATGAAGATATTGAGGTGGTATTTGTTGCTATGAAGGATGATTCAGACGAAGAGGAAAGGTATGTTGATATTGCACTCATATCTAAGTTTAGTAAAAATAATGTCTGGATTATTGATAGTGGTTGTATTCACCACATGATTGGAGATAAGGAAAATTTAAAAACTTTTGAATACTATAATAGTGGATCAGTAAGAATGGGTAATGACTCACCTTGTCCGGTTGAAGGTAAAGGAACTATAATGTTGAATAATTTGATCAGATGTGAAAATGCATGCTGGGTAAAAGGACTTAACTATAATCTATTAAGTGTTTCATAGCTAAATAACATAGGTCACCGAGTTGCATTTGAGAACAAAAAGGCAAAGATCTTTAATGAATCAAGAAGGTTGATGGGAACTGGTGAACAAACAAAAGGTAACCTATTCTATCTTGATGATATAAACACCACTTGTTTAATGGCTAGAAACAAAGACATATGGCTATGGCATAAAATTTTATGTCATTTGAATTTTGACAACATGATTAGGATAAGAAATAAAAGGAAAGTAAGAGGTTTACCGAGCATGTCAAAGCCTGACCATGTCATGTGTAAGAATTGTCAAAAAGGTAAAATGACAAAGTCTAGTTTCAAAAGAAAAATCTGCACATCTAATGCAATTCTAGAATTAGTCCATACTGATCTGTTTGGACCAATGAGGACAAAGAGTTACTATGGTGATAGATACTTCATTCTCTTTGTTGATGATTATTCTAGAATGATGACAATTATGTTCTTAAAAGAGAAATCAGAAGCATTCAAGATGTTTAAATGGTATAAAGATATTATAGAAAAACAAAGTGGTAAGGAACTAAAATGCTTAAGATCATATAGAGGAGGAGAATTTATTTTTGATGAATTCACTAACTTTTGTAATGAGCATGGAATTCAAAGGCAGTTTTGTTCACCAAGAACACCACAACAAAATGGGATTGTTGAAAGAAGGAACAGATCCATTGTTGATTGTGCCAGAACACTGATGATTGAGAAAGGCATTACTCAAACATTCTGGAGGGAAGTTGTCAGTACTGTTGTCTACACATTTAACAGAGTTCAATTGAAGAAAGACACCAATAATACACCCTATGAGCTATGGTATGGATATACACCCAATGCAAGTTACTTCAAAAATTTTGGAAGTCAATGTTAAATTTTGAAAGATGATAGAAATGGAAATCTTGAATCCAAAGGTGAAGAAGGAATATTTTTAGGGTACTCTACCAAAAGCAAGGCTTATAAATGTCTTAACAAATCCTCTAACAAAATAATTTAAAGTGCAAATGTCAGAGTAGATGAATTTGCAGAGAAAAATGATAAGGAAAGCATAAAAGAATTGAAAGACTACAACATATTTGTCTATAGTGAAGAACCTAACACTCTGCCTGAGCAACAGTGTATCGCTCCCGAGCAATAGAACAATGCACCCGAGCATCAAGCTGCAAACACCGAAAATCAAGAAATTGCTCAAGATGATATTCCGAACAATGGAGATCAGAATGAAGGTCAAGATGATGGTAAAAATAATGAACAAAGAGCTGAACCGGTACTTTCCAAGTATGTTAGAAGACACCATCCACAAAACCAGATCACAGGAGACAAGAAGGCTGGAATGAAAACAAGAAGTAAGTCATTGAACTCTAGATGTTTAATTTGTGATTTTGAGCCTAAATCTATTAATACTGCACTTAAAAATGAAGAATGGGTCAGTGCTATGAATGAAGAAATAGAATATATTGAGAAGAATAGAACATAGAAATTAGTACCTAGCCCAGATGACAAGAATGTCATTGGTACCAAATGGATATTCAGAAACAAGCTGAATGAGAATGGAAAAGTCACAAGGAACAAAGTAAGATTAGTATGCAAGGGGTATGCACAAGAAGAAGGTATTGACTATGGAGAAACCTTTGCACCCATTGCTAGACTAGAAGGAGTCACAATTCTACTTGCTTATGTTGCATTCAAAGAATTCAAGGTATACCAAATGGATGTCAAATCTGCATTCTTGAATGGAATACTAGAGGAAGAGTATACATTGAACAACCATAAGGGTTTGTTGATCCTAATAAGAGAAACATGGTTTGGATACTACACAAAGCCTTGTATAGATTAAAACAACCACCAAGAGCCTGGTATGAAAGACTTCACTCCTATCTCATAAGTATTGGATTTGTAAGAACAAGTGAAAACAATAATCTCTATTTAAAAGAAGATATTGATGATATCATTTTGATTGCTGGAATATTTGTTGATGATATCATATTTAGGGGTAATGATAATTTATGCAAATCATTTGCTAATGAAATGAACAAAGAGTCTGAGATGTCAATGTTTGGGGAGATCAAATTCTTTCTTGGTCTATATATTCTTCAACAGGATGTAGGCATCTATATCACACAATCCAAATAAATCAAGGAAGTGCTGAAGATATTCAAGATGGAAGATTCCAAACTAGTTGGAACACCTATGGCCACCAGATGCAAGCTGACAAAGGAAGACAAGTCAACCGAGGTAAATAATACCTTATATAGATCTATGATTGGCAAACTCATGTATGTTGTTCATACTAGACCAGATATAGCACATGTAGTTGGAATAGTTGCAAGATTCTCTGCTAACCCCAAGGAATCACACATGACTACTATCAAAAGAATTATGAGATATCTAAAGAATACCGAAGACTATGGCTTATGGTATAAAAGAGAAGACAAATTTGAGCTTCAAGTCTATACAGATGTTGATTGGGCTGGAAACTTAGATGACAAAAAGAGCACAATAGGAGGAGCATTCTTCATGGGTGATAGACTTGTCACATGGATAAGTAAGAAGCAAGGACGCATCTCACAATCTACTGCAGAAGCAGAATATGTGGCTTCTGCTGCAAAATACTCTAACATTGCATGGATCAAACAATTACTGGAAGGTGTGAATATGAAAATTATTGAACCAGTGATTATCTATTGTGATAATACCAGTGCAATAAACATTTCTAAGAACCCAGTCATGCATGCTAAGACAAAGCATATTGCTATAAAGTATCATTACTTAAGAGAACAAGTGCAAGAGAAAGAGGTGATACTAGAATATGTTCAATCCAAGGAACAATTAGCAGACATATTCACAAAGTCATTGCCTAAAGATAAATTTGAGTACCCGAGAAAAAGACTAGGGGTCTGACCCTTATCTATTGGTCACTAAGTTGACTAGGAGGTTGCATCAGCCTACACAAAATCAGAAGATCATTCATGTTGATGTAAGCAAAAAGATGGACTGCAATGATACATCAGTACACAACAAGGTACTTATCTACACCGAACACCAGAGTCATTTTATTGCTGATGGATAGGGAAATTCAAGGAGTACATTATAAAAAGGAGGAAGGAAATAGTTTGGCATTGGTTTCAAAGGGACAGAGATTATATATCCATATGAAATATCCATCACAATCATCCAAAGGGAGAGAAGTATCCTAAGGGAGAGATGACTTTAGGAGAGAGATTATATATTCATATGAAATATCTATTGTTGTCAAAGGAAAAAGAGATATTCATCAAGGAGAGGAACAATCAAAGGGAGAGAAAACATCAAAGAAGAGACTCTACAAAAAACGAAGAGACAAAATCAGATGTTGCTACATCTATCCAGTGAAGGGAATAAAGAATGAAGAAAGTACTCTGCAAGAAACAAATCTAAGCTAAAAGAGCTTACTGAGAGCCAACCATTTGTATTGGTTATAGAAAAATAAGTTTGGTAGATTGATGAACTACAACTGATACATTTCATATTGTATTAGTGGTGATGTAGTATGTTGCCATCAATGCCAAAGGGAGAGATTGATGAACTATAACGGATTGAATGTTTGAAGATGTTAAGTTGATGATCACTAAGCTGCAGAAAGTTAATGCAAGACATTAAATCAGTTAATGTATTGTATTGTCATTGATGTCACTTGATATAATTTGATTGGTTATATACATAGTGTCAAATACTTCAAAGAACCAAAGAGATAAAGGTTAAGTTATCAGTAATGCATAAAAGTTCAGTATTCACCATGTGACAACAAACACCGACGGACAGTGCACCTTGATGAATAAAAAACCCTGAGAGAAGAGTCACAGTGATACCCAAGCAAGAAACCCGACCAAGCATTACCGAGCATAACCTAAGAGATACCCGAGCGGAACTGAAAGTCACAGTGTTGCCCGACGGACAAAGATGCCCGGGGACAAGTGAAGTCAAGACCGAGCAAACAAGGAGTTCAACACCGATAAGAACCAAAGTTCAAAAATGACAAAAGAATTAGCTGACATGAGCTAAATATGGAGTTAAATGGTTGATAACATTGTTTTCATCGACAAGTTAAAAGCCATAGATAATCTAGAGTTTTAAATTTGTTTTATTCCAATTGTCAAGGAGAAATTTGCGGGATAAAACTGAAGTAAGATTTAAAGCAAAGGTGAGAATTGTGGATCACACCAAGAACAAGAAAAGACAAGGACTTAGAAACGGTGAAATTATGTCTATAAGAGAGACGAGCTAATTCATTATGAATTGGTGGGTGAATAGAGAAGAAGATGTTGAAGAGAATATTGGTGAAGATGACTTCATACAGTCCTAATCAAACAAGCTGAAGAACATAGCTAAATATTTCTACGGACACCGAGCAACAAAGAAGCACAACATCACTGAGCAGAAAGAGTGGAGCAAAGGAACATAAAAGAAACATTGATCAGGAAGATATTATGAGCTTACAATAGATCTGAACATCTCCAAGTTTAAGTTGTATATATGAACATATCATTTATTATTTCAGTTTAACTATTGGATCAGAAAGTCTTTTAACCGAGCAGGATTTAATTATCCTTTATATATTGAGATACATTCCAAGGAGTATCAAAAAGTTTTTCATGAAGATAGCATAGTGAAATGCCAGATATCAAGTGACAAACTATTATATTTAAATCCTCTAACAAGGTCGCACTTAACAGTGTGTTTGTAACCTTTAACAGGGTTGGATCTTCAGCGAGCTCACTTCAGAAGAGTGAAAATTTTGGGTTACCGGTCCCAAGTGGTTTTTCCCTTAACAGGGTTTCCACGTTAAAAATCCATGTGTCAAATGTGTTTATGGTTCACTACTTTAATCTTTTGCTTTACACATTACTAAACAGGATTGATCGGTAAACACTAAGTTATTTACTGTATTTCGGTAAAGACTAGACTGTTATAGGTAAAGCTTAAGAATAAGGATTAACAGTGAACTCCGAGCAGTAGTTATTTGATAAGGTTATTTAAAGACATACATCTTGTAGGACTGAAGATAACTAGAATTTTATAATTGTGGTATAAATTTTTGGGTTGATATTGGATTAATTTTTGAGGCCACTGATTCACCCCCCCCCCCCCCCCCCCTCTCAGTTATTCTAACAGAAGAGATATTCAAAATAAGTCAAATCTAGATAGATGATTTTATGTTTTCACAACAAAAAAGTACATTTTATTTCCCTTTGAATGCATGAAATATAGATTTTTTGTAGTTCACGCTTCTACCTATATTAATGTTCTTTATCTTTAGTTGGGACGAGCCCTATTAATAGAACCCTTAAATCCTTTTCTAAAAGCTTTCAATTCATGGTATTTTGTTTTACTTCAAAATTTCTTTGCAATATGGATTACAACAAATAATTTGTTGGCTATATTTTGATATATTTGTTATTTCCTTTTATTGAGGATTTAAAGGTGAATTTACAATGTACACGTTTACCAAAGAGGGCAATACAACGTAAAGAAAAAGACAATTATTCATATTACCTTCCAATTCCATTTGTTTTGATTTTCTATTTTGAATATTGTGCCAATGAATTTTGGTTTTTCAACTTTTAGTTATGTTTTTTTTTCAGATTGGATAGATATATCCTTCATATCAATATTAAAACAACTAGAAAACTTGCATGTATTCTTATTCCTTAATTTCTTATTTGCAAGCAATTTTATTAAGTCTTAGAATTGTTTGTTTACTTAATAAAAATAAAATAGGAAGCCTAAATAGATCAAATGATTTTACAAGATAACAAAGAACAATTAGTTGGTGCAATCTATACCTTGAATGATGTCATAAATTCTGAACTAAAAGATTTCATATGAAATTAGAAACCACAATTATCATTAATATTGTTACCATATCTTTACTAGTTTCTATTAGTTATTTATCACATAAGTATATTATGAATGAATTTTTAGGATGTGGCTTTCATTTTCTTGATAGCATGTATTTTTTAAGGCATGTGACCTAGACTAAACAAAGTAGAGAAATCACAAGGCTCATCTATTGGAGTGAAATTAAGAAAATCTAAGATTTTAGATATTTTATGAATATGTTTCTATTTGCCTTTGTTTTTTAAAACATTAAAAAACAAGAATTAGGTCATTTGCAACTACTTTTGTGTCTTATTTATAAGTTCATTTTGGGTCTAATTTGAATGAATAAGGGGTTCTTCAAAAACATATGTTAGTTGACTAGATTATTGTGAGTGGCAAACTTTTTTTTTTAATCTTTTATGAAAATCAATGTTTTTAGTTTTCAAGAGGAATATTTGTTTGAAATTTGTCTAGATGTAATAACATGCATAAAAGGGTAACATGGGAAGGATTTGTGGCTTAGATGTCAATCTTTTCACTGCTTCAGCTATATTTGTCATTATGGTGCAATGATGAACATCAATTTGGCATGCACCATTTCTCCTAATATATTGAATTGTATGATTTACATAATTTTATAAGCATTCAATGAAATGTAGAAAGCATAAATCATTATTCTTTTATATTTTATTTTAAAATGTGTTTATTCCTTCAAACTTTATTGTCTACATAGGTTTTGGATTTGTCTTGAAAAATTATCGTACAACTATCTTGCTAATCAAATCACATTCAATGTCGAATTTAAGTGATTTGTGTAAGGATAAGTTCATCCGCCAATAGAAATCTATTGTAGATCCATATTGCTACAAAATTTATATAATTTTAGTTGTTAAAAGATATAGAAATTTTCTATTAAATAATCAAGTGTGTATAAACATTTAGGTTTAAATGTTGTTAACCAGTAAGATAGCATCTTAATTGTTTTAGTTCACCTTTCAATCCATTTTCTCTAATTATAATAGCATTTCTTTCGAACAAACCTTCTAGGTCATTGCAAGTAAACAAGTTTATAAGGAAGATCTATAAAGTACTTGGTCTCATGCAAACACTTATTGTTCTATGAGCACTATGTTTGGTTTTATTTTTTTTGCATTTGGAACAAACTTAAGAGAGAATTGTTTAAAATGATTTTCTATCATATTTGGAATTATTATAATAAGCAACAATGGACCATCATTCCACCATTTTAGCTTTCTAGTTTACTTAGGATCAACTATTTAAAATCAATTGTTTAGGGGGATTTTGCGTAGTTCTAAGGGAGAAAAAGTTCACCCCGTGAGTTGGATTTGCTTTTTGAATTTTGATGAGGATATGTCTGTCTAACAACTATTGCAACTAATGCAATTTTTACATGCGTAGATGTATAACAAATTTTAGCCATTACAATTAAGAAAATACATTCCACCATGATCTTAATCAAGGTTGACGCCACCTCCTAATGAAGAATTGCGTACTTACTTATTTCTCTAATTGGTCAAAAATGATTTAGTGTACAAATACTCCTCACAAAAAAAGTTCAAATGTACATGAACTATTAGGTTCATTGCTTGAGAACTTATGAAATTATTTTTTCTAAAGAGGAAGAATAATTGTTGCACATAGCTATAGCTAACACCTCCACTCCTAAAGTATTGTACTCAGTGAAATCATCCTTCTACTTGTATGCTATCAATAAATTTGAATTTATTTGACTAAACAATATTGAAATTTCTTATTTTTTTTGAAAAAAAATCTAATTGTCCTACTCTCATTTGCCTTCACAATTATTTTCATATGTACAGATTTCTTACACGGGAGTCCCAAGGAATAACTAAATGGTAACACAAAAAACTATTTCACATGCTTTGTAATCAATACATTTGTATATATCATTTATCAAACACTCTTGCTTTGCATACCCATATACAACTATTACAACACAATTTTAAGTCGTAATTCTCGAAAGCTTTGAATCTTGCCACCCACTCTCCAAAGTAGAACCATCATTAAGATTATTCAATACTTTTTATCACAAATATTGACATGTTGCTTAGTTTTCGTATACATTTAAATCAAACATTTTTTATTACATTTTATGTTTATTATAAATCTCTTTAATGTTAGTTGATTTTTAATCATCCATAACAATGACTTGATTTTTCCTAACATTTTATCGTTCAGAGTGTATCATATACATAAATAAGGTACATTTATTCTTCATATGTTATAAAACAATCAAAATGGTGTAGATTTTGAAATACCTCATTTCTTGTAGTCTTCTCCCAAATGAGAAGAGGTTTATATGTCATGATATAATAAAAATGATATACCCATAATCCATAATAGAGCTTGAGAATGATTTTAAAAACTCAAAATAGTTATAAAGAAAGGCACTCATAAGCATGTCTTGATGTGTTACTTTTTCTAGAATTCTATTTATTGCTTTGGATCTATCTATACAATTATTTTTTTTGCTTGCATTACATTCATTTGACAAATACTAATGGCATTGACCCACACAATTAGTAGTAAGATTTTCTTTTCATTTCTAAATTATCTTGCCATAGGAAAATGAAGACATATTCCATTCATTTAGAGTATAACAAATTGATATAAACTAATAAAATATCAAACATTCATTTGTGCAATTAATTTACAACATTGATTAAAGAGAAACAATTAGTGTAGTATGAAGATGGCGGAGCGGAGGAGGAACCCAGGGTTTCGTGATCATGGAAGCCGGAAAAGGTTTTAGCGTGACAGGGGGGCTCGAAGAGGGGTGTGACTACCATGGAGGCCACCTCAACATCACCAGGGAACCCGCAATGGGCATATGGAAGGACATCAGGATGGAGGAACAAGGACTAGGACAGAACCCTTTGCATGGCAAAGAAAAGACTAGACAAAATAAAAAAGTAGAGTGATTGGTACTCGTTGGAAGTGGGAAAGACGGGATGAGGAACGACAGATGAATGATGGCTCAATCACAAAGGATACCTCGAAGATTGTGGATAATAAAGCGATCAATATCCGAATAGATTCGGAAGAATGGAAGGCATCGGTATCATTGCTAAGGAATAGGGCCTTTTTCATGAAATGGGGTGGAGGATGACCGACTCTAGCTAAAATAAGGAAGTGGGTAGAAGACACCTCGGGGCCAAAAACCACAATCAAAACCTTGACGAATGGCTTCTTCCTAATAATCATGGAATCCAAACAGGAAAAAATAAGGGTAATGTTCAATGGGCCGTTCCTGGTGGATGGGGTTGGTTTTTTTATTAAAGACTGGATGCCAAATTTCAACCCTAAACAAGCTAAAGTGGAAGAAGTCCCTATTTGGATTAGGTTGTACAACCTCCCTCACGAATACTGGAATCAGGAGATTTTTAAAATGATAGGGTATAAACTAGGGCAGTTTATCAAAGCAGACGAAGCTATAGAACAGAAGGACTTCAACCAATATGCTAGAATCTGCATAATGTGGAAACCTCACCCCTTGCTCCCACACGCAATAGAAATAAGATTGGTTGAAGGCTACTGGTGGAAGGAGATAGAAGTCGAAGAATCTATTAGCAGATGCACAAAATGTAAAGCCTGGGGGCATACACTGGAGGAATGTGTGGTGAGTTACAAGGGCAAAGAGAAAGTGGGGGTTGAAGAGCATGGAGAACGGAGGGACCCAGGTCCATCAAATATAGGGAACATGGAGATTCCCTCGGAGGTGGAGGGCAATATAGAGAAGAGTATGGACTCAAAGCTAGCAGAGGACAAGTCACCCTCCCAAGGGAAAAATGGTGACTATGGAGAGGAAATACAAGAGACTCCAGGGCTAATGAAGGAGCCCAATAACACGGATAGTGAGGTTCCTCTCAGAGAAATAGTAGTCTTGGCAGCGGAAGAGGATTTAAATGCAGCGCTGAAAGACGGAGTAGAGGAACTGAGCGAGCTGATCAAGGACAGACATGAGGGGCAGTTGGGAGCAGACATATTTAGGCAACCAATGTTTGCCGATCAACAGGTAAGACAAGAGGATAAAAGGGAGGATGTTATCCCTCCCTCATCCCCTTTTTCAATGATGATACCCTTTCTGGGAGGGATTCCAGAGGTAGAAGAGTTAATGGATGAAGGTACACCAATGGCCAAAGATGGGATTGGAATCCTGGAACCACGAACTATTTCACAGACAAAAATAAGCAAGGAAAAATATAAGGAGAAGAACAAGCAGGAAGGCTCACATAAAAAAAATAGGAAGGAAAACTTATTAGCAATTGCTGGCTGATGAGGGGAATATGCAGGGACAAACCCGTTTGAGATCCGGGAGGGACATGGTCTCTCCTCGGTAGCCATGAAGTTCCTTACGTGGAATGTCAGGGGCTGCAATGCCCCTAACAAAAGGTGTTTGATTAAGAGAGCTCTTAGTCAAGCGAAAGTGGAAGTTGTATGCATTCAGGAAACATAGATGGAAGTTGAGGAAGCAGCAAAAGTATTAGGTGTACGACAGAGATGGTCAGGGATCTTTGTGGAAGCAATTGGGGCGTCTACTGGATTGGGCATTCTGTGGAACCCAAGGTTACTCAAAGGTGAATCAATAATCAAAAAAAGGTATTGGCAAGCCCTTCGTTTCACTTCATTGACAATTAAATTTAGAGGGGTACTGGTTAATGTATACGGACCTACCAAGTCCGCTGAGAAGAAAGATGTTTGGGGTGAGATATTGACCTTTCTTGCTACACTGGCGAACGAGGTAAGATTGATAGTAGGTGATTTCAATGCTACTTTGAGCTTGGGGGGGGGGCGCTCCCTAGGCACTATGCAGGCATACTTTCATCAATTTGTACAGGGGAATATGCTCTGGGAAGTACCGACCAAGGGGGGCCACTTCACATGGACGAACCGAAGGAAGGGATTCTCCCACATTGCGGAGAGATTGGACCGAATTTTTTTGGCTGGAGATTGGCAAACTGTACCTGTGGTTTTTGAGGGAAGAATTCTGGGTTTGACTAGTTCGGACCACTTTCTGGTTTCCCTGGTGGTCTAGTAAGATGGAATCCCGATCAAGTGCCCTTTTAAATTTGAAATGATGTGGTTTAGGGAGGATGGTTTCAAGGAGAGAGTAATTGACTGGTGGAATAATGCGCTAGTGGAGGAAGGTAATGATGCCTTCCGGTTTTTTTCAAAACTGAGACATTTAAAGCAAAAGCTTAAGGAATGGAGTAACGCCCACTTTGGGAATATCTTTCAAGTTAGGGTTGGGTTGTGGAGGCAGACCTGGTTGCTTTGAACAATAAAGTTTTGGAGCACGGAATGGATGAGGTCGACTTTCAAACGGAACAAGATCTAATGGGAAAGTACTCTGAAGTCTTAAAAAGAGAAGAGGTATTTTTTAAACAAAAATCCAGGGAAAGCTGGTTAAAAGCGGGTGATCGAAATACTAAATTTTTCCATAGCTCGATGAAAGCTAGACGGAGTGTCAATCGAATCCTTTTAGTTGAGAATAAAGATGGAGCCCTTGTAGAGGATTTGAAAAGTATTAATAAGGGTGCAGTGGAGTTTTTTTCGGAACTCTGGCAGGAGGTACCCTTTGATAGGAGGGAGGCCCAAGAAAAGATTTTAAGGGTTATTCCAAGGGAAATTACAGATGAGGACAACAGTGTGCTCATGAGCATGATAAAAATGAGTGAACTCAAAGCGGTTGTGTTTGGTTTAGGTGGGGACAAAGCGCCAGGACCGGACGGATTTCAAGCTTTCTTTTACCAAAGATTCTGGGACCTTCTAAAGGAAGAGCTACTGAAGGTCGTGGAAGAATCGAGGAGGGAAGGCTTTATTATGAAAGATTTCAACAATACCTTGGTGGCACTCATCCCCAAGAAAGAATCTCGTCCAGGTATGAGGAGTTTAGACCCATTTCTCTTTGTAACACAGTCTATAAAATCATTACCAAAATTGCAGCAAATAGACTTAAAGCTCACTTGGAGCGAATTATTTCCCCGGAGCAAAGTGGGTTCACACCCCATAGGAGCATAGTTGATGGCATCATTATTGCATATGAAGCAATCCATTCTGTAGGTAAAGGGAAAGATAGGAAAATGATGCTCAAATTGGATTTGCGTAAAGCCTACGATAGGGTAGATAGAGGATTTTTGATTGAGGTTTTGAGAAAATTTGGTTTTGGAGAAGGTTGGTTAAAGTGGATTGAAAGCATGATTTCAGATTTCAGAGCATCAGTGCTGGTGAATGGGAGCCCACAAGGGTTTTTTGGTACAAAAAGAGGAATCAGGCAGTGTGATCCCATTTCACCATTTCTTTTTATCATTATGGCCGAAGTCTTGGGAAGGTCGATTGCAAAGAAGAGAGACATGGAATCATGGAAAGGTATCTTGATAGCCAATGGGATAGAAGCCACCACACATTCACAGTTCGTGGACGACACTTGCCTTTTTCGTGGGGCATCAATGGCAGAGGCAAGAGTGATAAAGCAGGTTCTGGAAGAATACAGTAAGGCGTCAGGGCAGTCAATTAACTGGGACAAATTTCAAATGTATTTTTTTAACACAAAATTGGGATCTCAAAGGGCTATCGTAGGATCCTTTGGAGTTAGAATTGGGATACTCCCAAGTAGATTCCTTGGCACACCATTATTTGGTGGTGTTGGGAAAGGACCTGTATGGAAGAAATTGGTAGAGGACTGCAGCAAGAGGATGAACAGCTGGAAAGGATAGTGGCTAACGCTGGCGGGAAGGATAACAATGCTTCGTGCAGTAATATCTGCAATGTCGATATATTCCATGACACGCTTCAAAATCCCAAAAAAGGAGATTCAAACAATCCAGAGGAGCATGCGAAAGTTTTTGTGGAATGGTTCATAGGATGGGAATAAAATTCCATTGATGGCATGGTTAAAAGTGTGCATGCCGAAAGGTAGTGGTGGAGTGGGTATCATAGACTGGTTACTGCTAAACATAGCCCTTGGGGCGAAATTAGTGTGGCAGGTCTTCAGTGCAGGGGATCAAAGGTGGGTGTAGATTCTCAGAGCTAAATATTTAGACAGTCAGGAGGATGACCATATTTTGACTATGGCAGAACCTCCAAGAGGATCGACGATCTGGAATTAGATGATGAGTTGTAGGCATTTAGTTTCAAATCACTTAACATGGAAAATTGGGGATGGAGCAAAGGCAGATTTCTGGAGGGACTCGTGGGATGGAGGGGAAATGCTAGACGAACTGGGAGCCTCCGATAATCTGATTGCAACCACACGACAACAATGGGGCAGTAATATGAGCAACTACATTACGAATGAGAATTGTGATAGGGGCCTCCCAGGAAGGTGGAAAGAGACCTCTTTGTTAAATTTGAATGTAGAAGATCAAGCAAAACAGGATCAAATTCTCAATGAGCGAAATTTGGTCTCTTCAAACACTAGAGATCAGTTGATCTGGAGTGGATCAAAGAGTGGGAAGTAAATAGTGAAGTTGGGATACCAAATACTGGAAGGTACTCACAATAAAGTTGTGTGGGAGCAAAACTTATGTTGGGATAGTGCGTGCTTACCGAAGGCGGGAGCATTTACATGGTTGGCAGAAAATGGTAAAATTCTGACAGGGGAGCAACTGAAAAAGATGGGCTTCCAAGGACCTTTTCGGTGCCCTCTGTGCAGGGAAGCGGAAAAAAATATAAACCATTTGTTACTACATTGCAACTTTGCACAGAAGACATGGAGCATGATTAAATCAAAACTTGGATGCGCTAGCCCACTAACAAAGACACTGAAGGGCTCGCTGGAAGCATGGCCTACAAAGAGAAACAACCAGGTGTTTGAGTCAGTCTGGCGAGTAATACCAGTATTACATTGTGGGAGATTTGGAAAGAGAGAAACAAGAGGATATTCCAGGACAAAGAGGAGTGGCCGCGTTTTGGACAGCGGGTAGAGAGTGCCATTGCAGAAGCAGTTTCAATAGCTTCCTCAGCAAGTTGGAAGAATCCAACATTTACAAGGAATGACTCACATAATCAAAGAAACTTCCCAACTATCAAATAGTGGCCTACTAATGGGCCTTGTAGGGAAAATCCAAATCCGAAAAGAAAAACGGTTGCTTGGCAAACACCAGAGGAAGGATGGGTGAAAATTAACTTTGATGGTGCTGCCCGGGGAAACCCTGGGATCTCTGGATGTGGATGTGTTACAAGAGACTATCAAGGCAACATTCTGGCCTTTAAGGCCAAACGTTTGAAAGATGACACAAACAATGTGGCTGAATGTGTTGTGGCCAGGGAGGCTCTGGCCTTAGGCATCAAATTGGGAATTCGTAGAGTCCATCTTGAAGGCGACTCAGAGATAATAATAAATGGAATATCAAAGGGAAAGATGGATGCTTGGCACCTTGATAAATATATCAAGCAAATAAGAAGTTTGTTACAAGACTTTGAGGATTTCAAAGTTACCCATGTATACCAAGAAGCAAACAAGGTGGCCAACAAGTTGGCTAACATGGGAGCGAATGCAGTTTTGGGACCCCAATTTGAAATTTATGAAGAGATGAGGACTCTTGAATTTGAATAAAAGAGGATAAATACACCCCACTTATATCACCGTAAGGAAAGCACAAGGAGAATCAATCGGCCTTATACCCGATGGCACTCACATCATGTCAGCACATGTGAGTTTTTGCACTCATTAATAGACACTATCCGCAGTAGGCCTTTCAGATTGTTCGCAAGGTTAATAAAAAACAGGGGAATGCGAACAAGCCCTGCGGATTTGAGTGAGGTGAAGATATGGAGGCCAATTTTGCACTGGAGTCTAATAGCCAAACGCAAGCCTATGAAGGAAAGGTAACGCCGAGATGACTAGAGAATATCTTCATGTTTGATGACGGTGATTTTATGGAAGGTCTGCAGCAGATGCTTGGATTGGAATACCTGGAGTCATATTGGAGATGCCACTCCAACTTGGATGTGGCCTCCCTTTTCGTTGCACTGGCGTTATCAGTCGGAGAGACAAAGGAGGAGGTACGCAACGTGGTGGTGAAGTGTGTTGACTCTCAATGGTTGTTGGGCTTCAAAGACATTGTTGACAGGGCAGTGTTGGGTAAGGGTTTGGAGATGGGACCTGAGCCGTGGAGGGTCATTGGAGGCAGGGACAATTCGGTGCAACCATTAGTGATCTGGTTAGCTTCAAACCCACAAGGCGTTCACTTACCAAGGGCAGATAAGGGCTTGAAGAAAATCATTACATTTCTATAGGAGAAGGTGTGGAAGAGTGAGTGAAGGAGCTTCATGAAATCAACTCCGCGCAAGAGCGTTACAACACCAGGGCAGCCAATATGCCATCAAACTGGAAAGAAGGCACTGAAAATGGAGGGCACGTGCGGAGGAGGAAGCTCATGGGATGACAACCCCACTGTACCTAGATCAATGAAGAATGTTAACGCCATTCCCAACTTTTCAAGGGAAGAGGCAGCAAACTGGTTCAAAGAATAGGCGTTAAGGGCTAGTGAAGTAGGAGGATGCCGAGATAGTAATGTTTTCAATGTCTTTTTTGAATGGTCGATTGTATGTAGATCTTTATATCCTGTGTGGGCGTTAAGGCCTCTTTTGTAAGGAAAAGTATATAGTTATAGGTGGTTTGGGGTGGAAAAATATGCATGTAATGCGGTAGCCAACCGCGTATATTGGCTATATGATGTAATCCCTCTTTTGATATCAATAAAAAATATGTTACCTATAAAAAAAAAACAATTAGTGTAGTATGACTTTCAAAAGAACCTTCTTATGTTTTAATCATTTGAATATAAGTATTTTGTTTAAATCTTCAATCCAAGTTGTAAAGTTGACCCAATAAAAGATTTTGCTAAGAATAACTTGACTTAAAAATCTCACAAGTTCCTCAAATATGTTTCTAAGCATAATCATTTTTATATTCCCTCGAAATACCAAAAAACAAGGTAAAGATGTTCCATAATTTACATGGTAGTTCCTACCCACATCTCAAACTCATTGTAATTAGAATTGGCTCTATAGCACTAGAGATTGAACAATATTTTTGACATATTCCAATTCTAGAATAGTTACTAAATTAGAGTTGTTGACTTTTTGGAGGTGGTGAACCAATTCATAGCATACGACGTAATAATTCTCAAGCATTAGTTTTAGACCTAGGCCTTGCATTCTCTCATTCAATTCTAAAAGGTTTATTGCAAGCTAATCAACCCACATTTGCCAATAGTTTTCCTTTGAATAGGGCCCTCAACATGATTTTTCTCACAAAATTGAAATTTATTTTGTACTATTTCTAATCTAGCCTTTTTCGAAAGATCAATTGTTAATTACACATAATCGTTCTAATTATAGTCTATATTACCATATTGAGGATAGGGCATGATCACTTGCTTCAAATCACGAATTTATAAGTTGTATTATGCCACAAATATGTTCATAGAAAAATGACAAGATCAAGACTAAAAGTTACATTTGTAATCATAATTATGTCTACAAACTCGAAGCAACAAATTTAGTCTACTAGTCACCTACACATCTTTAGTCTCTGATTCATTTTCCTGCAAAATGCAAGTTTTACAATATTTTTGTCATATACTAGTACTCGATAGATGTAAATTACTAGAAAGAATATCAGATCTATTAAGGTTCTTGTTACTTTGCAAAAACAAATCACTTACAGTATAGTTTACTCCAAATGCAATTTATGCAATCCAGTGAACGTTTGCATCAAATACTAAATCCACAGCAAGAACTGTACACGACGTGCCTCTAGTTACCATTCAGTTTTTGGCATGTTACCTTTATCTGTTTAAAATAATTTAATTATATGCGTGCTGATATGTTTTGACAGAAAGTGTTTTTCACATCTACGGCTGTGATCAAGCTCAATTTGCAATGCTATCTTCAGTAACGATTTTTTTTGCAATTAAAAATTTCAGCCTATTAAGTATTGAAAAAACTTGAAATTTAAAACAGAAAGGTCTATTCTGACGATTCTTTAATGTCGTTTTTAAGATTTTGATCCGTTTTTTCGTAAACTTCTGATAGAGATTGCTGAATCTAGACCACATGGGTAGTTAATATAGACATACATGATAATAAAAATTTGTTTAGGAAGCCAGCAGTAATCGCTGAATTTTTCTTAACTTGGCTTTGCACTTCCAACAGGTTAGAAACATGGCATACTTGGATTCCAAGATTGCATTCAATATTATTCCAGTTCACATTAGCAGCTTATGAAAATAAGCTCAAAGAACACGACCATTTTCATGATTTCCCCAACTATACTTCAATCAATTATTTAATTCGGTAAGAAACAACCAGAGAAAACACCATTGATCTTTTTCAGCTAGTTCGCTACAACATTTGAATGTTGGCGTAATCTCCTCGCTTATAAGGATCTTTCACAAGGCATATTCCCCAAGTGCTAGAACTATGGAGTCAAAAAAGTAATTTCATAGTATAATTTCATCCCTCATACTACATAAACATCCTCAGCACCAGAATTAGTTCAAATGCCGCTGCCCAACCAAGTTACCTTAATAAATAAGAGTAATTTCTGTGAATGGTGAGAATGTTTAGTTTGACACAAAAATTCATTGCACAGCATTGAATCAAAGTTAATAGACTTAATATTCAACTTTGAAGCGGACATTATTTTAAAATGCACAACTTTGTTAAATCTAATAGGTTATCACATATGGATAAATAGGGTATAAATTTGTATGTCTATACTAAAACCAATTTCAATCTTCTGTCATAGGCTAGTAAGAATCACCAATCTTGAACTGAAGAGCTTGTGTTCCTTGTAGATGAAATGTAAATAGTCTAGGAAAAAGATTTAACCCAAAAAAATTATAATATATTTGTTTGCATTGACCCAAATTATCACAAAATAAGATGATGCACAAAAAATCTACTAACTCGAATGGTTCCAAAAACTAAATTGTGGCTCTAGCTATCAAATGAAGGAGCATGCAGATTTTTCTGCAAATTCCAGATGTGTCAGCAATAAATTTGATTACTTCAAAAAGAAATTAGAAATTCTGTTCTCCATTACAACAGCCAAATTTGCCGAATGGAACTCCTCACATAAGGATAAGAGATTGACACTCCTGCTAAATTGATTGGCCCAAACCATGGAGAGCGCAAACATTTTTAAGTTCTTAACGAAAAAAAATTCTTGAGCTTGCTCTAACAGAAGAATTTCAAGAAATAGCTAAGCTTTGAGTGTTCCCAAAATTCAAAATGTATAGATGGTTAAAGTTCAGCAACTTTTTCTAAATTTAAGATAGTAAATAATACAGAAAGTGTCATTTTCCTGCTTGTAGTGATATATAGCAAGGCAGGTTCCCAGAGTGCTTGAAAGATAAAATTAATACTCAAAAAAAGTATTCCATAATTACAATTTAATCCTTTAGTTAATACTAAATAGACATCCTCTGTAGCAGTATAAGCTCAAATGCTACTGCCCAACCAAGTTACTTTTAAATTGTCTGGACTCTAAATGCTGAAGATATTTAATCTGAAATTTACAAAATTATCACTGTCTCAAATCAAAGGAAGTTAACTCTACGCTTTACTTTAATGCAGGTTCTATATTTGAAATGGATCACTCTGTTAATTCTGGTTTTGACCTCTTTGGTCAATCACATGTTGCAAAACAGTATAAGTTTGTATTTATATGCTATAAGCCCAGATTTCTGTCGTGGCTGGAAAGGAATCACCAAAACAATCTTGGACTTGATAACTTGCGGTTCTTTTTAATTTCATGTTCATAGTATATGAAAAAGGATCACATCAGTAAATGAATTACAAAATATTTGTTCTGCATTGGGCCAAACTCAGCAAAAATTGATAAGATGATCCACAGTCAAAATGAGATCATCCATAAAAACTATGTCAGTTAGAGGCTCCATAAACTTAATAAAAAACTCAGTGTTGATCCTAACAATCAAATGTCTACAAGAACACACAGATTTCACCAGAAAAGTATCAGACATGTCAGTGCCAAATCCAAGTACTTCAAGAATAAGACAGAGTCAGACAACTTCATACGGCAGATTATTAACATATAGCTTCTGTCCAAATAAGCATAATCATTGGGGATACTTAAAACCCAACAACAATGAAGTTTAGCCATTTTTATTTTCTGAAGAAAGTGGAAATTTTGTTCTTCCTTCCAAAAGCTAAAACTTCTGAAACAACAAAAATATGTATCTGGTGCTTCATCTAGTAGGAAGGCAAGAGATCAATAAACTGCTGTTAAATTGATAGTCACAAGTTCACAACCAAAGAGTGTATAAAGCTATTGACCAATAACTGTAATTAAGCATGCTCTCACAGAAAGATTTCTAAGAATGACAATCCTTCTGAGTATTTCAAATTTTAAAATGTGCTCATGCAACTTACATGGTGCAATACAAGATCAAGATAGCCCGACTTATAACTAGATGTTGAGAAAAGCGTAAGCTTATCACCAAGACATCTCAATTTGATGCACATATATGCCCACACAGCACTTGGGTACTCAAAATGGCATTATTCAAGAAATGTTCCTTGTGAATTGCATGCCTCCAGACAATGCTCATGAAGAGCATAGCTTCCAAACTTCAAAAGTTCAGAGTACTTTCCAGATATTTTATGTTTGATTAGGTTGCAAATCTAACTCTTCCCAACAACCTTGCCTATTTCTAATTTTATTTTCAATACTTGAATTTAACAACGACGTCAAAAAGGCCAAATTCTAGATTGTTACAAGCTCCCAAAGAAACCCATCTGAAAGAACTTGCACATTAACAAGTAAAAGGCCAATTGTTAGGGTGCTTCATTACCAAATGCTTTCCCCTATGACAGTAACACTTAAAAAGAAGGGCTGTATTCAAGAATTGACGACACCACTCAATGATGTTGTCTATTTCGACACATATGACTAAAAATTAAACTATCCAAGTCAATAGAATATATTGATAATCTACATATTCTGAGAGCTTAGGTACCTGAGAAAATTTAAGTTCAGTTGATGTTATCGAATGAAATTTCAGGCAAGGATTCCCATTGTCTCAGCACTTAAGGCATGGCATGTGGTGGTCAATTACAAGTCTGCTGAACAGTTTATCCAGATGTATTTAAGAAAAAAAGTTGGAGTGGTCAAACAAAGACAACACGAGGTTACAATCCTGATTAGTATGCTCCCTGCAATATCACTTTGAGGTACGTGGACTGCACTTTCCCAAAAACTGAATGTTGATCTATCATCTAATATTCATCTAATGTCCAAGAGTTAAAGAAAGAAAGATGCTATATTTCAAATGGAATTAACTGTGAGATTAGGATCAGTTTATACATGTCAAAAAGTGCATAGAGAGAGATCGTTAAACAACGTAAGATAAAATCCCAGGGATTATTCCAATAATTGTTTGTTTGTAGACTAGAATCACAGATAAAAAGTGGTAAGAATTAACAAAGCCCAAATAAATCAAACAATTACACCAATAATTGTTTGTTTGTAGACTACGATCACAGATAAATAGCAATAAGAATTCACAAAGCCCAAATAAATCAAACAATTACATTTGTGAATTCAAGTGGTTCATACTTAATGAAATCCTTTTTGGTACAATCTTTGACAAAGCATCAAGACAAATTTTGCTCCTAAAATAGAAATATAAAGAGAATTGACAAAATTTGCTTACATAGGAATAAATATTAAATTGTCATTCCATCAATTACGAGTACAAGTTACAGAATTCATTTCTTTAAGTAGTTTAAACCTTTGAACAAATCATCATCTGGGTCCGAAATGCTCTGTTTTTTACTTATCTTAGAAAATAAAATTATAGGACGTTGCAGATGGTTACAGAACTGATAAATCATAGAATCTACATTACCAGAAACCGGTATATCAGACCATTTTCAGAAATGCCATTTTTTAATTTCTGGGAAACCCAGATAAACAAACAGGCATAAATGAGAAAACCTTGTGAAGGTAGGCCATTTGTTTGATTGGGAAAAATTCTTGCAGACTGGAAATAAGCACAGGATTTGATTTTTGTTTCTCTATGTAATTTCATCATTGATTCCTGGTGTAATTTTAAACATAAAACAAATGCCAAGATACGTGCAGGCATTTATGAGTATAAACAATCCAAGAATTCCAAAGACAATACTCAATATACAGTCGGGTTCAATAGTTTTTTAAGAACTCCTTCAAATTTCTTGAAAATGTTAACATTGAGTCATTTTTTATTTTAAAGCTGTAAGCCATAGTGTTCTGTTATCGTTAATAAACATATTTTATTGTTGGCTTGGTTGTATTATTGATCAATGTCTAGTCAGCTAAGGTAGTGTATTTCACTTTTTAGATCTGAATGGCTGGGTCAACAGTAGTGTTTAACTGTAAATCATTGCTCTTACAAATAGCCAGTCAGATGAGTTAGTGCCCTGATATGACACATCCTGTGAACCAAGCATAAAGCTGGTATAGTACACTAACTGGTTCATAAAGCTACTGTTCCCTACATTCTTCAGTATTATGTTCATGGTATGTAACTAAAATTCTAGTAATGCTCTTTTGTAGTATAGGAATTTTGTTGCAAATATTTCAGGCGCTATTGGGGGCAATAGAACAGGCTCTCTGGCCAGCCATCCAACCTTCCCCATAAATGGCTTGCATGACATATAACCCCTCTTGGGCAGAGAGATCTTGGGTACTCGTGTTCCTTAGATTGGAAATCTCTGACGGAATGTGCAATCACTCAAGAATTTCACAAAAACATCTTCAAACAACTAGTCTTGGTGACCCTCTGCCTTGTAGTTAGTAGACCAAAGGTCCGTCCTAGGCTCTATGTAATGTCCCCATTTTTGTGTCTTCCTTAGTGTCAGTGTTTCTAGCAGGGTTAGCCTATTATTTGGTTCCCGTAGGCCAGCAGATTGTTTAGGGAACCCCATTCAAGGGTTTATGGAGACATACCAGGGCTTTGTGAGCCAGTTTGGGATAGTCTCCTAGATTTTAAGAAGAATCCCTATTGTTTAGGGATGGACTGGGAGTTGACCGGGAAACACCAGGAGACCTCTGGGATCAGCCTGGAGACTTTTGGCAGAGTTCTCTTATTTTTTAGGAGAGTTCCTAAATTTTAGGAGACTGTCAATTAGCTCGCAGTGGTCAGATAGCATCAGTGGACAAGTGTCATCAAACAGAACTCAGACCGGGGTCCAGATGAGCAAGCTAGGAATAATTTGGAGATAATTTAATTATTTCCTAAGTTAGGTGTTAATAAAATAATAAGAAAGTGATTATTATAATCACTTATAATATAATAATAAGGGGGTCATGGCACAAGCCCCTAGGTCGTGATTAAAATAAATTAAAACTTAAAAGATGGCCACTTTTCATGTATAATTAACCCTTCTAGTGGATCGAATTCCAAGAAGGTGAAAAAAAATTAAAATAAAACTTAGCCAAAAGTTAGAAAATAAAATAATGGTTGAACCCTAAATGGCTCGAACCATTTAGGAGGGAAAGCAAATTGAATAAAATGGGTTTTGGAGGCATTTTGGGCTTATCAGAATTATTATTTCAGAGCAGCATTTTGGTTTTGAGTCTCCATGAGCGTTTGAACCAGGTTTCACCTTTCAAGAACGAAATCTCTTGGGAGAGTGGAGATGGACGTAGCCCCAATTCCTAGTGACAGTTTTTTGCAATTAGATCCATTGGTACTGCTGTTTGGGATCAGAATTTGGGATGTACTTCTCAGATCAGGGTAAGCAGGCAGAAATTTCGTCATTTATATCAGATCGGTGCCTTGGAATGAGTTTTTAATTAAATTTGTACAACTCCAGCTTGGCCGTACAGCTATAGAGTCCATCCCACAACTCCTAGTTGGACATTAAGCATTATTAGAACAGATCTGATCAAGAAGGGGTCTGATTTGTGGACGTTTTGAAGGAGATGGGACTGCATCAGGATAAGCACATCCATTTGGCAAGGAATTCACTTCAGCTGGTAGCCGTACAGCTGCTACAGTCGTACCATTATTGGCTTCTTGGGAAAGTGCAACCAATTGCTGTAGATGTTTAGTGAGAAATCAGAAATAGCTCCTATCAGCAGATCGTAAGGGAGAAGGTATTAGGAGTGTATGTAATGCTGGAAATAAATTGCCATCAATTGTTCTCAGATCAGTACCTGGTACGGATATTGTACTACCCTAGGAATTAAATAAAATCAGTGTTTTTTCATAAGCAGCTTTAGTATTTGACTTGGATTTGCAGTAATTGCAATAGATTTTTCAAGCATTGCTTTATTTGTTTAGCATTGTATTCTGTGTATTCCAAAAAAAACACAAAAAGCAAGAAAGCTCAAAACCACAAAAAAATCAGAAAAGCATAAAACTCAGAGAAATCAGAAAATTGTTCATACGTTGGTCAAAGTCAAATTTGAGAGAGAGAAATCAGAATTGGAAAAAGAAAAAAAAACATCCGGGGGTTGGCTATTACAGCGGTAAAAGAGCAGAGTTTCCTGCCATCCTGTTGGGTAGCAGACATTACAGTTGGTTGCATCATACAGTGGGAAAAATGTCTACAGCTGAGAGGCCTATTTTTGAATTAATGCAAGAACTCTCTAAGTTAATGAAGGACCCAGATATTAAAAAATATCTGGAGACATGGACAAAACTACAAAAAAAAGAATATGAGAACAAGCCACGGGTTATCAATATGGTCACACATGCATCTACGGGCAATAAAGTTTTGCATGAAGGGAACGTCACAATATCAGCTTCGAACATACCCTTACAGCCTCCCAGTGACGTTGGCACTAGTACAAAGTTTGGTGTAGAGGAGATCATAAATTCACTTTCAAATGATGGGCTTGTTGAAGGAAAAGGAGATGAAGTTTTCAAAACAATTAACAATGATGGTTCATCATCTCATTGCAGTGATGAATTGATTTTATTCTTCAAAACAAGTCTGATTTATCATTGCGGGGAGCTGACTTTGAGCAGAGGTTTAGTGACTTGAATGGTTTGGATCCACAGTTTACTACTAAAAATGATAGTAGAGATGTACAACAAATTTGAGACATCTATGGAGCCATTAATAATAGGAACAATAGCTCGGAATTGGGCATTCTTCATAAAAGCAGTTTGCTTGGTTTGCATAAACAGGGCTGGAAGAATCAGTTTGAGGTGTTCATGGATAACCCCTTGTATGAGATGGATATTGAGGAGATAATTGGCAATCCTCTCTTTTAGTTTGATGGTGTTCACACACTTGATAGTACTTCAGGAGAATCGATATGTTGTATACCAAGAGACATGGATCACATAGTTCCTGAATATAGCAATTAGCGCTTTTGCATTTGAGATCCGGGTGTGATGGTTCCTTCACATGGCATGGATCTGGTTTGTGTTGGGTCCACTTTTGACCAAAATGCTTCCCTGACTCCCCTTTTACAGTTGGACATGAAGGATGGCATGTATAACAATGTTGATTAGGGTGACATCTACTCTGAGTTTTGCAACAGCGTTGCTAAACCCTTGCTTCATCATGAGGAAGCATTCATTTCACATGTAAGTTGTTCTAATTTCCTGACTTTGGGCAGCAGCTTTGAGTTTTTTGCATAATCATAAATTGGCAGCCCCAACTCATTCAAAAGTTAGTATGAAGTCTTCTCCTTTAATTGGCAGCTATCCAGGGGTCAAGATGGGAGTCTTATTGGTACATTTGATTTGTAAGAAGGCCTAGGCAGAGCTGCAAGATCTGGTGAAGGCGCGTTCTGATTTTCAGTTTGAGATCAACAGTCCCTTACTAACAAATTAAGAATTTCTGGATTTGATTGTGTTATGAATTTTTGCATCGACGTTTCGAATGACACTCCGTGATCCATCATCAGGATGAGCAATACTAGAGCACAAGGAAAAATGAATAAAGTTGCAGACGTAAACAGGTTAAAAGAGGGGAAGAGGTGGAAGGAAAGAGGTTCAAGGGCACATGTGATAGAATGATGTGATGGAAAATAATAAATAAAGAGGGGAAAATAAATGAGAGAACTAGGAGAAACCAAAAGAAGAGAGGCCCAAAGACTAGAAAAATAATAAAAAGGAAGAGAAAGGGAAAGAAACAACAAGCAAATAAATAAAAGCAAGCGTGTACAAATACACCTATGAAAAAATAAAAATAAAGGAAAATAACAATATATATATATATATATTCTCAAACAATTAAATAAATAGCATATATAATTGTGAATATATACATTTATATATATATATATATATATAATTGTAAATATATTCTTTATATATATATATATATATATATATATATATAAGAATATATTTACAATTATATCTAAAGGAATATAATTACAATTATATATGCTAGAAAGTATATATATAAACATATATATACAAATATAAATGAATGAGCATATATATATATATATATATAGGTACATAAACATATATATATATATGTATATGTATATATGAATATATATACATATGTATATATATGCATAAGCATATACATATAGATATAAATATGTGTGTGTGTGTGTGTGTGTGCGCATGCGCGCCAAAAGTGAAAAACGACAAAGAGACCCAAAAAAAGAAAAAAAGAAAGAAAAGGACAAACTGCACCAAGGGACCGAGGGGAGGAAGAAAGGAGAGGACGAGGGGATAGGGTGAAAAGACAGAAAGAAAAGGAGGGGGGAAGAAAGGAGCACAGGCCGGGGGGGAGGAAAAAAAGAGAAAGGGAGAGAAGAAAAAAGTCCCTTACTATCACATAGAATGGTGGGAGCAGCCATATCACATATGGATGATAGTAGTATAGATTTGTAAGAAGGCCTAGGCAGAGCTGCAAGACATGGTGAAGGCACGTTCTGATTTTCAGTTTGAGATCGACAGTCCCTTACTATCACATAGAATGGTGAGAGCAGCCATATCACATATGGATGATAGTAGTAAAGATTTTACCATGTTAGCACTCGTGTTGGTGGACAAGCCAGTAATGCAATGGGGGCTGAGGTTTGCTTCAGCATTCTTTGTGGGTTCTTATGACCCGCTTTATGAGGATTTGGTGTCACCGCTAGTGGAGAGATGGCTAGAGGTTCACTACATGGAACCGGAGGGTGTTATGGACCATACACTTGGTGGATCAGCCCCTAGTGTTATGACTACACATGCAGACGGCGATGTGAGTGATACAAGTTTACCCTGGTCCCTGAACGTTCATGGAGCATTTGATAAGTCTGTTGGTGACAAGGCTCACCCGGTTGATGACTCCATAGAATATGTAGCTTCTCTATCCCATAAATTGGGTATACATACCATGGAGACTCCTGCATTTGGTTGGCATACCTTGCAGACTCAGTTGGCACATGAGTCTAGGTATGGGGATGTTGCTACGATTGATGATCAGGGGACACTAATGTGTCCATTGCAGGCAGATTGTGACTTCCGACTTGATATTGGGGGATATGTGTTCACTGATCACCTAGAGACTCCTTGGTGCATGGGTGTTTTGGGTCATGGAGGCTACTGGCCACATGGATTCGTGAGTCAGTTGGCATACTCTTATGAGGACACTCTCATTGTTAGGCATGATATTTTTTCTTTGGCAGAATGTGCAAAGGACTTTGTCCATCTGTGAGCAGCACTACGTCTCCTGGAGCAGCAGGTGGTTTTGTGAGTATTGTATTCCAATGTGATAGACATTTTGGGATAGCGTTGTTTCCACTTGATGTGCCTTGTAGGTTACAGAGGTCACTGGGATATGATGATATTGTAGCTTATCTTAAGCTACTTACAGATATTGGCAGTGACTTCACTTTACCATCCATCATTTCTTCAGATACCAAAGTGTTATTGGCAATTATTTGGTTTGAGTCAGAGGCCAAGCTTAGGCTCTATAGCATGAATTGTAGTTGAATTGTAGTTTATTCGGTATCAGTACCTATCATGCTGGTAACACGAAGTTGATGGACTTTGTACCCATGGAAGTATTTAGTCAGGATCATATGGTGCAGTTCACAATTGGGTGGAGTTCTATTGATAGCATTGGTAGGGTGATGTAGCGGAAGCTTGTTGTGCATCCAAGATCAGTTTTGTATAGAGTATGGGTCAGAGTATTTAGGATATACGTGTATGAGGTGGATTTTTGTGGTTTGCATTAGTATTACGACAACCTTGGTACCTTCCATTTTGTTGGCCGAGGTCATAACAGCAAAATATGAGGTGGGTGGATATGATTGATTATGTACCCATGACGATCCTTCTTCACATCCATGAAAGCTTATTCTCATTTAGGTGGACATTTGTCTTTGGTACACTCCTGGAGGATGTTTGGTTGAGCATAGTGAGTAGGGTTGGTCACTGTTCTCAAGGTGTTTGTAGGACGTAATAAAGTAATATTGTATTAGACTTAGTTATGTTTTGTTGGGAGGGTAGTTAGTAGCGAGGAGATGCGTCCGTTGGTTTCCCCAACCAACCGACCTTGATATAAAGACTTTGATTTATTGTTGCTGGACTGATGTTTTTGCTGGTAATAAATATAGAAATAAACATTTCCTCTCCATCTTGGTATTCTGGTATGGTACTCTGTGCATTTCATTGGTATTGGTAATAATTGTCTTATTAATAAAAATGTCTTGTGAGTATCATAAATATATATTGTATTGTTCTGTACATTGTGGATTAATAACCATTCTACAGTGTTGCTTTTGTCACTTGGAAATTAAGTGTCGGTATAATCCTTGCAGTCGGTGACAAAAGAGACATCTCTTCGTTGGTTGGTTACAGAGTCATGCTGGTGATTGATCTTCACTTTGAGAATGTTATTTTGGGTGATGATTGGGATTGTGCTATATGGTTGGGCAAAGTATTTTTTTGGGTGCCCAAAATTGTAATAAGTGAGGTTGTTGGTGTGATCTCTTATGGGATGCTTTGGCCGAAGACATTACATGGCATTGATTTCAATCCTCTCAGGTATCTCAGTCTAGGTTTTGATGATGATACCTTTGGGGAATTCCAGGAAGGGAGAGTGCAATTTTGGCACAATGGTTTTTCAGTTAGATCAAAGTGGCGCAGCATTAGCATGGTGGATTCCTTCTGAGATTATCGCGGGACCTAGGATCATTCTTGATTTCAGTTTAGATCAATTTGTTGATTGGAGATTGTAGTGGCATTGCTTGAGGAAAAGCAATCTTTGGGGAGGGCGGACTGTAATGTCCCCATTTTTGTGTCTTCCTTAGTGTGAGTGTTTCTGGCAGGGTTGGCATATTATTTAGTTCCTGTAGGCCAGCAGATTGTGTAGGGAACCACATTCAAGGGCTTTGTGAGCCAATTTGACAAGTTTGGAACAATCTCCAAGATTTAAGGAGTAATCCCTATTTTTTAGGGATGGACTGGGAGTCAACTGGGAAACACCAGGAGACCTCCAGGATCAGCCTAGAGACTTTTGGCAGAGTTCTTATTTTTTAGGAGAATTTGTAAATTTTAGGAGACTGTCAGTTAGCTCGCAATCGTCACACAGCATTAGTGAACAATTGTCATCAGACAGAACTCAGACCGAGGTTCAGATGAGCAAGCTATGAATAATTTGGAGATCATTTAATTATTTCCTAAGTTAGATGTTAATAAAATAATAAGTGATTAATCACTTATAATTAGTGCTCCA
Organism: Thuja plicata; assembly: GCA_018584345.1. Taxonomy (NCBI): domain Eukaryota; kingdom Viridiplantae; phylum Streptophyta; class Pinopsida; order Cupressales; family Cupressaceae; genus Thuja; species Thuja plicata. The sequence continues at coordinate 619,992 of MU224000.1, forward strand.
CGGGGACGCCTCCCCTGCATTTTTCTACCCGCACCCGTCCCGAGAATGGAACGAGAATGCGGGGACAAATTTTGGCCGTACTTTGGTCGTCCCCCAAGCCGTCCCTTTTTGTCAAAAAAATGGGGATCGTCCCCGAAACTTGCAAAGAAAAATGAAACAAGGGGGGACGGAAATCAATATCGGGGACAGCGTTGTCGTCCCTCGTCCGTCCCTGATATTGATTTTAGTCCCCTTTTTCCCAGTCGGACAGTGGACAATGAAAGATGAAAAAAATGCATTTTTTTAAATTTTAGTTGGCCGCGAGGGCCCCACATGGACTCTAAAACACAATAAAATATTTTAAACCCTATTTGGTCCATTAAAACACTAAAAGACTAACTCTTCTCATTTTCAGTTTTACCATACTTGCTAAGAGGAAGAAAAAAACATAGAGCAGCAGGAGTAATGAGGAAAGATTGCATTTTGGACTGCTTGGGGTTCCATTGGATGAGGATCCTCTGCCTACCCCTACCAATACCAATGACTCGGAGGCTGAGTCTAACTCTGATTTTGATTCAGATTCCTAGAGGATAGAAATATATTTGGCATATACTATTTGCAGATACATTATTGGTTTTGAGTATTATGGACATCTGATTATGGAGTTGAAATTCTATGTTATTGTTTATTGTTTACTTTTAGTATTTTAGTTGGACTTCTCTTTATGTCATTTTGATTTCATGCATTATACTTGGAGCCTTTGGGCAGTTTTGCTATATGTACATCATAATTTTACAATGAAAGTACTTAGTATGTGAATTTTGTTAATTTTCTATGTATTGAGCTTCTAAAATGTCTATGATGAATGGTTTATCAATGTTATGATATGCATATTTGAATTCTCTCTCTATATAAAAATTCCCTTATTTTTTTAATCATCATCCCCTGAGGTCCCGTCCCCTAAATTTTGGCTTTGACCCATACCCGTACCGGAAGCACGTCCCCGTCCCCGTCCCCGAAACTCCGTGGAGCATAGCTTATAATATTATAATAAGTTATAATAAGGGGGTCATGGCACAAGCCCCTAGGTGGTGATTAAAATAAGTTATAAATTAAAAGATGGCCACCTTTCATGAATAATTAACCCTTCTAGTGGATCGAATTCCAAGAAGGTGAAAAAAAATTAAAATTAAAATTAGCCAAAAGTTGGAAAATAAAATAATGGTTGAACCCTAAATGGTTCGAACCATTTAGGAGGGAAAGCAAATTGAATATTGGCGGCATTTTGGGCTTACCAGAATTATTATTTTCAGAGCAGCATTTTGGTTTTGAGCCTCCATGAGGGTTTGAACCAGGTTTCACCTTTCAAGAACGAAATCTCCTAGGAGAGAGTGGAGTTGGACATAGCACCAATTCCTGCTGACAGTTTTTTGCAATTAGATCAATTGGTACTGCCGTTTGGGATCAAAATTTGGGAGGTGCTTCTCAGATCAGGGTTAGAAGGCAGAAATTTCTTCATCAAAATCAGATCTGTGGCTTGTAATGAATTTTTACATAAATTTGTACAACTCCAGCTGCCATATAGCTATAGAGTCCATCCCACAGCTCCTAGTTGGAGGTTAAGCATTATTAGAACAGATCTGATCAGGAAGGGGTCTGATTTGTGGACGTTTTGTAGGAGATAGGACTGCATAAGGATAAGCACGTCCATTTGGCAAGGAATTCACTTCAGCTGGTAGCTGCTACAGCCGTACCATTATTGGCTTCTTGGGAAAGTGCAACCAATTGCTGTAGATATTCAGTGAGAAATCAGAAATAGCTCCTATCAGCAGATCGCAAGGGAGAAGGTATTAGGAGTGTATGTAATGCTGGAAATAAATTGCCATCAATTGTTCTCAGATCAGTGCTTGGTAGGGTATTGTACTGCACTAGGAATTAAATAAAATCAGTGTTTTTTCATAGTCAGCTTTAGTATTTGACTTGGTTTTGCAGTAGTTGCGGTAGATTTTTCAAGCATTGGTTTATTTGTTTAGCATTGTACTCTGCATATTCCAAAAAACACAAAAAGCAAAAAAGTTCAAAACCACAAAAAAATCAGAAAAGCATAAAACTCAGAGAAATCAGAAAATTCTTCATATGCTGGTCAAAGTCAAATTTGAGACAGAAATGAGAATTGGAAAAAAAAAAACCATCCAGGGGTTTGGCCATCACACTCTAGCCTTCTATATTGTTTTCTTCTTTTAATTCTTTTATCATAGGAAGTATATCTCTTCTCACAGCTTATACGGCCCGTTTCATTCTCATCACTAGATTTCCAAGTCATCGTCTTCTCAACTCTTCCTCGAGCATGTAAATTTTTTGTTTTTAATGTCAATGACTCAATATGCATTGCTTTGTTGTTTGCATCTTCACAAGCCAAAAGTGGAACTATCTTTATCTTCCTCCACAAGAAGGGTGTCAGCCCCTCAATGAACCATAGCTTCTTCAAATTGTCGGTTCTTTCTTGATTTTTAACTAGGATTCTGTAAGTCTTCAATGATAGGCTTGTCTACTTTCATGTTTTCTTTCCTGAATACTGTAATTGTCCACAACAGTTTCATTATTGCCTCTAAGAATCTTGAATTCTCTTTCAAATGGTTTTCTTCCCCAAAGGCCTTGTCACTTGATTTTGTATCTGCAAAACATTCAATGAACAACAAAATGGCTGGTCATGACCATAAAGGCAACCAACGGTATTTATATGTTTTCCCATTAATTGTCTAGATAGCATTACATGTTGAACTACTTGTCATTGATGTCACAATATGATGCAGATGTCATGCTCTAAAGATGCACGATGTTTGGTGATTAAAAACATATGCAGTGGAGAATACATACCTTTGTGAATTCAATCATTTCTGTGTTTTTCTAAGAACTTGAGTCTATGTATGAAGGAGGACTGATCTAGTCAACAATTGAGATCTCTGTTGTTTATGAATGCACAAAAATACAGAGCAAATGTCAACTTCATATATCAGCGTAAACTACTAATCTTCCATGCGAATGAAGAATGAATGTTATCAAATATTTGTATCAACACCACCGGCATCATACAGAATTATATAAGCTGCAAACAACTCAATGGTTTGAATGCAAGATTTTTGGATTATATTGTGTATATATTTTTTGATAGACGTTTCGAATCACACAAAGTGATTCATCATCAGGATAGGCAAAAAATATATACACATCATCACTGATTTTTTGCCTCATCCTGATGATGAATCACTGTGTGATTCAAAACGTCGATCAAATACTGTATACACAGTTTAATCCAAAAATCTTGCATTCAAATATACAGACTGGAAAGATAATTCCATCTAACTCAATGGTTTTTATGTTTCTTTGGATTTGACTGTTACAAAGAATAGATTGAAAGCCTTTCAGGTGCTCTGTAACGAACTTGGCGTATAATCACTTGTTTAAGAACATTATATTTTATAGGTCGAATCTTTATTCTGGATCAAGACAAATTCTAGAGAAAGATCTCATGAAATCTATCACAGGTATTAAGGTTTTAAAAGAGTTCAAAGTATTAAAAGTAAGTTCGGTGGGTTTTTTCTGCATCATGATTAAATATGAGTTTGTATAAAAGTTCAGTGGCGTAGATAAAAAGCCCCGTTGGCAGGTGGTTGACAGTTGGCAGATGATATCATTGTGTAACTTTACTTTGCCTCCGATGACAAGAGACACGATAAAGATAATGAAACGATAGTTTCATCATCATATGTCTTAAAAAAATTTCATTTAAAGACACAAGTTCCGATGAGAATAATGAAGTGGCAGTTGATAGGTCAGTTGTTTAGTTATAACTTCTTCTATGGTTACAACGTCTTTCAACTTACGATGCATTATGTATATATATCTTTCCTCATTCAAATGGTGGGGGTATGTTGTGATCAGTGGTGCTTATTCTGTAGAATCTGTCTGCAGAAGTGTCTCAACCAAATTTGCAGATGTTGTGATAGATATAGTGATGTGAATGAGAATCACTGGAAAGAGATGTAATATGTAAACTCACTGAGGGAATTGTAAATATACATAAAGTGAGTAAGGGATGTTATGACAGAGGAGAGAGAACACACATTTGTGACAAAGGAATGCAAGTGTTATGATTACATTGACAACTTGAAATGAAAGATTAATTATTGTGCTGTGATTCAGTTGATCAGGTAGAATAGTGGATGTTTGCAGTCTTTATTTACAGATTATTATTCTTATGACTGTGTATTCTTTAGAACCTTATATATACATCATACCTCTGGTGCTATAAAAGTAACAGTTTACATTTTCAGATTATTGTCTTATGTCAGTTGACAGTACCTTCTGTTTGGAGGAATTCTATTTGCAGATCTTTATCGTTCAGAAGTACAGCATTACATAGCATATTTGAGAATTGTTGATATTCAGGTTGTTAAAGTTTATCTATATATTGTTCTAAAGTGCAGTGCTTCTGAAGTTGTAATCAGTGTAACTGTGATTTGTACTGTCTTAAGGTTGGTGCTTTTTGAATACTGAGTGGATGCTCAGATTAGTAAGAGTTAGTGCTCTTAGAACCGGGGTTTGGTGACTCCTTAGGGTCGGTGCCCTTAAACATTGTAATTGAAGTTATTTGTGAGGCTGGATTAGGACAGTAGATCCTAGCACCGTTTCTCACAGTGGTTTTTCTCATCCTGGGTTTCCACATAAATTCTTGTGCATTGTTTCTTTGTGAGATTGCATCTTTTTGGGTTCAGTTTCAATTACTTTCAGATTACAAGTTTCACTATAAGTTGAAATTGATTAAGAAATAAAGTTTATATCTACTACTGATTCAATCCGCCATGCACCCCCCCTCCTCCTCCCCCTCACTAGTAGAATTGTGCTCTACATTACATGTTGTAGAATGTTGCATCAGGTCTTTAGGTCCATGACCAATAAAATTTAGCAGCTTCTGCTCCTATGGACTTGGTGGTAGAAAGCCCATTGATTAATGCTGGACTCAAAAGAGCTTTTTTGGTACAACTTTCCTCTTTACCAAGGTATGGATGTGTTGATGTGTGTTTTATGACCCACCAAACAGTAGAACAAAATACTGAGGTATCTTATCCTCTCTTGATCAAAGTCTCGTGTATGCTAAGATTGCGAAAAGATCATACGATGACTCCAAGGTTCATTTTATGTCAGGGCTTGACTGTGGATAAGCTCAGTGGTAAATGTGATTTGTTGATGATCACAAGGGGCCTTACATTTTCAGTCTTGGAATGATTTAACATCATGATGAACACAAGAACTATCAAAAGATTTGCAATGAAGCTCTTCCTTTTTGGGATTTTCACGAGATATGCAGAAGTAAAAGGGGTTTTAAGGGTTTAGGAATTTTAATCTACTCCTAAAGGTAGTGATAGCAATGGTCAGTACTTCGGTGGACAAATTCCTAATAACCAAGTTTCGCTTCGCCAAGTTATACAACTACACGAGAACCGGTGCAATCTTCAAGGGTTATGAAAAAGATTTTCATACCACCACGAACACCATCATGAAGAACAATGTACGTGAATGACAGACGTTAAGCATATGCAAGAATAGGGTTCAGGCTAACTTTACACAACAATTTACAATCAGTAAAACGTCAAAAGTATGAACCAAAGGAACTCATCAAAACACCATTATATTTCCCATTACAATCACAACACTTCATTTAACTTTATCCAACAAATCTAAACTAAATGAGGGAATTATGAAACCAAGCAAGCACTAAAACACATCAAGTATTCACCAAACTTCAATGAAAACTTTATTGTCTCAGTAGCCCGTAGCAACAATCTCAAAATCCACTACTTACAAATGAGAAGTGAGGCCTTTATATAGGTCCTCGGATACATCAGGTGCCCCAGATCAAAACAATAACCAATGGCCCAAATTTTGCCACCTCAACCCTAATTAGGGTTAGGGCAAATAAGAAGGAATCTACATTGATGAGCATAACTATGAGGACCAATCAAAAGGAGAATCTCCACTATAGTGGACAATAAATGCCCACTACATTCACCTATCCAGAGGGAGAGAGGGGTGCAACAAATGACCATTAAGCGTGCCCACTATGCATTAAATGCATCTCTACCAAGAAGTCTACCTTTGACCTCTCTGCTTGAATGCCTAGAATCTTCCCCAAACCGCCAACTCGATGATGATTCCTACTTGAATTCCAAAGCTACCATAGCTCGCTCAGATTTTCTCAAGCTGTCTTCCCATTCTGGCAATAAATCTTGAGCAGTATGCATATCATTCGAGAAGGTGGAGAAGTTCACGAAGTCATCCCTGGTGAAGAAATTCAATCTAAAGAATTCTTCCAACTTACTCTTCAGGTTGCTTACAGTTATCTCATTTCATACAACCTTTGTGACACCAGTGATGCAACAGTGTTGGAGATCTCATGTTTGATATTCTCAACTATCCCCCTCAATCGAGTGGATTCTTCGACGAAATGTCCAAACATTTCCTTTTCCATGAGCACTGTGCCATACCATCAGGTGAAATCATATGCTCCTCCTTCCTTAATGACCCCACAGTCAACTAGTACCTGTCTGGGTGTCTCCATCAATTCATGTAATTCGGCAATCATCTCATTCTGATAAATATGCTCATCCTCCCATGATTCCTCCATGCACTGAATCAAGGAAAGGATGGCTAGTGCCTTGTCATAAACTCATACCAAGTCTTCAGCATGGTTGTAGGCCTCATTCTGGATGCCCTCGATCCAAACTTTTGCTCCCTGAGCCACTTGCCTGATTCTATCTATACTCCACTAACTCAGTTGGAATAACCGGCGGGGGAACAAAAGATGGACCTTCTTCCCTCACTAGATGAGGTAGGTTGCTAATGTAATCGCACAATGCTTTGATTTCTCCCTTCTGCCTCCGGCATTTCTCTTCTAATTTCCTCATCTTGTCCTTGACTGCTTGTGCGAAATCGTCAAATTCCTCCATGACCTGTGCTCGAGAAGCATGACCAAGATCAAACTCTGTTACGTGGCATTCATCCAGAGTGATTTGATCTTTTGCCTTGTCCACGACAGGTGTTGTAAGTTGAAGGGTTCTGGATCCAGATTCCCCTTTGACAATCTTTGCAAACTTCTTAGCTTTCCCTTTCTCCTGCGATTGGTTGACTCGGTTCATGATTTCCTGCGATTGGCTGACTCGGTTCATGATTTCCTGCAATTCGACGACCGGATCAACCTCCTTCTCCTGACTTCTTTGTAGCCTCTACTTCACCCATTCTGGAACGGTGACACCTTGATCTTTCTGCACTGCTAACTACTCTTGTCCCTGCATTGCTCTTGTATTGATTTCCTCGGCTCCAGGACTTTCTGTCATCACCTCCGGAGCTGGTGTCTCTGTGGTCGGAATTTCTTCTTTAGTTGTAGGAATCTCTTCCTCTATTCTCTTTCTAAAAAATACACCAAGACTTTCTTTGGTGGTAACATCCTGTTCCCTGCTTCCCAACACAAACCCCTCATTGGCATCGATACTCAATCTATCCTGTACCGGCCTTGTCATGTGTTGCTCTCCTTGCTCTATTCTTCTTCTGCTTGTTTCTACTTTCTGCCTGGTGAAAGTGCCTATCTCCTGCACACTTGGAGTCTGGCTAGGTGAGGATGGCACATCCTCGAATCTCGGTCTCTTCTGTTGTGGCTCTTCAACATGAAGATCCAACCTCCTCTTCGTGTGTGTTTCCTGAGTAACACCCTTTTCCCTCCTATATTTAGCACTTCCTGACAAAATCTCTCCTTCTATCCTTCCTCCTGAAGGTTGCTTTTGTCTTTCATCCCGCAGTGGTTGATGTCCCAACAACTTGTACGTCTAGTCCTCCTTTGGTACAATTATTCTGTCAAATGTTCGTTCCACCCACCACTTTGTGAAGTCCAAGATTGGTTTTGACAATGTATCAAGATCTGAAATCTCCTTCCTTTGCCAGTCATGGGGATGAGTTAATTTTGCCTTCTCTGGATTGTACCTTTTCTGAATCAGATTTGGATCATCCTCCATCTGATCAAGTACGTGAAAGATTTTGCAAGCTCTGATGATGCTTAGGGGCAATCTGGAATGCATCATTTTCCTAATCTCATTTTCATCTGCAGCATTGACCCAAAAATCTTCAAGGTGCATCCTGTGTTGATACCTTGCACATGTCGTCGATTTGATTTTGTTATAAGGATCGAGATCCGACCTTCCTAAATAGAACGGAAGATGGAAGAAGTACAACTCATCCTGGGATCTTTCGACTGCCTTTAGACATGGGCACATTTCAGCTTTACCCTCTCCTATGGAAATCGGGAAATCCAACCCCAACTTTTTCCCTTTTTGAATTTTGTCATATATTGTCAGCTGCCAAGTAAGTTCTAACAGAACCATCTTGTCCGTAGGATAGCTTGGAATCTTGTATGGTTGTGTCGAAAATCCCTGCACTCTGATATAGGAGAAAGTGGGAAACTAAATAAACCAGGCTCTGTATTCCTCCACTAGCTTCATTGCTCCGTTAGATAATCTCATGTGCAATCTTTTCTGCCAAGTCCTCACAATTCGCATTGCGAAGGCATCATTGACTCATACATAATCATCTATGGCCTACAAATGCAACTGAGGGTAACACTCGTGTACTTCCAAACGCGAAGTGCCACTTCAGATTGCTTCCTTACACCACAATCCATCATACCTCATGTTTCGTGCCAACATGTATATGGCATAGGAGCTCATATAAAATTTCTATGATTGCTCCAGCTTCATCAACTGCTCACTCAGGTTATCACTGATCATTCCAGTCCAATCCATATGATTATAATCTTCAACTACTTGCTCGACAAAGTATCACATCCAAGATTTGAACAGATAGGATTGTGGTAGACCAAAGATCTTACTGAGCATCGTGAATAACTCGTATTCTCTGTGAAAATCCAGCCATACCAACTCCTTCGGCAATTTGGAGTTATGGGATCTATTCTTTTTCAGCCATTTGTCATTTATGATGTTTTCACAATATTGAATTCCAGCAGTGAAAACTTTGTGTGCTTGTTCCTTTGTCTTCAACACCAACCTCCTGGAAGAAAGGATTCCAAATGCTTCAGTAATCGTTGGTGGAGAAAGGTCTGCAATGATGTTTCCATCTGCATCTTTAATCTTTCTGTCTTTTGAATTGAAGTGCTTGGTGCATTCCACGATCAGCTCAGAATGCTGAGAAGTTGGAAGAAAGCCAGCTGCAGCTACGATCCCACTGTTCACAATCCGGGTGGCCAAGTGCGTCAGCTGGTGATCTTTGTATCCAAACATTCTTCGGTGAATCCAGGGATCCAAAGTTGGTATCTCTAATTTCTGCCCATTTTGAAACAATCTTGGATTCTGGATAAAAGCTTCTCTGCTCATTCTTTATCAGCTGCTTCCTTGTCATGCTCATTCCTCTAGGCTTTGTCATTCCTGCAAAACAAAAATCAAAACAAACATAAGAATTGTGCAGGAAAACAAAAAAAGCAAACCAATTTCTCAAGGAGAAAATTCTGAAAAATCTGTCAAAATCCTTCATTTTCCCTTCAGGATTGGATTTTCTCTCCTTCAAGAAATTACGCTCTTTCACAAACTTACTGCAAAATTCCTTCTCTAAATTTCACGACGTCTTGGATCCCTTTCACGCTTTTCAAAAACAAATTTCTCTCCTTGGAAATTTTCTCTCAAGAATTTTGCTCAACTTTCAAGAAAATCTTTGCTCGAATCCTCTTAATTCCTAAAAAATCCTCAGCTTGTTTTTCTTGAACTATGTGATAATAAAATGCGAGATCTTCATATATAGACTGAAACCCTGAAAAATTGCTTTAAAGCCGCAGACTAAATTTAGGAAGCTGCTAATCCAGACAAAGATTCTCCTCCAAGAAATGCCACTTGTCATAGTTTTTCTCTGTTTTTAGGAAACTTGCCAATTTAAGTGTTTTTTCTTCATGAGGAAGTTTCTAGATTTTATCCAATTTCTTGACTTTCTGATTTTAAATATTGAAAAAAATAAATCTCAATATTTAATTTTCCACCAATACTAATTTAAAAAGTGATTTAATTCCATTTAATCTTCCAAATTTTTATGATTAACTTATCACTTTTTGGTTTATTAATTAAATACAGACAAAATCAACATTTAATTAATTTTTAATTTTTTCAGCTCTCTGTCGCTTTTTCACTTCATTTATTATATATATTAAATATGAAATTTAATATTTAATCGATTTTGAATCCAAAATTCCAAGTATTTCCCAATTCCAAAATCTTTTAGTTTTTTCAATTTTTTCCATTTTTCCAAGATTCCGCGATTTCAAAGATTTTTCATTTTTTCGAGATCCAGAAATTTTCAAGGATTTCCAATTTTGGGAATTTTCCACGTTCTTTGATTTTTTTTATTTTGCGAGTTTTTTCAATTTCCAGGATTTTTCCATTTTTCCAAGATCTTGGAATTTTCAAGATTTCCAAAATTTCAATTTTCTGAGATTCCGGAATTTTGGAATTTCCAATTTTCCTTAATTTTTTTCGGAATTTTCCAACTTCGACTTTTCCGAAAATTTCCATTTTTTCCAAGACTTCAACTTGTACTTTGCATTTGAGGAATTTCAAAATCTCCATTATCGGAATTAAAATCTCAAAATTTTCGAACTTAAGTCATTTAAATCATCCTTCACAACTCTTTGTCAGTGAACAATGTCCACCCCGTCATTACTTCCCATGTTAAATCGAGCATATCAAAAGATTCGACCATGTATTGTTTCCAATTCCTCGTGAATCATCCATAGCGAAGGATTTTAATACTTTCCCCAAAATCCACGCCAATGTCAAATAGAGTATTATTATAAAGGTGAAGGACATTTTATACATATATCTTATTTTTCAAAATGATGTGTAATTCATGGTTAAACGTCTTTTAATCTCTTCCTTGGCCTTTAAAAAAAATTGTGCTCATCGATGGATCCTCATCCCTTTGAAATTTCCCTCACCAATGAGAAGCCGACACGTTTTGGGCCTCTAACCGGATTTTCTTTACTTACGTAATTTTCCTTGACTTGCTCGGATATGCGCTGGGGCAGGATTTTATTGATCTCAGGGATTTTTCTTCTTCGCGGAATTCCTTGGCATATTGAAAAGTGCGCTCGAGAATGCGTTTGGACACAATTTGGCAATGTCTCCGGATATTCTATTTGGGTGGGGATTCCATGACATTATGAACTTTGTGCTTCTCATGGCCGAGCGGGATTTGAGTGCGGTGAAAGATTTTTCTTTTTGCATTGACTTTCCTCCACATGCGTTGAATTGCACTCCACAATTTTGGGTGTCCACAGTGGGTATCTTCCTTAATACATTTCTCATTGCTCTGGACTGCGGATTTCATCTTCTGATTTCTTCATTCTCCGTTGGACTGTATCATGTGGACATCGATTCTGAAATACTTCTTCCTTCATCGATGACTCCATGACCTGGCTCATTCGGTGCTCTGAGCATTTTGGGGCTCCATCGCGGATTGTCTTTTCAAAACATTCCTTGACTGAACGCATTTTGTGCTCGGGCGGGCTTAGCTTCCATGACGGAGCTTCCTTAGTTCTTTGTTTGCATCTAGCGCACTGCTGTTGATTTGCTTTGAGGGCTTCGTTCGAGCTATGGACTCAGCAATTTTAAGAACTGCATCGTTGTTGTCATGTTGTCTTATAGAAATCATCTTGAAAGTTATTACGCGAAATCAAGACCATTCTCCTTATTTCCTCTGAGTTTTGCGAATAGATAATAATTCCTTTCTTCACTATTTTGTGCTTCAGGCGTGAACGTGGACATTTCCTCCTTTCATAATATTTCCCTAACCATCTAGAAATTCCGCTTGGGATGCATTTAGCCACTGGAAACATCTCTAATCTTAAGGAATTTACTTAGGGCGCGTATAGGGGGGTGTCTCTCTGTTGTAGATTCGTGCTATGTCTGGGTGAGATTCAGGCTCAAATGGAATCTCTTTTGTATTTAAAATTTCGCTGAGAATACATGGACGTCCTTGTATTTGGATCCTTGTGTGAACTTTCTCCTTGACCATCGTGAGGGGCTCCCGTGCTCAAAGCATTCTTGTGGACATTTCCTTCGAAACTTTTCTTTACCTGAGAGTTTGATGCATCTAGAGGACTCATGTTGGGCAAGCCTTCTCGGCCATATCATATTTGAGCTCAAAGATCAATTTTGGAACCCTCAGTTCATCTTATCTTTTGTGTTTTAGTTCTCGCCAGTGTAGACCGCCAAAAGGGATGGCTTCATTGGAGACATATTCTATGGTCCCTTTTCATTTGATTTTTAGCATGTGCAAAAAAATGTATTATTTAGCATGATGAATTTAGAATGCCCTTTCAAATTTGTCCCAAATGTTTGATCAATCTTTGTAATTGCCTCGATTTTCCCTCTCACCGAGATGTTAGTGACTTTTGACATCTTCGAACTAGGTGAAATTCTATTGCTCTTTACTTCCAGTTGTTCCCCATCTTAATCATTTTGCTTAGCCATTCAAATTGCCCTCCGGATGGGTTTACCTAGTTGACTCAAAATCTATCACTCAAAGGACCCAATGCTTGAAATTTTATCCAACTTGACAACTTTAGGATAAGATACATTTCAAAATAAGAACCTCGACGAATAGGGAAGAAAACTTAACCCAAAACTTGGTCAACCTATCACTTCTCAAATAGAACCTGGGAGACTGAAACTAGAGCCACTACGACAACCAAAACCGAAAAGGTCAAGTAGGCAAAAACAAAGGGGGGTCCCATTTGAAATGGGCGAGTAGTGATCAGGTCACAACACCACCGCCTTCTTGTCTCCCACCAAGTTTCTAGGCATCTACCGTAAAAGGCACATAAAAGGCATAAAATATACCACTGAACATTATTTTCCTTCTCCATTTGTCGTTGGAAGCACTAAAGGTGCCCTAGACAAGTGAAACATGCGCATAAGATTGCAACCATGTTTGCATTTACATTTGTTTGCAACCATGTTTACATTTGCATAAGTCAGACTGATCAGTTGATGATACATATATGGTACAACTTAACCACAGTGAGTAAATATTTTGATGGATGGTAGACCCATTAAATATAGGTATCATGACAGAGAGAATGTCAGAGAATAATTATCTAGATATGTGGCAACCCAAAGTCCCAAATAACAATCATAGCAAAGAGATTATCTGCCAAACAAATATAAGTTGAGAATCTGAATGGACCAAAGATTGGCAGAAAGCCATTAATAATGCAAAAATCACACCTAGAATTAGAAAGTTTAAACATCAACTATCAGCTGAAATTAAGGCTTCCAAGTCCAATGAATCAAGGAATGATTGACAAATAACAAACTACGAAAATTATAGCCAGACATTAAAATTACTAGAGAAAGGAGCCAATCGAAAAACATAGGTGTCCATGAGAATTAAAGGAAGTGCAATAAGGCCAAGATGAACGAAGGTAACAAGTTATCAACAAAAGAATAGTTGACTGTTAAGTTATATAAATTTTGAATCCAATAAGACCATAAAAACCAATAGCACTACTAGGTTACCATCAATCACATTCACTGCAAATCTAAGCACCCATTGTCAGGGACCAGGTGCCTGGGTGGAATAATGAGCCCACGCAGACAGGAAACATCAAGATGTCGAGGCATACTATTGATGGTAAATTTCTAATTAATCAACCCTATTAATCCTAAAATGTTGAATAATTAATGTGGTATGCCCATGGATGAATCGAACGTGTACTATGATATGTGCTTCATCCCATGATTTGAGATTACTAGCATGCAAGGTTAATGAAAAAAGATTCACTCCGTGGAGGTGGAAATGAGGCTAGAATGATATATTCTTTCACCCAATTTATCTATAATTATGGTATTTATATCAAGATTCAACCAACTTTTGGAGTTAATCTCATTGACCCATATTTCATTAGCACAGGTTTACACGAGCCCATTTATCATTAAAAAGAATGGTCCATTTAGCACTCATTATATCTAGGTGACGCTCACAGGGGTGAAGCATCAAGTCTTCCCAAGCGGTCATTTATCTGTAAGAACCCCCTATGATTCTAACTCCTACAAACACTGAATTGTTTCAATTTTGGATGTTTGACAATTTATCAAACACTTTGCATGCAAGCTTTGATACCACTGTAATATCCCTTGCTAAATCTGATCCCTTAATTGCTGACTTGGAGCTCAAGGAATATTGTCAAACAGTTGTCATGAAACCTCTATCTTGCTGTCTTTTGTTTTCAGATTGTTTTTGCTTGCTTGGAATGGATTAAAATGAAGTTTAAATGCTTGCAAATGATTACTAAGATTCTAGGCAAAGAACTAAATGCAAATGAAATCCCTGTTGTCTTTTTGAGTGCATACATATGATTTCTACATGTAAAATGTGCACCTACAGCCAATGGACATTTTCACAAACACTTGGCATGCATACTAGAGATTCACTATGAACTAAAATGAATAGCTATAGGAAAGGCATTTCGATAAACAGTTGTTGTGCAACCTTATAACTCCCTTATTTGATTACAAACTACTTTCAAAAACTATTTGCAAATATTGAAATCTGAAAACTACTAGGCACATAATATAGAAAACCTGGTAAACATACGCAGCAGATTAGAAACACCAACAACCATCAATAATTGTCTCCACAAATGTATTGCTATCATCAAATGATCAAAACTGAATGGATTGCGAGTCCAAATGCCAAACGATATCTCCTAGATATCAAACACTACCTCCAGGATGACTCACGTGACAACAGATATGAACCTCGACTAGCATAAATATGGCACGGCAGTTAATAATAATGCACAATACAACTCCTCCAACCACATTCTCTCCAATAGCTGGCTGTCAGATGCAATTCACTGCTGATCCTTTCAAACCCGAACAATCATTCACAAAATTTAAAAAATGTAGCTCAAAGACGACTCCCGGAAGAAACCATTCCTTAGCTGCACAATTCACTAGTTATCTACAACCAATTCGAAGTGCTGGAACTCTGAGAATTACCAATTCTTCAGGTTCTTGAATTTTAAAACCCTTCGTTCCAAACTCAACACGCACGATCACCAAATTCATCAAATAACAAATGCTCAAATAATGAGTTCAATTTCTCTCCAAGGCCTTTTATAATATTTCCACCATGAATCTTCATTAGCAAGGCTCTTTAATGATTTTGATATTTGCATTTGTTGACCTTATATTATATCATTAATAAAGAGTACTTTTTAATGAGTATTAATTACTCATTACCCTCAAAATGGCCCCCACTTTAATATAGTCATTTTATAACTTTATAATATAACTTAAATTATTAAACATCATTAAGGTCATTAAAATATTAATATCTCATTAATACTCATTATTTTGACTAGCAGTTTGAACCAAGGAGTCAACCATCGCATCCTCTGTCCATTTGACTGCCTTACTAAAAAAAGAAAGGGGTCTTCTCGATCAACCTCTGACTTACTATAAATAGTATGTCAAACGGAGCCCTGGAAATACCAAAAGAAAGCAAGAATTGGAAACCACTAAACTCTGGAGACGATACAAACCTCAAGAGACCCTCTATCCAAACTCATCAATCTACGAGGGTCAGAATAATAGGCTAATCATCCAAAAATCCATGTTTGCTAAAATGGGGACATTACAGCATCCCAAAACTACTTCAACTCATCACAGTTAACCATTGAATTTCCCCCAAGATCAAGCCCACTAATATTGCTACACCATTTGCAAAACCTTTGACAAGTGTTCTACCTTGCGAATTATTCATTATAGAGCCCCTTTAGCTCATCCATTGACAAGTAGTGGGTATTTTCCCCAACATGTCATATTATGGTATTTATATCAAGATTTAACTGCATAGTTTTTGAGTAAAAAATATTCACGCAAATTTTATTAGTGGTTCACTCAAACCCATTGTTCATGAGAATGAATGATCCAGTTAGCACTCATTGCATATCGTTGACACTTAAAAGAGTGAAACATCAAGATATCCCGAGGAGGTCACCCATCCCAACACTACTTTGACTCAAGTGCACTTCACCATGAAATTTCCACTCAATCTCATGAGAGATGAGTTTGTATGAACCACTGCTCTTGAAACATGAGTCAATGAGTTTGACTCAAAAACTATGCAATTGAATCTTGATATAAAAATCATAATTTGCCATATTGCAAAAAAACCACCTACTTGTTAATGGTTGAACCAAAGTGTAATGTCCCCTTTTCGGGGCACATTCTTTCGTGCCTTATAGTTAGCCCTTTCATCGTGGTCCGGTGGGCTAACCGGGGTTTGGCAGGTGATCAGAGGGATGTTTGGCCTAGGTGTTTTCAATTTCAGGCCAATTGGATCAGTTTCCACAAGGTTCCAGTGCGCTTACTATTTATAGTAAGTTGGCAGAACTCAGTTTTTCTGGCATTTCAATAGTGGACTTGGAGCGTCTCGCCGAGAGCTTTCTAACAAACTATCACACGTCCTCATCCGAGTTCGTTTGACCCTCCGTTTTAATGCCAGAAGGTTCCTTTATTTTATTATGTCACTTTATAACCCAACGGTTATATTTATTTAAAAAGTGACTTTAAGTGGAATATGAAGAAACAAAGTGGGGAAACTGAAGAGTCACAGTTGCAGCTTTAAAAGAGTCTCATTGTGTATGCTTGGTTTATGAATTCATTTTTCTCTTGGAGAATCCAGAGAGCTTCAGCTTTCGATTCTGAAACCTGAGGACAGAAACCTTCAGGCTTTCTCGGTGGATTGGACGGAAACCCAGTTCATCTCCGGTGCGGATTCACAGCAGAGTTCACCATTGTATTCACAGGTTCTTTATCATCCGATCTTACTGTTATTTCTGTATTTCAGATTGGGAAGTTTGTAATTCATGGTTATTGTATTGTTGTTGTATAATGCAATAATGTTGCTGAGGGTTTTAATGGAATATATATTGCTGGTTTATTGCATGAATGTATTTGTTTAAATTTGCATGAGATATATTTGTAAAAATTTGGAAAAGACCCGGTTTGGGTCATTACACAAAGGAGCTCTATAATGAATGGTTTATAAGGCACAACACTTGCTAAAGGTTTTGCAAATGGGGTAGCAAGCTAATTGGGCCTGATATTGGGGAAAGCTTTGTGCTTGAGCGCACTTGAGTCAGAGTAGAAGTGGGATGGGTGACCTCCTAAGAAGTCTTGATGCTTCACCCCTATGAGCATCACCTTGATGCTATAAGTGCTAAGTGAATCATTCATTCTCATGAGAGATAAGCTAGTGTGAACCACTACAAATGAAATATGGGTCAATGAGTGACTCAAAAACTACATGTTTGAAACATGACATAAATATCATAATTCAACATTTTGTAGAAAATACCTCTTATCTCTAGTTATTTCAACAACAAAAAAGAGTTATTGTGATAAAACGAGTTAAAACCCTTTGAGAATCCTTTTGCTAGCTTCATTTGACCTTAGAAAGCCATGATAGATTGTGGGAGGTAACCCTACTGAAGCTTGTTGAATCCTGAAATTTGGCTGAGTCTGGAATTTTTCGAAAACCCCCAAAACCTAGAATCTGCACCTTAACTCCTATGAAGCTGGAACCTATCTCAAACATCCTGGAAAGTATTTATACAAATATAACTTAAAGTATAAGAAATTAATTAAATCAGACTTATACTTAAATGTTATATTTGTATAAATCCTTCCGCCCTTGAACTGCAAAACTGGAAACTCAAACCCAACTGCTGCAAATGTGAAAATAAGAATGAAAACAATGTTTTTTTGCCTTTAGCAGCGCCCAGAAAAATGCAGGCGAGTTTTTAACTAAAACTCGCCGAGTTTTTCAGTAAAACTCGGCAATTGCCGAGTTGCGAGTTTTTTGCTGAAAAACTCGCGGAGGTCAAATACTCGGCGAGTACTCGCCACTCGGCGATTACTCGGCGAGTCTTGCAACACTGATCAAAAGTAATATTTCATAATGTTTTTAGTTGACAGCTTATTTAATTATTTAAAAAGTAAAAAAGTGACTTTATGTTGTCCAAAAGAGAGGCATTGGTCTCAATAGCAAAAAAGGTGGTCATTTTGCACACTTTAAATTGATTTTTAAATATTAAAGTGGATATGGAACCAAACAGGAAAACTATTATTTTATTCAACAGGAAAGTTATAAAAGGAGATGTGAAGAGAAAAGGGTTACCATTTTTCATATCTGCTTTTGCTCTGAGGATTTTGAGAGTTCTTATATCTTGAGGATGAAAACCCTCTAGAAACACCAGTTTCGAGGACGAAAACCCTTCTAGCTGAACTTGATGATTTCGTGCACAAGTCATAATTGTGCCTCCAAGTGAGGTTTTCCAAATTGTTGTTAAAAATGGACGTCTTGATGTGTTTTATTTGCAAAGGAAAAGATGTTATTTGCTTGAATATGTCAGCTGTTTTTTAAAGTGTTCTGTGGGGTGATTCCGGAGGTCCTTTGTGTTGGCTGTATCAGTGCCTTACCTACTGGACATATCTCCTAAACAGGCTGTATCTTTTGCAAGTTGCAGTCATGATTAAATTTGAAGGGTTATGTTGATATTCATTTACTCCCTTGTGGTGTTTTCCTGGGCAGTACAATCTTGAGATAGAGTGTGAAGCGGACATACAGACTGTACTTACAAAAAAGGGGCGTGTAAGTTACCAAAGGAAGCGCTAGAGTTTCCATCTCTATTTGGGGTGTTCTGATGCACCCCTAACCTTAGTTCCATCATTTTGGCCTTGAACTCCTAGGTTTCCATGGAGTTTTGATGAGTTTCTTTGACCTTGCACCTGCTGTACCAGACATACCAGCAGCAAATAATCTCAGTTCAAACCTACATATGGTCTGCTATCTATTGCAGAATTGCAAATAGTCAAAGGTATACTTTGTTAGCCGTATATCGGATGTTAGTTAGGTATGCGGCGACAGTACTTAGTTACTACCATCGATTGGGAACGGGTGACGACGTTTGGTCGCACCGCTTCAGGATTTATATAACCATTGTACTTGTTCATTGAAGACATCATGATCTTGTGGCTAATGTGAATGTACTAAAGTTATGAATGATCAATAAAGACTCTGTTATTATATACTTGTATTTCCTGTAACGTCTATGCATTAGTAAACTAGGTTACCCTAGCGGGTAAACATTTGGCGCCGCTGCCTAGACGGACTCGGAAGGCAGGAACTGGATGGCGTATGGAGACAATGGGCTTATCTGTTGATGAAATAAACCCCGAGGCAGACGATGCACGTACAGAACTGTACGAAGGGGAAGACAACCAGACACGGGAATTCAAAATTCTGTTTCAAGTGGCGATAGAAACTTACGTCCGTCGGGAGGCGTACGAAGCGGAAGTCCCACAGAGTGCAGTGTGGTCTACCATCGAGGCTAATCTTGCAGCCAACCGTCTCTTAAATCATCTTCCACAGCTGTTGGCACAAGTCTCACTGGCACAACGCGCTCGCCTGGAGGAAAGTGCTCGTGAGGAACGACGACAAGCAGTCCTCCGAGAGTATCATGAACGGGAGAGCAAACGACTTCAGGAGGAATGTGATAGCAAACGCTGTTGGGAATAGGCGTGTCTGAAGGCGACCGAAGGAATAAGGGACACAGTGAAAAATAAGAACGACGAGGTCATTCCATTGAAATATTGTAATAAAACATGAATAAATAAAAGTGTCCTTTTATTTTACAAATTTTGTGTTGATTATTGGAGTAAAGAAAGCATTTATGCCCTATCAGTTAAATAAGAATAGGAATTTAAAAAGGGATCTCGAAGGAGAACAAGCTCTCCGAAAGACAGTTCTCGACAAACAGCAAGCTGAGCGAAGGGAAAGGTTCAGGAGACGTGCCGAAAGACTACCGGAGGGGGTAAGTGAAGGCAATGGTCTAGAGGAACCTAACCAAGAGGACGGCAAAAGTGACAACGAGGAGCTGTTAGAAGAAACAACAAGCTTATTCGGGACCCTAACATTAACCCCAAGGACAGAAGCCCGAAGGAAGGCAGAAGAAGCCGAACGGAGGGAGTACGGGTGTGGAGTTGCTGCAGAAAGTGTCGAAGTGACAGAAAGGCACGAGGATCACACCACTCCGAGTAGTTCGGAAACATCAGTGAACCCGAAACACAAATCCGGAGGACCGACGCCGGCAGGACTATCCCAGCCTGTCGTACAGCCAGTACAACAAACACCTCCAAGAACCCAACCAGCGACGTAGCAATTGCTACAGACCAACCACCCACCACCGAAGGTGAATATGGCCAGTAACAAAAAGAAGTTACCCAAGTTCCATGGCGATGGAAAAGAAGATCCTGTTTGGCATTGCCGCACGTGTAGGACAATTTGGTCGGCAAATGGAGTCGCTGACCAGAACGAATGGATGAATCAGTTTCCCGCAACCCTCCAAGGGGTAGCAATTGATTGGTACTCCGACTTAGACAAAACCAGAGTGACCACGTGGGACTTGTTACTGAAGGCATTCGAGAAAGAGTTTAGGCTCCTTCGAGACAACAATGAAATCGTCTCCGAAATAAACGGAACTAAGCAAGGAAAGAATGAGACCGTACGAACTTATGGTCAACGACTAAAAGAACTTGTTGGAAAAATGGAAAGTCAGCCAGCCGACAGCTTAAAGAAAAGATGGTTCATCGAAGGGCTGCAATCAAACCTCTAGAGGAAGATGAAAATAGTTCCTCCCACCTCTTACGACAACGCATATAACCGGGCGATGGACCTGGAAAGCGAGCAAAAGACGTCGAAGAAAAAGAAGAAAAATCAGTCCTCTTCGTCAGAGGAGGATGAGGACGACACTTCAGGAGACGAGAGCGGCAGTGACAGAGAAGCAAAGAAAAAAGTCACTGCACTACAGAAGGACATGGAACGAATACTTAAAGAATTCAAAAATATGAAAGGTAGCACCAGTAGAAACGCAGGAGAC